>CM042138.1:130185252-130200252 GCA_023376005.1 Doryteuthis pealeii | reverse complement strand
GAATTCAAACATCTTAAACTCCACTTTAAAAAAATGACCTTTTGTAACATACTACTCGGGCGGAGGGGTTGGTAAATATATATAATGTTCCACTTGAAATACTTAAATTCGAACATCTTTGATTTATCAAAACAAACCACCTTTTATCATTTTTAAATTTTAGAGGTGGGCTTATTAATGGGTGTGTCCTGCGTATGACATTAAACTGCATCTTGTGGTGAGGCACCAATTCTGGGGTTCTAGAGCGTGTGGAGTACACATTCATTGCCATTACTCCCAGATCCACTCTGACCCTGAGTGGTAAAAACTGTTATGGATTAAACAGATTAAAAAATGGGTTTAAAATTATGTTTTTATAAATGAGTTTTAAAAGATCTGAATACCCAACAAGAATGAATAAAACGATTGCTATTATTCACAGGTCCATTCTGACCCAAAGTAGTCTATCTGATGGTGCAGCTTCAGTTCTTACTTAATTTGCTAATGTGGAGCACCCCTTCATCACCATTGCTCCCTGGTCCACTCTGACCCGGATTGATAGTACTTGTTAGGTTTCAATCTATGGGTTAAATAGAACAATGTGTTTATGAAAAAAATTGAGTATCCATTAGAATTGAATTAATTTCAAAACTTTGACATTAAATGAATCACTGAGGTTGATATGCCGTACAACAAACCAAGCAAAAGCCAGAGTAGCATTTCCTGTTAGAGTCCCATCTATGTGTAAATAGATCAAAAATGAGTTTTAAAATGTTTAAAGATTTGAGTTTTAAAAAAATTGAACACCCAACAAAAATTAACAAAACAAACACGTATTCGGCATAGAATAACCCAAGGGTTGACATGACGTAAAGTCCAACCAACCAACCAACCAACCAATATTATTTATGGGCGATATTCTTAGTAGATGATTGTAGTCCTCTATTTGGGGTCTACTTGTACATTCAGCCTCCACAGCAAAACAACATTATGGCTACTGTTACCCAGCTACTGACTGTATGACCTCGAAGATGCTAATGGCAAACATCGTGTCAGTTTCTGCAAATTGGATGTGCCCGCGTTACTTATCAGTTCATCCATCTCGTAGAGCAGTGAAAATGTTTCTTATTCCTTCCTCAATCCTCAATCCTTGTTATGCATCATTCGTCTGCATCTTTCAATGCGAATTCACATTCTCTTTGCTTCCTACCATTTTTCTCCCAGCCAGCTTGTTCATTGTTGTAGTATCCATGTTATTTGACTGGCTCCAAAGATATTTCAAACTTATCGTTGGTTGTCCGGGATCGTCAGCCTATCGGAGAGGGAGATCTTTTTCCTGAAATGACTATTCCGGCGAACGAACAACAATAATCAACAGCTGAGGAAAAACACGGGATCGATAAACGCATTAATATGGACGTCAATCGTAATGTGGTACAGGTTGGTGGTTTTATTATGTGAAGAATCATAACGAATAGCCAATAATAATAATAATAATAATAATAATAATAATAATAATAATAAAGCGGAAATACAAAACTAGGCACGACTGGGTTAGGAAGGTGATCCACTGGGAATTATGCAAAAAAAAAATAATTTTGACCATACAACAAAATGGTATATGCATAAACCAGAATCTGTTCTTGAGAATTAAACGCATAAAAAGGGTAATAATCTTGATTTAACTTTCATTTTTTCTTTCTTTCATTCTTTTCATTATGTTCAATTGAAACAGATTAGCGTTATTGTCCCATCTATCTGTCTTTCCCCTACTCTCTTTCTTTCTTTCTTTCTTTCTTATATTTTACTGAGTAGCATAACCTTTTCTTCCCTCTCTTTATAATAAAAACGGAATTGTCCATTATTTAGCTGAGATGCCGACATTCATAAAAAATAAGAATTCTGCGGATAAGTAACACCAGATACACAGGATTTACATTTTACATTTCATCTTGGACGATTTGGACGGTCTGATTTTTAACCGCAGGGTGTTGCAACATGATAACGGTCGGAATAATAATAATAATAATAATAATAATAATAATAATAATAATAATAATAATATCAAAGCGAAACTTGATAAGACCCAACAAAATAGTAAATGTAGACTTTGCGGTAATAGAGATGAGACTGTAAACAATATATTTTGCGAATGTAGCAAACTAGCACAACGAGAATACAAAACTAGACACGACTGGGTTGGGAAGGTGATCCACTGGAAGTTATGCAAAAAATTAAATTTTAACCATACAACAAAATGGTATATGCATAAACCAAAATCTGTTCTTGAGAACGAAACGCATAAAATTCTCTGGGACTTTGATATAAAAACGGATCATCTTATTCCAGCAAGAAGACCAGATCTAGTGTTGATAAACAAAAAAGAAAGAACTTGTCAACTGGTGGATTTTGCAGTGCCAGCAGATCACAGGGTGAAGCTAAAGGAAAATGAAAAAATGGACAAATATCTGGATCTTGCCAGAGAACTGAAAAAGTTATGGAACATAAAAGTGAAAGTGATACCAATTGTAGTTGGTGCACTTGGAACAGTCCCAAAAGGATTAGAAAAGGGTTTGGAAAGTTTGGAAATCAGAGGAAGGATTGAAACCATTCAGAAAACTGCACTGCTGCAATTTGCCAGAATACTCAGAAGAGTCCTGGAGACCTGAGGAGACTTGCTGTCACTCAGACTCCAGTGAAAGACCATCAGCTAATGCTGATGTGAAAACTCAAAAGGAGTAAATAATAATAATATTAATTGAAAAAAATGTAGCACCTTAAAACTATCACCGTGCCAGTAATTGTAGGGTATGGTCAAGAAAGTGGCAGATAAACACAGTAACTAAGATATCTGGTAGTGATAGCCCATATGAAATACAAAAAAAAATGCACTGTGCGGAACTGCTTATTTCCTAAATGAGTACTATCAATGTGAATGGAGAAATAACAACCAAAAGAGACAGACCCTCCCCCCACACACACACACACACCAAAAAAATACATAGAATGCATATAATCACTTCCTTTCTTCACGCTAGGCATTGGTTAAGACCCAGTAAAGGATTGTAAGCAACCTAATAATTAAATAATACTGATTATAGATGGATCTAAAATTTTGAAAAGAGCGAATACCTCAAAAGAGCAAAAGGATACTTCTTGAAACCAAAATCTGCGGCAGAAATCTCATAAAGGGAATAAACACCTAGGATGCCCTCTTGTAAGGTCTTGTTGTAAATTGGATAATCATCATGTCGCGCTGGTAGCACGGGTATCCATGACAATCGGGAGGCGCGTGGTATACTGGTTAGAGTCATAGGAAATGGACTCGTCGACCCGAGTTCAAATCCTGGACGAAGCCACAGTTCACATAGCGCTAGTACCATTGGGAAAGGTATGAATACAACTATTCTCCCTCCAGGTATGGCTAAATAGTAGGACAGACTGGGATCTTTAACCGTAGTTAAGCAAGCAGTCTAGAAGGAAAACTCTGAATTTAAACCTCTTAAATCTCCGCTTGGGGTGGTCACTACTAGAATAGGCTCAGGCATTCTTAGTGATCTATTTCAATTTAAAAATGTTATCTATTTAACAATCTCTCGTCAACTGTCCCTATTATTCATTGTCCTCGTAGATTCTATGCGTAGCATCCAGTATCTGCGCACAGCTGATCGATTCAGGTCTTTTCTGGACTTATTCTCTTGCACTTCATTACCGTTCAAGTGGTGCAACCATACAATAGCACTGATAAAACAAGTATCTTTATTATTATTTTCATTCAGCTTTGTGTACTTAAATGTTACAAAGGCGTTGTATAAAACTTCTTTCTGAAATTGCATTGAATTCAAATCGCGTGTTATAGCATAAAATTCAAATTCAAATCGTTGCATATTTAAAATTAAAACCTGTTCGCCAGAATTACTTCACTGAGATCATCTTTTGATGACGCTGTCAAAAAGTGCTTTCTTTTTCCTCTTTCTTTTCTTTTCTTTTCGGAAACGATGACATATGGACTTCATCACATATTCAGTCCAAATTAATTTTTAAAACCGACGTAGATTGACAAGATAAAAATTTTATTTTCTGACAGAATGCGAATTAGAAAATTGCATTTTTCTTCTTATGGTTAACAGCAATCGCCTGAAAATAATTTCACAATCTTAAATACGTGGTTTTCACTATATAATACAAACGATCGGTGCTACATAAAAGTGCATAGTATAATTAGGTCTAATATATTCAGATTTATATTTTATCTATCTTTAATCTTAGATTGTACAATGTCAACTATTATTATTATTATTATTATTATTATTATTATTATTATTATTATTATTATTATTATATCACGCCTCGTGGTTTTTTCCTCTGGAAAGTAATCAGGAGTATATACAATCTTAGATTAAATATCAGGTACTTTAGTACTATAATTCTCATGTCTTGGTCGAAAATACATAAGGTTTGGGTGACAGAAATAAAACCCGGTTTACCTCAGTCGGTAGAGCGACCGCCTAGGAACAACAGGGTTCCTGCTTCGATACCGGGCCTGGACAACTCAGAGTAGCACAGGGATCTGTGCGGTAAAGTAAAAAGCTGATGGTAGGTGTGGCTCTCCATCTCAGACGCAAAAACAATCTCCTGGTCTAGCGCTTGTGAAAAGATGATAGACCCCCCTTGCTGTCTCGCTGATACCGACTTTAATTCACCCCGACAACTTTACTTTTTCTTTTACGTCTCCGCATGAAGATTTGTTGGCATCCTTCCATCTACTAAAGACGATGGCGTAGTGTCCACTTTTTTTAATCTGCAACTGCGCGAGTGGCTGAACAGACCAATTTTTGAATGGCGATCTCTGGTGCAGTGATTGCAAACAAAACGGTAATGCTTGGTGGAAATGCTGTTGTCTCTCCTTCTTTGTGGCTCTCTTTTCTGTGGCGGCTTCCTTCCTCTCTTTTTCATTCATTTTTAGTTCCTTGTTTGACGAGGAGGCGCCAGGTCGTACGGTCTTCTGCATAAGCCTTTCATGTATTGGGACTGGAATATAGCAAGATTACTATTTGTGAAGACAAGATAGTGCTGATGATGTCCTGTGCATCTTGTAGAACTCTAAGATCATTTTCTGAGTTTCCATGTCTCATCTGAGGAAATGGAGATGTCTTTGCCAAGATCGATGAACTAACAATGATTAACGAAAGGGACAAAAAGAAAACATGAAAAATTACCGAAGAATAAAAGATGTTTAGCGAGATTATAAATGGTGGAGGAACAACATGAAGAGATAGAAATAGAGAAAAGGGAAATGGTGATAGAAATTTAACACAACAAGAAAAGAAAGATGACGTGTTAAACCACAAACAAAGCAAAAGTAAGTTATATGCATATATATATGTGGAGGCGCGTGGTCTAATGGTTAAAGTCGTAGGAAATGGACTCGTCAACGCGAGTTCAATTCCTGGACGAAGCTGTTGGAATTTCACATGGCGCTAATACCCTTGGGAAAGGTATGAATCCAATTCTCCCTCCAGCTATGGATAAATAGCAGGGCAGACTGGACTCTTTAACCATGGCTAGGTAACCAGTCTAGGAGAAGGAAAACTCTGAATTCAAACCTGTTAAACTCCGCTTAAGAAATTGACCTTGTGTCGCATCCTGCTCGTGCGGAGGGGTTGGTAAATATATATATATGCATATATATATGAGGTCCTTCCCGCAATATCAAGAATACACAGATTTGATTGTTTTTTGCATGTCGACCTACACTGGTGTATCCTTGAGTTGGTTACCACAGGAGAACATCACTTATAAGTTTGACATTGCTTCTTCAGCGGTGGCCAGCAAGTCTTCTTACTCTGATGTGATTACATCTGTGGGATTAGGGGCAAGTGGCCGTACATCTGCTTTCTTGTGGGGTGCTGTTTCCATCTAGATTTTTTCTAAGCAAATAACGAATATATATATATACACAATATATATATATATACAAATAAGCGAATAATGAATATATATACACATATATACATATATATATGTGTGTATGTGTGTGTGTGTGTGTGTGTGTGTGTCTGTGTGTATGTGTGTGTGTGTGTGTGTGTGTGTGTGTGTGTGCGTGTGTGTGAAATGATATGTAGAGAAACTGCATAATAACACTAACAAAACAATCGATTCAATTAATATTACGTGTCCGTTCGTTCAGAAAGTTCTTCAAAATGATTTTATTTTTTTATACAAAAAGCGAGGAATAGGTTAAAAGGGATAAGGAGAGGAGAAAGAAATTTAGTTAGATGTTTCTGAATCTCTCTCTCTCTCCCCCTCTCTCTCTCTCTCTCTCTCTCTCTCTCTCTCTCTCTCTCTCTCTCTCTCTCTCTCTCTCTCTCTCTCTTTGTGAGTGCGTGTGTGTGTGAAGAAAATAACAGATATACAAATATATATTATATATACTAGCAAATATATGCACCCTCCGGGTGCAAGTATTTAAGTTTTAATGTTATGAAATATCGTATTAAATTAGAAAGTCTAATAAGAATGCAGATAAAAAGATTTGAAACAGAGTGGGGGTATAATAAAAAAATAGAAATGAAACTTACTCTTCCATCACTGCCATCTTTCATTGCTGAATTTTACTTTTTTACTATTTAGTTAAATTAGGAAATAAAGAATAAAATGACAGTTATTTTTTCTTGTTAATGGATTTCATTTAAGATTAATTGGAGAGATTTTTGCTTATATTCATTAAAATAAAACCAAACAGTTAGAAATCAATAATACTAAGCACATATTTAATAAAATCACATTTTTAATATCAATATGCAAATTAGCCTTCCCGTTCACACTGCAAACCACTGTTTTTTGTATATATAAATACAATAGCTATTAGTGTTATTAGTAAGTTGATATGGACAACACTAATAAAAAGGTGAAGCAATTTTATTTATAATTGAGGTCTAAATATAGATAAAATCATGAAGAATGTGATGAAAATAACTATGTTAATTGTGACTCGATTAGTAATATAGTTTCGGTTACAGATAGAAAAACACACAATCTCCATTATAATAAGATATATATATATATATATATATATATATATATATATGCGCGCATGTGTGTGTGTATTTCCTATGCAGTAAATCTCATCTTGTTATTACCACACCCAAATCAGATATATGGCTTAGAAAAAATCGTTTAACATGAAATCCCTTTGCGAGTATCACCGAGCTTCTCGTTGATGTTTGTGGCGGGAGACATTCCACAATGATGGCGAAAATGCCTTCGGGTCACTGGGATTTTTTAATGGCTGGTTTCTGAAATCCCTGAATCGATAGCTGGAGATTACTCCTTAGCTGGACAACCTGCGTATATTCAAATTTACTTATTCAAAAATGTATTAGAGTGCATGTATTTATGATAAAGGTTCGCTCTCTCTCTCTCTCTCTCTCTATATATATATATATATATATATATATATATATATATATATATGTGTGTGTGTGTGTGTGTGTGTGTGTGTGTGTTGTGTGTGTGTGTGTGTGTGTGTGTGTGTGCCAGTCATCCACAGACACGTGTTTCAACATTTACGTCTCATCAGTGCGGCTCGGCTTTTTTAACAGCTACATTTAGCTGGGAGCAAAACCCGACAGAATTTTCGTCTGTCAAGATCCTTACCTTCACGGCCGTCGGGGACTGTCAGTCAATGGCGAACAATTAATTGTTACATACTTACACGATGTATGTTTTTACAATTACAAGAGGACTCAAGTCTGTAAACAACAGGCGAGTAAATTCCTTACGCTAAACGGTGAAAGTTCAACTAATGTCTGTCCTACAGTGCTCTACCAGGAACTTGGAAGTATATATATACCAGTCATACACAGACACGTGTTTCGACGTTTACGTCTCATCAGTGCGGCTCAACTTTTTTAACAGTTACCTTTAGCCGGGAGCGAAACCCAACTCACCAATTTTACCTTTATTGCTTGCAGCACAAAACTTTTGATTCGCCCTAGTGATTATAAAGGAATACCGATTAACAATTTTGCAAAAAGATATAACTGTTCACTTACGTATGAATAAACCCTAGAGACATAAAATAAGAAGTTTGGGCACCCAGTGAGAATCAAACACACTCTTCAGCAGCAATAGTAAAAAGAATGGCCTATTGTCGATATCCTCCCTTTTCGCAAGCGCTAGACCTTGGATGTTGATTTGCTGAGGCGGAGCACCACAACAACCATTAGTTACCAACACAGCTATTTACAGCACAGATCAGATTACCCAGGCTGTAAAACTCATGCTCTGGTGTGACGGGAACCGGTATCGATCTCGGAACTCTGCGACTCCTGGGAGAATATTCTACCAACTGAGCTAAACTGATCCCTACTGTAGCGATTGCTTGTCCCTGTTTGGTCTGGAAGAGTTATCTTCCCTTGTTTTCAGGTTTCTACAGCTAGGGGTGCTGACTATTTAATCAGGGAGCGCCAAGTTTGAATCCTCTTCTCTCCGGGACAGCAAACAGCACGCATGGGTTAGACACCGCGTCTATACCTTTTATGTAGGGGGCTTCGCCCCAAAACGTCATAAATAAGTGACATTTCTTCATGGACTCTCCATTACTTCTACAGGACAAAAGCCTACGTCCTACAATCTTTATAATACATTTATCTATCTTCTTTATACGCCTCTTCTGCCTTGTCTCATTATGTATCCATTATGTATCTCTTTTGTGTATATCTTTAATTTGTATATGTATTTTTAGTTCTATGTGCTCATGTATTAAAATCTGTTTGTTACACTTCACTGCTTCTTTGTCGGAACATTTATGGTACTTTCATATACCCACGTTGGAAGGCCTTCTAGCATTCCAACCAAATATACTAATAACATTAAATCCTACATTACAAAAGCAATATATTTACGAAACAAGATTGTAAACCAATATACTACAACGTGGAATCCAAGATTAGGGATTTGAGTTGAGGGATTTTGATTAGAGGTTTCCATTCATCTTCTTTCTGTTGCCGAATTATTGATAGGTTTGTTGAATGGCTGGTTGGTTTTACGGCATGTCAACTCCTGTTGGATTACTTATAGCTGATTCCTTTTTTGCAAGCAGTTATATAGTTTCAAGTAACTCATAATCAGTAGAGACAATAACAGGGTTCATCTGTTACAAACAAGATGAAGGCGTTTTCACACGAGACGGTAAGCTTCTGAAATAAGTAAACCAATTCACTTAAAAATCCAACCAACCAACCAACCAACTTTATTGCTTGTTCTTGATACTGGATACTTCAGCAGTTTCGATGACTTTCTTTTAATCAGACCTTTTTGCAAAACAATATTGGACAAGTAAAATATTCACCCAAACTACTGCACACCAGATGTAGTACCCTGCGATTTTTCTTGTTTTTGACCTGAAAATGCATCAAACAAATAATATTTGAGGGTATGAAGGGCATTAAAAAGAAACACGACGTCAAAGCTTCATACAATATCAAAAGACTAGTTTTAGAAATGGTTTGGCCAATAAAAACATTGCTGGAAAAATGTGTTGAATATATTCATTGTCTATTTCTTTCTTAGTAAATATACCTTCATTCTCGACGCTTTTTTAACAAGCTTTCTTACATATACGCACCTACACACACACACACACACATATATATATATATATATATATATATATATATATGGGGGGGTTCATTGATTTGCGATCTTTTTTCTATGCGCATAAAACCACCTAATTGTGTATTTTGTATTATATTTTGTTAGTTCTATGTAGTTCACTCCCATTATCACCTTTCTCTCTTGAATTTCAAAGACTCCAAAGTAGATCAGGTCCCTTGCCGACCTAACTTCATTGATTAAATTCTATCTGTCTCTTTGTCTGTCTCTATCTCCATCTCTCTGTCTCTCTCTGTCTCTGTCTCTCAGTCTCTCTGTCTCTCTCTCTGTCTCTGTCTCTCTCTCTCTCTCTCTCTTATATATATATATATATATATATGTGTGTGTGTGTGTGTGTGTGTGTGTGTGTGTGTGTGTGTGTCTTCAGATCTAACTGGTCCTGTCTGTTTAGATCTAGCTCGCTATCGTAGTATGTTAATGCCTATATATCTACCTCATTCTGGTAATATTTATCAATATATCTACGAGTCAGTTCATATATATATATATATATATATATATATATATATATATATATATATATATATATATATATATATATATATATCAATCTCACGTGGTGTAATGGTTAGTGAACTAGATTAGCAAACCATTGGTAGTGAGTTAGATTTCTCAGTGGGCGGCCATTATGTCTGGCCTTATGCCACATCTAAGCCAAGCTTAATAAATAATTATAAATCTTTATATATGTGTCAGTGTATCTGTGTTTGTGCGTGTTCGTCTGTCTATCTACTTATATCTCTGTTCATATCATTATCTATCTATTAATCTATCTTTATATATACACACAGGCCACACACACATACACACACACATACACATATTATTATATTATATATATATATATATATATATATATATATATATATATATATATATATATATATCGGTCTGTTCATATATATATATATATATATATATATATATATATATATAATATATACATATATATTTATCCATATATCCACCAGTATAATATATATATATATATATATGAGACAATGAAATGGAAAGAGAAAGACAATGAAATGGGGAAAAGAGAGACAGTTAAATGGAAAAAAAGAGAGATAAATATATGGAAAGAAATTGTGAGACGATAAAATGAAAATAATGAAATGAAAGAGAGAAATGAAATAGAAAGAAAAAGAGAGATTATGAAAATGATAAGAGAGAAATAATGAAATGGAAGAGAGATAATGAAACAGGAAAAAAGAGAGACAATAAAAATTTAAAAAGTGGCCATGGAATGGAAAGAAAAAAAAGAGACAATTAAATTAAATAAAAAAGAAACAGTTGGATCGAAAAGAGAGGAGAGAGAGAAAATGTGGAATGAAATAGGAAGACAATAAAACTGGAAGTAAGAGAAGACAATGTGCAAAAAGAGTGACACTGAAATTGAAAGAAAAAGAGAGACTATAAAATTGGTAAAAAAGAGAGACATTTAAATTGAAAGAAAAAGAGAGATAACAAAATGAATCGAATAAGAGAGAAACAATGAAATGGGAAAATAAAGAGACAATGAAATGGTAAAAAAACATAGACAATGAAATGGGGTGGGGAGAAGGACACTGAAATTGAAAGAAAAAGAGAAACAATAAAATGGGTAAAAAGTGAGACAAAGAAATAAAGACAGATAGATAGATAAATAGATAGATAGATAGATAGATAGATAGAGAGAGAGAGAGAGAGAGAGAAGAATATGGAGAGATAGTGAGAGAGATAATGAAATGAAAAGAAGAGAGAAAAAATGAAATGGGGAAATAGAGACAATGAAATTGAAAGAAAAAGAGAAACAATAAAATGGGTACAGGGAGACAATGAAATGAAGAGAGATAGATAGATAGATGGATAGATAGATAGAGAGAGAGAGAGAGAGAGAGAGAGAGGGAGAGAGAGAGAAAGGGAGAGAATGAGAGAGACAATTAAATGAAAAGAAGAAGAGAGAGAAATGAAATTGGGAAATAGAGACACTGAAATTGAAAGAAAAAGAGAGACAAAAAATTGATAAAAAGTGAGACAATGAAATGAAAGAGAGAGAGAGAGAAAGAGAGGAAAGGGAAGAGAGAGAATGAAATGAAAAGAAGAAGAGAGACACAATGAAATGGAGAAAAGAGAGACAATGAAATTGAAAGAAAAAGAGAGACAATAAAATGAGTAAAAAAGAAAGACAATGGAATGAAAAAAAAGAGAACCGCATGAAAATAGATGAAGATCTTTGGATTTGCTCAGTGTGTGTTTGTCACGGCACAAATCTAGGAGTATGCCTATGAAAATCTGGTCGATGTAAAAATGCTTTGAACAATAAAAGAACCGAAAAAGAGAAATAAAAAAAATCGGATACACACTGTAAAGAAAAATATGTTTGCCGGACAGAAGGCCGCTGTTTGTTGGAGGCGGGAGACGTGGATTTTGCCGACAAAAGAAACAGACAAACTGAATTATGTTATGGGGACGGTGGAGAAGGTCTCCTTGGATTTTGTGAATCATAAGCTGACGACCTTTGACCACTTACTGAGCCATCGATGACAAAATGTTTGCTGTTACTTTTCCCAAGCGAGGCTAACAAACACGGTTATATGCAGAAAAAGAGACACAAGAGAAGAGGAGAACCTTTAGGATGGAGCGGTATTATATGAATAGGAAAAGTATACAGAGTGAGAGACAGAGAGAGAGAGGCAATGAGTGTGTGTGTCTCCGTGTGTGTCTCCGTGTGTGTGTGTGTGTTTGTGTGTGTGTGTGTGTGTGTGTGTGTGTGTGTGTGTGAGTGAGAGAGAGAGAGAGAGAATGAGTGAGAGAAAGACAGGCAGAAGTGATTGAAGTGATGTAGATAAATAAAACAAAAATAGCAGTATGCAATTAAAGAGAAAATGCACAAAAAACTAAAGAAATAGAGACGGATAAAAAAAGTCATACTTACTGAAAGATTGAAAAAACAACATGCCAACGTGGTTAACGTGTTGGACTGTGACATCGTAGTAAGCGAGTTCGAACTCCAGTTGCGCTATTACTTTTACTTATGGACTAACACCCCTGGGAAAAGTATAAATTTCCTTATCCACCAGCTATGGATTAAATACTAAGTTGAGTCAAAAAGTAATCCCATTTTCTTTATTTCATGTGATTTTTTTGGGGGGGGGTCTGAGGCCTACATTGAGACCCTAACGAGGCTCAGAACCAGAATCAGACGGGTAAAACCCAACTTGCCAATTGATATCGTCGTTCTTCTGCTTGACAATGTTCGATCATACACAAGCATCAGGACAAGGAAGAAAATCGCCTCATTTGTGTGGAAAACTTTACCACATCCTCCATACTCCCCAGATTTATCGCTTTCAGACTATCATCTCTTAGGCCTCATGAAAGAAAGTTTAAGAGGCATACATTATTTCAGTGACGAGGAAGTAAAATCTGTAGTGAAGAAGTGGCTCAAAGAACAGTCAACAGAATTTTACGGGACAGGGATACATATTCTCATTCGAAGAGTGCAATATTGCTATTGACAAAAACGGTGACTATGTGGAGAAATAGTGATGTGATCCACAGAGAACCAGCTTCATTTTGATGTATGACAGATGTTCCTGTGTTGGTAATTATACCTATCCTAAACAAAATGGCATTACTTTTTACTCATCCCGAAGTACTACAATGTTTTTTTCCTACAAGAAGAACTTCAGCATTAAATAATCTTTAAGAAAGGACCATCCATATTTCTGTAAATGATTAATCATGAGAGATATTCACATAATAAACTTTCAACTAACTTTTTTAGTACACTAATATAGTACCTAAATAGGGAGAATGGAATCGTCTGTTTTTCATATAAATAATGTTGATGAAACCTCGGAGAGGAGAAACGATATCTTACGGGACCTATCAATTCAACCAAGCAACTGCCAATTACTCTGTTCACCTTCTATATTTGCTCAGTAGACTTGTCCCCTTATCCTTCATACTTGTGTTCCTTTCTATTATTTCTCAGTTAACCCTGATACTCGAGTTACAAAAAATACCAAACCTACGTTTATTTAAGGTAGTTTACCATCGAAACTATCTTGGTTCTCAGAAAAAAGGACAATTTAATAATAAAGCGGTCATTATTTTCCTATAATATATACTGTACTAGTTGAAGTATTCGTCTACGTTGGGTAAAGGGTCAAGAATTGTATCTCATTTACTATTTACAACTAAGAATATAAAAATTACATTTTTTATTAAGCGTCATTTGATATATATATATATATATTATATATATATATATATATATATATATATATATATATATACATTTTTATTGATAAATGCGTAATTTTATAAAATGATATTTGCAGATACGAATTTTTTAAGATATGAAATTCACTGATAGAAAATATAATTATCACTCGAGCTTTTATGACAGCCTTAAATCTTTCAGACAAAGATTTCACTAATTTAACTCTTTACCTAATAAATTTCCCCCGTGGTTGTACCAAATTCTCTTGATATCTCTTTAACTGTATGATGGGATATTTCAAATTCCACTATCTATTCACCTCAGAACTCATTCTATTCAAATAAAAGCCTAGTATCATTATAATCTGAGTCATGTTACTCAATTATAATGAGCCAACCTATAGCGATTTACGGTAGGATCGCAGTGGCTGAAGAACCACTGTGAGCGGCTTAAACTAGACAGAAAATTAAAGCCATGTTCTTTATCAGAGTGGTTCCAGGTTTCCCGAATGGCAACCGATAGATCATCTTTTGTGAATGGAAATTCTCATGGATCTTTTCTTTTTTTTTTTTTTTTTCAATTTTCACCATGAATTTTGAATTGGATTTAGATTCGGATTGTTCTCTGGCCAATTGGATTTATATTCCTTTTATAAAGGGGAGCTTTAACTTACTTGTCTACTTAAAGTCACTGACAGCGGCTCTGCCACCACTGCGGTCCTGCTGTCGCACGTGTTACTTGTTTACATTGAAATCACTACATGAACTCCTATGCCATCTTTTGTTCTGTCTGTGAACCAACCCTGGACTCGCACTTGTTCCTTTTCAAATAAGGAATAGAATACCTAGAAAATTAATAGTGCCTTGGGGGAAATTTGGTTGGCAAAGTGTTAATCCTCTTGGCTATGTGACAATATGCATTTTGAAAAATGACTTCATCATCACCAGATGATTTTTCTACCAATGTAATGAGAAAATTATCTAGGGTTTCAATAAAACAATGATTGTTGAGGTATTGATTGCTCTGGTCTTTTAAATGACATGCAAGCATTTAATATATATATATATATATATATATATATATATATATATATATATATATATATATATAATATAATCCTTGGGAAAGGTATG
>CM042138.1:130151344-130185152 GCA_023376005.1 Doryteuthis pealeii | reverse complement strand
AACATGTTGATTTCCTTCCAAATCTTATAAAAACTATATATATTTAAATAAAAAACTATATATAATTATGAAATTAATCAAAAAATTTATACTTTTAAAATGAAAAAAAAATATTGCGAAATTTATTCAATTTAAAAACTGTTTTCAGGTCACACGCTTTTCATAACAAGAAATTGATAAAAAGTTTACAAATAGATAAATACTTACATTTTGTGTAAAATAATTGTGGAAATATTCAAAATAATGTATTTTGATTAATAATTAGTAGATGTGCGGCCAATATTTATTTGAGAGGAGAGAACTAATATTTCAAATTGTTTTTTTTTACTCCTATCATAAATTGATGATTTTAGCGTACTAATGATAAACCCCTCTTGACATGAATTCTTACACCACCCCACCTCAGCAATATCTTTTAAAAATAATTCTTACAACCACCGTGGTGTTCTTTTTTCCTTTCGCTAGTGACAGAAAAGAATTAAGTGTATAAACTTAACGTCTTAATTGTATAAACTAACGTCTTTAATTGGTTATAAACCTAACGTCTATAAGAGGGCGCTCGTTGCCACGTAACGGCATTCGTTTGTCGGTGTTCGGCTATCGAATTCAAATTCTGAACCAGGCTATTTGCATATAGCGTCTGGAAAACTTATAAATCAAATATTATCCCTTTCAGTTATGCTAAATTAAAAGACAGACGCGGGACTCTTTACCCCTTGTATGACCAAACGCTCCAAGAGAAGAAAACCTGAATCAAAACCCAGACGTTTAGAGGAATGAATCCACTAGGATATTCATGACCAAGAACACACAAGCTTCATACATCTACAAGATTTTTGTATCAAAAATATTTTCTGTAAAACATTATTTTCTCTAGTTTCTTTTCACATACTAAAGCTCATTAACACTTAATACTCTGACATTTACTTTAATTTTCAAACAAAGAAAAAAGGAATCAAAATGAATTATTAAAAAAAAAAAATATTTTACTATTTATTCCAATAAATAAACACAATGCTATTCTTATCTCGTGCTAAGTTATCGCTAAAAGAATTCAGGAGTTGTAATATTTCTTTTTTACGCTTTCCCCACAATGATTGAGAAGGCAAGCTTATTTAAAAAGCCGATAAACTTAGTTATCGTCGTGAAAGATTTTGGACGGTATTTCTGAAATTTCTAACGTCTGTCTCTTCAATTCATTGCGCTAACTAGTACAGGATTTTGTATTTCAGACTCACTAGCGGTTTTGGCCGGCAAAATAAGAAAAAAATATATCTTTGATTAGATGACACACGTGACCTTTTATTACATTTTTTAGATTTTTTGTATATATGTTTTTAGATGTTCTGACGCACGTAGGTTTGGCAACCGACAGAGAACAGTTATTCAAAATAGGCAGATGGTCAAACACTTGCATTTAAGAGCTATAGACAATTATACCCCTACTTACTGAACCAAAGTGAAGGTTTACTATATAAAAACTCAAAAGGTTTTGCAATATTATGGGTACTCCTAGTTTCTGACACGTCTTTCACGTAACCGAAGCAGTAAAGCCATAGTAAATACACGCCTACGTGTTGTAGTATCGTGTTGATCGGTGCTGCTAACCCGTTGTGTTTGTTTCACTTGCATGCGATTGAAAGTCCACACAGTATGAACGTGCACCCGTATTTAATCCAAGAACATATGTTTTACGATGTTCGAACTGGCTATAACACCGTAAATCAACCAAGGACATTTGTTGAGCAAAGAGGCGAAGTTGTAGTGATCACGCAGTTACAATACCAGATGATTCAAAAAATTTCGCATGATGGATTGCAAAAACGTTGACATTCAAATAAGTTTAGATATTTGTGTCAGATGGACCGCGAATTTGTAGGCCTATCCTTAGCTCTTAGGCTAGAAAATCGGCGTGGCGCACTAGCACTTTAATATGATCATGCTGTGATGCTTCCTTGGCATCTCACAGTATACGTTAGTTCGTCACCTTCACAAATTCGTCGTAAAAGCATCCGCGATGTGACAAATTTGTACTCAAGTTAATAAATATTGATGACTTTGACTCATCCTACTAAAATGTGACGTTGTCTAAAGAATGGTTGAAATTTATTGCCCTGACACTGTTGATTGAGTTCACTTCAAATATTATTCACAAGTTTAGGATATCGATTTATACCTTTTTAGTTATGGATTCTTAATTAAAAAGCCCAATCGTTTACATATTTGGTTGAACACAATTTATCAAAATTGCATGTAATAAAAACGATCATAAATAAATTACCTAAGTTTATCGAAGATAACGTATTGAATAAGTTGTATTTCAAATTATTAATTATATGTGGTTTTAAAATGTTATCTTGATTTAAAATATTCGCCTTTTAAGTATTTTTGCGCGGACGTGATTTTGTGGAGTAAGACCAGTTAGTCCGAGAAAAATTACCTAAACGGCTTTTCCCATTTATTGAGGATACAAAAAGGATCGACTAAAGATGCTTACAAAAAAATAATTAAATTAACGACAACAAGTTATAAAACATTATGCGAATTGAAATTGAAGAATTAATTTATAGAAGATACATAATTTTAGAGAAGAAAGTTCATCATGGAATTTTATTCAAACAAATTAAATTATTATTATAAAGTATTAAAATATATTTTGAAAAAATATCAATTAATCACTAAAATTAAGCATATAACATTTTTAAAAAATGCTGAAAAGCAAAAGTATCTTATATATAATGCTTTCAAAAATAAACAAAAGACAAATGAACTCTCATGAAAACATAAAATTAATTACCATCATTTAACATTTTATTTAAAAACGAAGACAACCAAACAGAACAGAGCGTCGTTAAATTCAAATTCAAAAGAAGCACATTCTCTTTTTTATTGCGTTCAAACCCTTTGTTGGCGTTCCAAACTGATGATTTTTTCTATCTATATATATAAATTCATAATGCAGAGAATAATGTTTGAAAGTTAAAAGGAAAGACGACAAAGGAACCTGTTTTTTTGGATTTTACTTTATAGTCCCAATTCAAATGCGCAATTAAAAGGAAAGAGAAAGTTTAAAAAGAAAAAAAAAAGAAAGTTTCTAAACAAGAAAGAAAGTAGAAAGAAAGAAAACTTTGAGCAAGAACGGATAAAGAAAAATTTAAAAGAAAGAGAAATTTAAAATATAATTTAGAAAGAAAAATAAGAGAAAAAAGGATGTTAGCAAGAATCTGTTAAAGAAAGTTGAAAAAAAAAAGAGAAAAAAGTTTAAAATAAATATAAATTAAAGTAAGAAAAATTTAAATGAAAAAAACGTTTAGCAATGAAGAAAAAAGTTAGAAAGAAAGAAAGAATGAAAGAAGCGAAGGAAAGGACGTGAGCAAAAAAGAAAGAAGTAAAATTTTAAAAGAGAAGAAAGTTTTAAGAGAAAAAGAAAATTGTTTATATATATATATATTATATATGCGTTTAGCAAGGAAGCCAGACATTTTGGAGAAGAAAGAGATTTATAAAGTAAAGAAAGAAAACATGCAGCATGCATTACAGAAGCAATATGCAAATATCCTTCTCTTTTGTGTCCCTATAGAAAAGAACAGAAAAAACAACTGGCAACGATGATGTATTGACATATAAGGTGGAATAGAAACCTCTTTATTTTCATAGAATTATTTTTTTAACAGAGAGAAAGAAAGTTTTAAAACAAAGTTTAGAAAGAAAGAAAGAAAGAAAGAATAAAAAAGAAAGTAATATACGATTATCAAGAAAGAAATAGAAAATAAAAGTTAAAAATGAATAAAGAAAGAAAGAAGGACAAGAAAGAAACCGTTAGCAGGAAAGAGATTTAAGAAGTTCAAAAGAAGAAAAATTTTAAATAAATTGGGAAAGAAAGAAGAAAGAAATTTAGGAAATAAATTAAATGCAGCATTATTAGAGAACCAATAAGAAAATTTTTCCCTTTCCCCCCCATAAAAAACTAACAAACAGAAAAACAAATAAACAAACATCGACTCATGTATCGATTGATTGATATAATCATTATGCGAATAGAAACCCCTTTATTTTTAAACCGTTTTGTAACTTTCACTATTACGAGTGATTTATCGCTAAAAATAACCCGTTAACAACCGACTCATACTACATTAATCTTTTACTCCTGTTAACTTCTACCATCACTTTCGTCTTTTGTTGCCTGTTCTCATAACGCCTTGTTATCGGGGCTTAGAATAGTTAGCGGTGTCTGTTTTTTTTCTTTTCACTAAACTACATCTGATGACATGCTGAATTCTGGAATCTGTGAAGTGGAATCTCCCTTATTGGCATTACTTCCAGTCTCTATTCTATATCTCTATTTCTTAGTAACATCTAACCTCTCTCTATATATCAGATTCCCAATCAACGGACTCTAGGACGGGAACACACAACTATATCTATCTCTTACACACACACACACACACACCACACACACACTTCTATACAGAACTTCAAATAGTGATGTATTTTTTCTATGCCAACAATTGGTAGACTATCGATTCCATTGCAGAGAAAAAAAAATCCTTTCCACCACTCTTTTAGTTACCTTAGTAAATACATAATTAAAGGAAATGTATTGGTATCTTTAAAAACTGTTATATATAATATTACCTCTTCTTCACAATATTATGCATCCTCGCATACTCTATTCTCTTATATTTCTCATCAGCCTATTCATCTCCCCGAGCCCAGAACAGGTTTGAGAGCAAGCAGTATTCCAGTGACAAGGAATGAAATCTGTAGTGAAGATTGTTCAAAGAACCAGTCAACAGAATTTTTACGGGACAGGTATATATCTATCTCTCTATATCGAACGATGAACGTTGATATGAGAGAAAACGTGACTATGTGGAGAAGAAGGATGTGATCCACAGACGACCAACTTCATCTTTGATGTATGAAACATGTTTCATATCTGGTATTATACCTCCCTTAAACCTAAAATGGTGCATTACTTTTTACTCACCTTGCTAAATAAAATAAAAAAAGAAATAGACATGGTAAACGTATCTTGATAATCTCGCGCGCGTCCAACGTAAGTAGATTTCTCTGTCATAAACACGGAAGCCACAATAGCTTCACGTTTTTTTTTACAAAGATACGTCCAACTATTCTTTTTGTTTTTATTGTGTTTTTCAAAGTATCCTGTGTTAATCTAATACCTGTAGTCTTTTTTGAATGTTATATGCAGTAACGACGTCTGTAGTAAACTAATGTTTAATCCAAAGTCATAATATTCTGGTGCTTAATTCTAGGATGTTCTTTCTTGTAGAAGCTTCCTTCCTGTAAGTGATCTTGAAGACTTGAAAATTATTTTAAATATTTTTGTCGTCTCTCTATTTGAGTAATTACTATTAGAAGCTTCTTGGGGGTTATACTCTTAGTAAATCAATAATAGAAGCGACGATTTTATACCCAAGATAATCTCAACTGTCCAAAACAATGCCTCAACCTTGTAACTTTCCTTTCTTTATTTTTATATATGTTCTTTTTTATCAACCTGTCTTGGTTATTCTAATGTGAAATCCATCCTTGTAGAATCCAATACTGTTATATTTAACCCAAAATGAACATAGTAAAAATTCATCCCTATCACCAAAATCTTCGCCTCCTTACAATGACACATATGCAAAAGTATTGATATCTCAAAAAATTAGGTTCACAAAACTATAAGCTATAGTTTTGATACGAATGAAATATGTTTAGAATTTTTATATATATCTGATGAGTTCACCATTGAACAAAAAATTATGGAATTAGCCACACTAGAGGACGTTCACTTAGTTTTGTTAATTAGATTTTTTTCTTTCCTCTTGTAGCATATCATACCTCAAAATAGCATTTTCTTTTGACGTATGTTCTAAGTTCTTAAGATAGGAGCGAATAATTAAACATATATTAATTACCAAATTATTTTCCATTTGTTTATCACTTTTTCTTTTTTATGGCATTATTAACTTAACTGCATATCATACAACTAAGTATAAGCATAGGAAGTGACATATTCTGCCAAAATGTGTGGCTCTCCCATCACTGCCATGCTATCTAGCAAAGACAAAAACTATGGTTAGTTCATTATAATTGAGCAGAAGGACCAACATAATACAATAAGTTCTGAGTATATAGGTAAGTGAAAATTTGAAATTATCAACATCATACAACGATAAAACTAATAATACCAAGAAAATTAGTACAGCCGTGGGAAAATTGTTAGACAAAGAGTTAGTAAGAACAAGTGCAGAAGGTGCTAACTCGAGCACATGATCGTCACTTAAAGCGATATTTAAATCAGACTAACATTTCAAAACCAATTATTATAATTTGAAATTAAAAATCTTCATCAATGTACTCTTTATAAAAGTAAACATTATTTTAATTTTATTAAAACATTTTAATACAATCATTTAGATCAGTGGTTCTCAACCGGGGACCATATGGACCCCCGAGGACCATATAACATTTTTTGGGGATCCAGGCAAGCAAAATATATTTAACTATAAAAATACAATGGGATTTTTTAACATCGAATGGCTATGGGAGGGTCTCCCAGAGTAAAATATGATTAAAAGGGGCCCATAAGTAAAACAAAAAAAGGTTGAGAACCATTGATTTAGATAATGCTAAGTTTTAAAAATATATCTTGTTACCCTACTAGCAATAAAAACTGGATGTGACATTCAGTATCTACTTAATTGAATCTCGAGCCTCATCATATGCAGTTTAGTATCATACTCTGAATAACCCTTGGAGGAGTGTTTCTTACTCTGCAAAGGATACATTTAGCGTGTTCTAAGCCCCGCCGACAGGACATGACCATTAATCTCGCGGCACTTCATCATCCGGTTGCGATGGCAGTACGGATATCCATGACAATCTTTTGCGAACCGTCTCTATCGTTCATCGCGCGGGAGGTTCTCTGTATACCATCCAGCATCCGCACACAGGTAATCTATGAAGGTCCTTGCCAGAGGGCCTATACTGGTGTGTCCGTGTGCAAGTTTCCACAAGAGAACATCACTTATTTGATCATCCTTGCTTCTTCAGCAATGGTCAGCAAACCTGCTTTCGTGTGCGTTTTTTGTTTCCATGATTTATTTAAGAATGAAGACAGCATTCCTCTGCAACTCCCATCTATCTTATTCTCTAGGAGCTTTGTTAGGGCCTAAGTGGTGTTGCCGTACAGTAGCACTGATACAACTAAGGCTTGGAAGAATTGCCTCTGTTCCTTGTAGGAGCTATAACACTGGTGCATAAAGATATGCCTAGTACGATGTAACAGAGATTCGTTTCGAGATGTCGTGCGTTTGTTAGTTTCTGGAATATGTCACGAATTGTAGTTGAGAAGGAACACGTTGAAAATCCATTTGTGAGGATACATTACAGGTAGTTAGGCAGACAAATTCACGCATAAGGTTTATACTTTACGTTGTTATTGTATAAATTTAGTTGGTAGCATAATATAGTTGGGCTCGACTCGGCTACTACATCCTAGTGAGTCTTACATTCGTTGAGGTTCCTGCTGATGAAGCTTGCCAGTTTTTCAGTTGGTATTTCCTGTCCAAATATGAATATATACATATATATATATATATATATATTTATATTATATACATAAATATATATATATGTGTGTGTGGTGTGTGTGTGTGTGTATGTATCTACCCCTCCCCTTGCAATTTAGTGGGAGTGTAGGAAGTAAATAACAATAGAATCTACCAGCACAAACACACACACATGCACACGAGAGAGAAAATAATCTTTTTGCACTCCACACAAACATAAGAATAACACACACACACACACACACAACACCACACACACACACACACAACCACACACACACACATATATATATATATATATATAATATATATATAAATATTCGTTTCGGACAGAATGTTATTAACGCACGGAGGAAAAAATCAGAAGATCTGAAACACGTGTCGCTAATGTAAAATAATAATAAAAGAATTTCTTTAAAAAACATAATCCATTTTGCGGACCTTCTTTTTATAAAATAAATAATTTTCTCCCGTGGACGCCATAACACACTTTCATGAAATAATATACGTATATATTATATATATATATATATATATATAATATATATATATATATATATTGATGAAAAATAATAAAAAAGATTTAGGTTGAAAAGCATAATAGACTATTTCAAGAAACCTAAAGGAATTATCTATCGGTTCCCATCTTCAGATGCAAAAGGGAATCTTTTAATTGTCTTAAATCGTTGAAACCAGATTTTTTTTTGGGGGCGGGGTTAATCTGGGTCATGTATGGCCACTCCTGGAAGTAATTTAACAGCCGGTCATGAAATCAAAAGTCCTCTGGTTCCCTGAAATAGTCTATAATATTTTCAACATTTTCTTCTAGATAAATATATTTTTTGTTATAGTTTTGTTTCCTAATATAATTTTGCTCTGTTGCTCTGAATTATCATAGCACACATTGAGCTCTGTAAATTACGACAACTCAAAAAACTACTACGTTGTAAAGAAAATTTCTTTACTCAATCTTTGGATTTTATATTATATATATATATATAGTTAATATTGAAATTTATAATTATATATATATATATATATATTATATATATTATATATAAATTCTTTACTCAATCTTTGGAATTTATATATATAATATATATATATATATATTATATAATATATAATATATATATATAATGATGCCCATGCATTTGTAAACATCATTTGTTTTTCAATATATCAAATTCACATTGTCGGATTAAATATCCTTTTATTTTACATACTTTTTCCTACGAAAAAACAATATATAGGATTTTGCTCTCTGAAGACAATTATCCACAAACACTACGCATTTACCAACACCACATACTTTCTGGAACCTTACATCTTTTTCAGTTGTGTTGTGCTTATTGGTTACTTAATTAATAGTTGCAGTGTATTATGAACAATTTTGATACTTAATAATACACTTTTTATACCATTTTACATAGGCACCCTTTGGAGTCTTATTATATACTGTAATGTTTCTTCTGATTTAAAAATAAAAATAAAATTCATTTTATTTTTATACAGAAAACGCATATTTTGAAAATTCAACATTGACTAAACAGCGTTCTGTTTGCGCATTCTTCTTCTAACGTTCATTTATGACCCGTATTTGCTCTAGTTGAAGACGATCATTACATACGCGGTCGATACAGATATTCCCGAGGGACCTCACAACAGTGAGGGGTGGGGACGATGTGCAGTTAAAACCGTTGGCGAAGGCCCCGAAACGGTGCACATTCTCTCCTGATGATCCCTGCATTTGTAACATCATTTGTCTTTTCATATATCAATTCACATTGTCGGATTAAATATCCTTTTATTTACACACACACACACACACACCATATATATATATATATATATATATGATTAATTATTTCTATTTCTTAATCGCATATTTGTTTGTATCAAGATGCTAATCTTTGCGTTCCTTTGAATGACGTCGCGTTAATTCTTGAACGTGTGGGCAAAACTGCCATTTGTGCTGGTAGGATCTTTTGAGAGCGAATAGATAAATAAAACCGACCGTGAAAAAAACACCCACATTCTAATACTGACAGTATGACAAACGACAACGACGACGATGGCATCGATAAGCTGCTGCTGCTGCTGCTGCTGCTGTTGTTGTTGTTGTTGAGATGATGATGATGATTGGTGGTGGTGGTGCGCGACAACAAATACAACTAACTGTGGCAATTGGGATCAAAACTTTCTTTCCAAGCGTCAGTAGATAAAAAATGTGGAAGAATTGTTTTCCCAAAGATGAAAGAAAAAGAAGAAAGTGTAAATAATTATAATAAAATATCGAGGAAAAAAAAAAAAAAAAAAATAGAAGAGATAAAGAATGGAGGGAGCGGGGAAAAGAGAAAGAGAAAGAGAGAAGTGAGAGAGAGTATGTGAGAGAGAAAGACACCGAAAGGAAGAGAAGGAGGGTATGAGAAGAGAGTAACACGTAAAGAGAAAGAATAGGCAAGAGAGATGTCGAAGGGGTGAAAGAGTGAGTGACACAGAGGGGAAGTGAGGGAGAGTGTAAAGAGAGAGAGAGAAGAGAGGATGAGAGAGAGAGAGAGAGAGAGAGCGTGTGAGAGAGATAAGAGAATGCCCAAGTAGAGAGAGAGAGAGAGAGAGAGAGAGACAGACAGACAGACAGACGAGTGTGGTAAGAAGAATGACACAGGGAAGAGAGGAGGGTTTGATATATATATAATATATAATATATCACTACGATATACAAGAGAGAGAATAGAATAGAATACACACAAGAGCACAACAGAGAGGAGAGAGAGAGAGAGAGAGAGAGAGAGAGAGAGAGAAGAGAGATGAGAATGAGAGAGAATGACACGGGGAAGAGAGGAGAATAGTGATAGATAGAGAGGAGATAGGATAGATGATAGATAGGATAGGAGGCACGATAGGAGAAGCGATCGAGCCAGGGAGGGAAGTGTGACAGATGATAATGATAGATAAAGAGAGAGAGAGAGAAAGATAAATAGATGAGAGAGGAGAGAGAGAAAAGAGAGGAGACAAGGAGGAAGTGAGTGAAGATACAATGACACAAGCGGAAAGGAGTCGAGGTATATAGATGAGCTCGTATTGATGGGAGAGCATATATATGTGAGAGAGAGAGAGAAGAGAGAGAAGAGAGAGAAGAGAGAAGAGAGGAGAGAGAGAGAGGTTCTTCTGCAATAACCCTGCCCCGTACTTTGTTAGTTCAGCTTTGATTGACTCTTCTTAACTCTTTTCCAATTTACGTCGCGTCTTTTATGGCGTGAAATCGCGACAGCGTGCACGAAAATACAGAAAGAAGAAGAGCCGGTTTATGCCGATGTTTTTTTTTGTTTCTTATCTTTTAGGGCGTTCATCGACGCGTATTTCAACCTGATGTTTCGTGGTTGAATGAATCGTTTGCAAGACTCCATGCACAAAGACAAGATTCAGACGAAGTTAAAAGCATGAAAGGCACGCTTGGTTGCGTCAGAACACAACAGCTCTCAAAGCGTTAAAAAAACCCCAAGAAGCCAAGCCTTGTTACCCTTTGTATTTGGTATGGCGTTTGATCGCGGGTTGGTGTAAGGGGATGGGGGGAGCTCGATTGTTGTTCTGTGTGAAAGGGAGGTTGTGTGTGTGTGTGTGTGGTGTGTGTGTGATGATTTTGGTAGTATTTTTAATACTTTTTTTTCTTTTTCAAAAATAGTTTTATGCTGTTCCAATGTCGATTCCTGATATGGACTTTATTTGTGTATAAATTTTCAAGATTTTTTGTTCAAGATTTATTATTATTATTATTATTATTATTATTATACCATTGAATATATTCTAGTCCCATTAGTAGAGATATGGTATTCTGGTCAGGATATGCACGTTTTGTCGTCTCTTTTCTTTCGGTCAGTTCCGAGATATAACTGCGCAAAACAAACATACAACGGTTGTATATATTTGACCTATGGGTAAATAGTAGGGCAGGCTGGGCTCTTTAACCTTGGTTGGGTAACCAGTCTAGGAGAAGGAAAACTCTGAATTCAAACCTGTTAAATCCGCTTGGGGTGGTCACTACTAGAATAGGCCCAGTCATAATTAGTGATCTATTTCACTAATTAAATTTAACTTACTAATTTGCCCAATCTCTTCACCACGGCCAAGACGTGACACAAGATAAATTTTTGAGTGGATTATACAGGGGTTTAAATTCATACATTCTTTCTCTCCTTGACCAGTAACTGTGCAAAGACTTAAGCACCCAGTATACGGATTTTTTAAAAATGTCAAAACTTGATACTAAATATCATTTTTCTGACATGCGTAAAGGCTGATTAAGCATTTAGATGAAGAGACTAATACTCCAGTGGATGTTGAGCCTATAGAAGTCCTTTTTGACACTTTTGATGTGCCCATTCTCCAAAAAGCTCATGAGACTAAATATAAAAAAGTAAGAGAAAAGAAGCAAGATGGAGAGTATCAAAATTAACCCCAAAAGGAAAAAGGTATTGACTGTGTTGAGTAAATCTAAAAAGATTACTCTGTATATATCAATTAAATTTGGACCAAGGAACGAGTGCAACCTTAATAGACAACATACTTGGGTGTGATTTAAACAAATAAAGTTTAACCCATTGCTGATTTTATATTTTTAAATATCTTTTTCCAAAGGAAATTGACTGTGTTGTTATTCAAGAATAGTCAAGGTCTTTTATTTATCTAAAATCCATAGCTCTTGCCTTTGCTTTTTCCTAAGACATTTTCTTAGATAGTAAAGAACAAATGTTACATAATTATTAGATTCCTAATACTTATGTACAGTAGTGTAGAAACCAAAATGGCTGTTATAAGTTCAGCCGGCGGCCTTGAAGGATTGAATGACAAGGCTTGACATCATCATGATCCTTCCGGTGAATACCGTGAGAATCGGTGGAGAAGACCCTCTTCCGGTTTAGATTAGAAATAGATTTTAGTTAGCAGATCGGCCGAACCCACGACGGTGGTAAGTCGTGTTATGCACACTGCCGACTCAACCCGCCCAGGTAGTCTGGTGGGGATTTCAGAATAAAATATGATCTAAGTTAAATCGAAGTCTTGTGTTATTATCTAAAAACTACTAATGACACAGGGCTTCTGATAAAGAGAAATCCCCAATGGAAAACCAGACACGAAGTCCCCAAGACGAAGTCCAGACGCTAGAAGAACTTATGATAGAAAAGATGAACAGAAGAATAGAAGCAAGAAAGTAAAAGAAGTATACAACACACACACACACACACCACACACACACACACACACACACACACACACACACACACACACACACACGTGTTTTAGATAGTGAAGAACTAAACAAAGTAAAATAATTATCATTTCTATCATGCGTACAGGTGGAATTGGCGTAAATTTATATATTACATTTTGATCGGGGTCGTTTGGAAAAACAAATGACTTTGAGAACGACCGTTTTCTACTGATCTTCCCAGTTAGTTCATGTGTTTTACACAAGCTGGTGGAATCTCCAATCTGAATGAGACCTGTTCACCTACCTATTTAGTAATATCATCTACAGAAAGTGATGTCAAAATACGCATACGAAAGGCATGGACTGCTATTGATAGATTCTCGATCATGTGGAAATTTGATTTTATATAATTAAGCAAGAATTCTTCCAAGCTGTAGCCCTGTTAGAGCTACTGTATGGTTGCTCCATTTGGATTTTTAAAAAAAGTTTAGAGAAGGGAACTGTACAAGAATGCTGTGTGCTGTCTAAAACAAATCCTGGAATCAGCGACCCATAAAAGCAGCTGTACGACCACTTGCTTCCTATCACGCAAACAATCCTAATAAGACAAACAAGACGGGAGCAGCAATACCAAACTGATGTAATATTCTCCTGTAGACATGTACACATGGACACATCAGTTTAGGCAGACCAGCAAAACTGTATCAATCAGCTCTCTGCGGATTCTGGATGCCGTGTGAAAGACCTGCCATTGGCGATGACCGATAGAAACGATTGGAGAGAGAAAGAGAAGAGAGAGAGAGAGAGAAGAGAGAGAAGAGAGAGAGAAAGAGAGAGAGAGAGAGAAGGGGGGTTTCGTGCTGTCTGCGCCACCTGTTAATGATAATGACACATAAAACTACATGATAGATTCGAGCTTGTAGAAAAATTATCTAACATGTTCTTCAAGTTTATTTTCAACTATTATTGATTGTTTTCTAGATAAAGTTTCGAATGATCTTGGACGAAGACAGAAGGAAATCAAGAAAGAAATCTCCCTTAGATCTCGACCAAACTTAGTTTCAAGAATTATTGTTGCTAAAACATAGACTAGCATTATTATAATTTTGATCACAGCGTTCAACTACAAAAATATAGGGGCGATATATCTAATATAAATTAATAATACCAATAAGTG
Organism: Doryteuthis pealeii; assembly: GCA_023376005.1. Lineage (NCBI taxonomy): Eukaryota > Metazoa > Mollusca > Cephalopoda > Myopsida > Loliginidae > Doryteuthis > Doryteuthis pealeii. The sequence goes on along the minus strand of CM042138.1, from coordinate 130,171,177 downwards.
TATTCATCTTCTCAAAGATAAGAAGAACAACTGACCATAAACAGTTTTAATATGAAATCTAAAAAAAAAAAAACTAAAAAAAATGCAGAGCTAGCCATACAACATGATAAAAGGATTGTTATTAATAACTCCCGAATTTGAGACCTTCAGGTGAGTTTTCAAACGACATGATGAGAATTGTGAGTTAGTGATATCAATCCTTATATATATATATATATATATATATATATATGTTGTGTGTGTGTGTGTGTGTGTGTGTGTGTGTGCATTTACCAACCCACCCGCACGAGCAGGATGTGACACAAGGTCAATTTCTTAAGCGGAGTTCGACAGGTTTGAATTCAGAGTTTTCCTTCTAGACCGGTTGCCTAACCAAGGTTAAAGAGCCCAGTCTGCCCTACTATTTATCCATAGCTGGAGGGAGAGTAGGATTCATATCTTTCCCAAGGGTATTAGCGCTAAGTGAAATGCAATTACCATATCCAGGATTTGAACTCGGGGCGACGAGTCCATTTCCCATGACTTTAACCATTACACCACGTGCTTCCCACAGACACACAGACACAAACATATATATATATATATATATGTTGTGTTGTGTGTGTGTGTGTGTGTGTGTGTGTGTTTGTTTGTGGTGTGTGTGTGTGTGTGTGTCTGTCTGTCTGTCTATCTCTCTCTCTCTCTCTCTATATATATAAATATATATTATATATATATATAATAAAGAAAAGACCCGCAAGTTTTGAACTATTCCTATGTATTTCGATTTTACAGTAGATGCGACTTTTTCCGGATATTGAATCCTTATCAAGCTAATACAACCCCTGTGTTTCCTGAAGAAGATATACCTTGAACACCGAAACCATGGTAGTGAGAAAAACTTTTTTTTTACAACTATTAATGCTTTATAGTTTACAATATATATATATATATATATATATATATATATATATATTATATATATAATATATATAATATGTGTGTGTGTGTGTGTGTGTGTGTCTGTGTCTGTGTCTGTGTGTGTCAGTACTTATATGTATTTGATTATTTATCCCTTCTTTCATAGTTTGTTTCAAATATACGTAGAATGTAGTAAAACTTGTTTCAATTTACATTTTTTTCTCTAACTTTTTCTCTTTGTATGGTTTTCGTAAGGTATCTGAGTAATAACATAACAGAAGTGACTGAAATAGAGAGAGAGTAAAAGAATAACAGACAGAGATCAGAGAGAGAGAAGGAAAGGAGGGGGATAGAAATATAAAAGAAATAACATAAAACTTGTAAAGAAGAAGAAGAAGAAGAAGAAGAAGAAGAATTGGTGAAAATCAAGAAAAACGTGAAAGAAAAAAAAGGAAGAAAATAATTGGCGAAGAAGAAAAAGGAAAGAATAAGAAGTTTTGATAAATATAATAGAAGAAGAAGAAGAAGAAGAAGAAGAAGAAGAAAGAAGAAGAAGAGAAAGAAGAAGAAGAATTAGTAAAATAAGAAAAACATGAAAGAAAAGAAAGAAAATATTGGCGAAGAAGAAAAGGAAGAATAAGAAGTTGATAATATAATAGAAGAAGAAGAAGAAGAAGAAGAAGAAGAAGAAGAAGAAGAAGAAGAAGAAGAAGAAGAATTGGTGAATTTTTTAAAAAGTGAAAGAAAAAAGAAGAAATTAATTGGCGATGAAGAAAAAGGAAAGAATAAGAAGTATTGGTTGATAAAAGAATAATTGGAGAGAAGAAGAAGAAGAAGAAGAAGAAGAAGAAGAAGAAGAAGAAAGAAGAAGAATTAGTAAAAATTAAGAAAAACGTGAAAGAAAAGAAGGAAGAAAATAATTGGCGAAGAAGAAAAAGGAAAGAATAAGAAGTGTTGATAAATATAATTGAAGAAGAAGAAGAAGAAGAAGAAGAAGAAGAAGAAGAAGAAGAAGAAGAAGAAGAAGAAATATGCAAAAAGCGATACTTGTAAAGATTGATAGATGTCCAGTCTTAAAGGGCATAATATACAAGCGATGGTCTAAAATAAGTGCAACACTTACTGTCCAGTATGAAGACTCAAAAGCTCGCTGAAAATTTAACGGTTTTTATCCTCGGGCTCGAAATGACCGTGCGGAAATTAAGGCCCGTTTAGGAGTTAAGATTCCATCAATCATCCGAAAATAGAAGAGGACATCTCTGGCATTCTGTATGCTTCCATTATGGCCGAAGGTCGCGTTAATCAGCAGCGTATTTTAAACGATACTCTTAGGAATTCCTATGTCGATGAAGTAGAGACGGATGTCTCAGATATTTATTCTTTACTCTAAAAAAGTCACAAGTACAACAGTTTTTAAAAATTCATGAGCTGGTCAGATAAAAAAAAAAAACATTAACATAGTTAATTGTTTTGCAGAAAACTTCAATTATATATACTAGCAAATATATGCACCCTCCGGGTGCAAGTATTTAAGTTTTAATATAATAAAATATCATATTAAATTAGAAAGGCTAATGAAACTGAATAAGAATGCAGATGAAAAGATTTGGAACAGAGGGGGTATGATTGAAAAATAGAACAACTTTGAAACTAACTCTTCCATCATTTTCCCTTACTCCCGTCTTTCATTGGTAAATTTTCCTAATTTAACTATTTAGTTAAAATAGGAAGTAAAGAATAATATTACAGTTATTTCTTCTTGTTAATGGATTTCTTTTAAAATTTATCCCCGAGATTTTTGCTCATATTCATTAATATAAAACCAAACAATTAGAAATCAATAATACTAAGCATATATTTATTAAAATCAAATTTTTAAGATCAATATGCAAATTAGCCTTCCAATTCACACTGTAAACCGCTATTTTGTTGTATATATGAATACAATTGCATGTTATTAGTATGTATATATGGTCAACAGTATTAATGATGTAAAACAATTTTATTAATAATTGAGGTTTAAATAAAAATAAAATCATGCAGAATGTGATATAAATAACAAAAGGAATTGTGACTTGAATAGTAATATAGTTTCGGTTACAGAGAGACAAACCCACAATCTCCATTATAATAAGATATTATATATATATATATATATATAGCTATGGGTTAAATAGTAGGGCAAACTGGGCCCTTCAGCCTTGGGTAGGTAACCAGTCTAGGAGAGGGATAACTGAGTTCAAAATTCCCTCCAGCTATGTGTTAGATAGTAGGGCAGACTGGGCCCTTCATCCTTGGGTAGGTAACCAGTCTAGGAGAGGGATAACTCTGAATTCAAAATTTCTGAGGTCGGTCGTTGATTGGGTTTGTGGCAACCCTTGATGCACCAATTCTTTACTATCGACTGTGCCAAAAAGTGTGGATGGTCCAACACAAGCCTTCATCACTATAAACAAATCACTGTGTGGGTGTTCATTGTATGTATAAACCCTCATGCGTCGAAAATCGGCGAGAGGGTCCATAATATATATATATATATATATATATATATATATATATATGGGTATATATAAAAAGATATGAAAACACCACAAAATGCTGTTAAAGTGAAAAAAATTTATAACATAGCTGATATTGAACAATATTTCGATTTTATGAAAATCATTATCAGAGCTTGTTTATACTCCGTGTCGTTAAGAGCGGAGACAAAAGTCATATGAGTTCAAAACAAAACCCTTGATGTTGCCTCCCCTCTTAACAACACGGAGTATGAACAAGCTCTGATGATGATTTTCATAAAATCGAAATATTGTTCAATATCAGCTATATTATAAAATGTTTTCATTTTAACAGCATTTTGTGGTGTTTTCATATCTTTTTATATATACTCATACCGTCGGATTCATTTCCTTTCTTTTAACTTTATATAGATAGATAGATAGATAGATAGATAAAAGCGTATTAAAAACGCACTTTGTTGTTAAAATGAATATATTTTTATATCCTTTTTCATTGCTGATATTGAAAATATTTCGATTTACTAAAAAATCATCATCAGATCATAATGATAATTAGATCCGTATATGTAAGTGTTTTTAATACGGATTCATCAAGAGAGAAACAGAAAATAATTTGAATTCAAACTGGAAGTATTGTTTTTTTCCCCCAAAAGCGTGTATCCCGTACGTTCGATTCGTCTCGTTCATTCGCTGTGTCTCGCTCGTTCGCTACGTCACTTCTTTCGCTACATCACGTTCTTTCACTGCGTCCTGTTCCTTCTCTCTCTCTCTCTCTCTCTCTCTCTCTCTCTCTCTATATATATATATATATATATATATATATATATATATATATATATATAATATATATGGAAATACGGTGAGGAAATTAATCTCCCCATATATATATGTTGCATACCTTCTTTTTACTTTTTTACTTCTACTCTTCTAGCGTCTCTTCTAGCGTCTAAACATCGTCTTGGGGACTTCGTGTCTGGTCTTCCATTGGGGATTTCTCTTTATCAGAAGCCCTGTGTCATTGGTAGTTCATAGATAATAACACAAGACTTCGATTTAACTTAGATCATATTTTATTCTGAAATCCCACCAGACTACCTGCGCAGATTGAGTCGGTAGCGTGCATAACACGACTTACCACCGTCGTGGGTTCGGCCGATCTTCTAACTAAAACCTCTTTCTAATCTAAACCGGAAGAGGGTCTTCTCCACCGAAGGATCAGGATGAGGTCAAGCCTTGTCATTCAATCCTTCAATGCCGTGGGCTGAACTTATAACAGCCATTTTGGTTTCTGCACTACTGTACATAAGTATTAGGAATCTAATAATTATGTAACACACACACACACACACACACACACACACACACACACACACATATATAATATATATATGTATATATATATATATTGGTTTGTTGGTTGGTTTTGAAGGCTGTCACAATGCGAGTGTAAAGAAAAAAAGAAGGTAACTATGATGTTTTTTGTTAACCTATCATTTTATTTCTCAATATTTTGGGATAAAAATTCCCATTATCAGAAGAATACTGGAACTGAAGTTGTCTTAGCGGCTGCTAGATTCGTTCTGTCTTGGGTCTTCCAAATTCTGTGTGTGTATGTGTATAGTTGGGGTGCTTGCTTATGTGTGTGTTTGTGTGTGTAAGTGTGTGTGTGTGCAAGCTTGTGTGTGTAAATGTAAGCGTATGTGTGTGTGCGTGGTGTTAATGTCTGTGTCTGATCATTTCTTTTTATTTTATTTTAATTATTATTCCAGATTTGATTCGCCTCTAAGCAAGGTTTTGTTTTTATTTTATTTTATTTTTTTTGTTTGTTTATTAACAGGATCATTTGATCTCTTTTTTATTGATATGTCTGAGACTAACATTCTAGATATTGCTTGATTGTTTATGGGTGCGGGTGTGTGAATTTACTGTCCATCAGGTGGCCTGTAACCTGTTGTGTGTGTGTGCGGTGTATTTGGTCAGCCTTAACACCATGAGTGTGTGTGTGTGTGTGTGTGTGTGTGTGTTATTTGTGGCGTGTATGCCTATTTCCTGTACATTAATGTATGTGTGTGTTATTTATAGTGTGTGTGCTTTGTACATGTACATTAATATATATGTGTGTGTGTGTGTGTGTGTGTGTGTGTGTGTGTGTGTGTTGGTTTTAGGAGCTTAGAATGAACTTAATTTTATTAAAAATTGCGATATATATATATATATATATATATATATATATCAATAAAGGAAGAACTACTGTTTTGAGTTCTTCCTTTATTGATAAATATTGCTCTGTATATAATCTAAAAGGTTATTTTACATTGAGCTCTCTTTAGTGATTTATGATTCACTGTATTTATACATACTGGATCATCAATATTAGTACAGTGGATCTAGAAATCACATATAGAATCATCCCTTACTACCAAGTTTTTGGATAAATATATATATATATATATATATATATATATATATATATATATATATATATATATATAAGTTAAAGAAAGGAAATGAATCCGACGGTATGAGTATAGATAAAAGGATATGAAAACACCACAAAATGCTGTTGAAGTGAAAACATTTTTATAACATTTTGTTCAATATCAGCTATGTTATATAATGTTTTCACTTTAACAGCATTTTGTGGTGTTTTCATATCCTTTTATCTATACTCATATATATATATATATATATATATATATATATATATATATATATATATACTAGTAAAAGTATCCGGTCCATGACCGGACTAAAACATTTAGGAACACCAGAGAGTAAGTGAGGAGAAAACAGGTGTAAGGGAGAAACTAAGAGGAACATGATTTATCAAATCAAAAATAAAAAAATCCCCGAGGATTAGGAATTTTTTTTCTTTTTGTTTGCATTTGAGATATTATTTTTAAAAATGCATTCCTAAACTTTATTAAAGATTTGACGATAAACAAAGCTAAGAATTATTGTATTATAATATTCGTTTATTTTAAGAATAGTCTCTTTTTGTTTACAATTTTTCTTTTAATAAATAAGTATTCTATTTATTTAATGTAAAAATTGAATTATATGTAAAATTTCGCACAAAATAAGACTTTGTTGGTGAGCGAGACGAGTGTTGATAGAACTGTTTTGCTTTTGTATAAAAAGGTTCTAAAAAACCCAAACAACTTTAAAACCTTAGGGTAAAGAAAAAGAATTTCCTTTCTGGAACAATTTTATTCTTTTAAGCGAGAAATGAATTCCTTCTTTTTTTTACCGTAAAATATAACAATAAAATGTTAAGAATTAAATACTTATAATTGCTCGTATTACAATTTCTTTCTTTCTTTCCTTCTTTTTCTAAAACTCTTTTGTACAAACGAAAAAATTAAATACTGATTAAAAATGGATATGTTTTATTCTAACATGAAAGGCGAGCGATTAGACGCGTGGGAAAAGTTTCTAGTTTAGATCAGATGCGACCCGGCTTTCAAGAAGCGTAGACGTATTGTCAGCTCCGGGATCCATCTTCCCGTGGCGGAACCAATATGAGCAGGGTTGAAAATAAAAGCTTGATCAAGAGCAACCAAGTCTTGTTATCAATTAAATGTTAAGACAATGATCACACTAGTCTTTAAGCAGAATTAACAAGAAAGAAAATCAACCTCCTGCAAATAGATGTCAGACCAGAGAAGATGGTGGCCTGACAAGTTAGACGAAGAAGTGTAAAAAGTAAGAACTATCATCCCTAATCTAACTGTCTGTCTCTCTCTTCCATTATATACCCGGTGTATGATAAGGGTATTACATTTGAACAGATATGCTCGGCTTATTCATTGATTATCAACTAATTAATTTTCAAATTAGGCATGACTTCAATTAAGCACATATTCCCCACAAAATTGTCGGCTATCGCCATCTCAAACGGACTGTTTACTTTCATATATGAGTATATAACAATAACAAAACAAAATTGCAAGAATGATTTGTCTTCTTACAGTAAATTTAAAATTTAAAAACGATCGATATTGTTTTTGATTTTTATTTAATTTCCAAATTCGAAAAGTGGATACAATACGTCACCAGTGCATTTAGGTCACTTCTTCTAAAGATCTTTTGAAAAATTTTCTAGAATATATATATATATATATATATATATATATATATATATATATATACCAGCGAATTCATTTCCTTTCTTTTAACACACACACACACACACACACACACACACATATATATATATATATATATATATATATATATATATATATAACGCATGTGCTATATTTACAAGTAAATATTGTTCAATATTTTGGATAGAGCATGTATATATATAAGTATTGTGGAAAGGAAGTCACTGGTGTATAAGATACTATTTTGTTTATTTTTTGCATCTTTCGGTTTTTCGATATTTTTGTTTTGTTGCAAATGTACATTCCAAAATGAAAACTTATGCTTGTGTTAACGAATCGTTTTCTTTAAACGTGATTGTTTAATTTTGACACTAAAACTGATAATTAAAGTATTAACAACTAACACGATCAATACTCAATCTATTATAACATGACGATTAAAATAGAAAACAAAAAATAATAATAAAATTAACATGTGGTCAGTATTGTTATAGATATTTCCCGCCCTTTCTCTATCTTATGTATTCTATTCGTATCCAGCTGACACTTCTTCAGCACGCAGATATATACCAACACATGAACGTAGGTTGTTGTGCGAAACGTCCTGAAACCATTCAATGAGACATTGTATTCAGTGCAAAAAATAAATTAAAGCTTCCATCTCGGGGCTTAACCCGCTGTCAATAACACTTTCAGCAGTTCAAAAATTAGCTGCCGACGCCGCGCAGAGAACACTATTGGTTCGTTAAAGTGAACGTGTCGTAAATTGAAAAGGTGGGCAATACGAAATAGTGACGTCACTAATTGCATATTTCAACTTAGCATCTTCCAATCACCTGCAATGGGCAGGTGTGTGTCGCGCGCGATGAGGGGGGGGGGCACAATACGACTTGATCTAACCCGAACTTAATGGAGTTGAAACTCTTTTTGACCTGACCATCTAGAGAACAAGGAAACCTCTCATACGATTCCATTCGCCAAAGAATAATGGCATGGCAGGAAAAAGGGACGGCCTTTCGGTGCGAACTCATTCACGGTAAAAAAAGAGGGGGGGTAACGCGGGGTGGGGAAAGGGAAAGGGGAATCGTTTGTAAAGAATCGTTCCGGATTTCATTTCCATCTTGGCGTTGCGGGTGCTGAGGTAATGAAAAGGTGATGGCGGAAAGTTTGAGACTCTCAATACTTCAATAATGGTAACAGTCTGTCGCAGAATTGATAGCAGTTATTAAACTGAAGGGTTCTGGGTGGACACGAACGTATAGAAGGTTCAGTGATACGCCTCTCTTTATTTACTGTTTTCGCCTAAATCTCTCTTTTATTGTCAATACGCATGTTGAGAGACGTGGAATAAAGTATTGTGTACACTCGCATACACACATAGACACAGACCAACAGATAAACAGACACAGACACAGATACACACACACACACACACACACACACACACACACACACACACACACACATATATATATATATATATATATATATATATATATGGAAATAGAGTGGGGAAATTAATCCGACAATATAAGAAGAAAAGATTTTTAAAAATATAACAAACACAGAATGCTATGATTAGGGGAAACAATTTTATGTGTCAATACTTAATCATTTCGGTATATTGTACCATCTTCAAGACACTGTTAAGTAATGTTTATGTGGGGGACAAAATGAAAGATGTTAATTGTATAGTGAATGTGTGAATATGATGTTATTAATCGTTAATTTTTATATGTGCGTTTATTTACGAAAGTCAATGACGTGAATAAACGCGCATATTAGAATTAACGGTTAATTCATGATAGCCTTAAATATATTATATAAACTAGCAAATATATGCACCCTCCGGGTGCAAGTATTTAAGTTTTAATGTAATAAAATATTGTATTAAATTAGAAAGGCTAATGAAACTAAATAAGAATACAGATAAAAAGATTTGAAACAGAGGGAGTATAATAAAAGATTTGAAACAGAGGGAGTATAATAAAAAATGGAACAACTGAAACTTACTCTTCATCACTCTCGTCTTTCATTGTTATTTGTCTAATTTAAGTATTTAGTTAAAAGAGGAAGTAAAGAATAAATTGATAGTTATTTTCTTGTTAATGGATTTCATTTAAGATTCATTGAAGATATTTTTGCTTATATTCATTAAAATAAACCAAACAGTTAGAAATCAATAATACTAAGCACATATTATTTAAAATCACATTTTAATATCAATATGCAAATTAGCATTTCCGTTCACACAGTAAACCGCTATTTTGTTATATATATATAAATACATTTGCATGTCATTAGTATATAGATGAGACCAGCAGTATTAACAATGTAAAACAATTTTACTTATAACTGAAGTTTGAATAAAAATACAATCATGGAGAATGTGATGTCAATAACTAAGGAAATTGTGACTTGAGTAGTGACATAGTTTCGGTTACAGACAGAAAAAACACACAATCTCCATTATAATAAGATAAGATTAGCCTGTATCAACACTTTATATATAATATATATATATATATATATATATATATATATATATATACTCAAAACGCAATGAATTTATATGTTAAATATAAAATTACCTAACTATACACCTATACACCTATTTAAACACACTACCTCCTATCAAAAATGATGCTTAATAATTTAGAATTTATTACATCAATGAACAAGTAAATGGAATATCAAATAAACATACACTTTATAAGAACAAGAATTTATATCAAAATCAAATAAATTACAATAATGATGATACATAACTTTCTGCTTCAAGATTGTAGATTAATAATATACCTATAAAAATTTGAATTCATGTTTCAATTGTCACACGTAACTGAATATTACCCATAAACTTTTAAACTGTCAGCTTCACTAAAATATTTTTTTTTTAATTATTTTTTCGAACACTGTCAAAATTCTATGTATTCTTACCGTTTTAATTTTAAGTATGAAACATCTAACCCTGATGATGGCCGTTTTTCTGTATACTTAAAAAAACTTTTTTATATATTTTCTATTATTATTATTTTATTTCATTTTGTATTTAAAATAATGATAAATAGAATACAATGTGTACATAAACATCTTCTCGGCCGAAACACGTGTCGGCATTTCATTAAACATTTTCATACATTCAACATTTTTCTTACTTTATTTTATTTTTTTTCAACACACACACACACACACACACACACACACACACACACACACACACACACACACATATATATATATATATAAATATATATATATATATATATATATATGGTTTTAAAATAAGAAAAAAATAAAAGATCTGACCATGTTATAATATTTTAACCAAAGTTTAAAATAACTTTAGCATCTTCAGACAGTCAACTTACAATGTAGATTGAACAAAAAACGACACTTATCTTTTGCTGGGGACAATTTTTTTTCTGATTTTCTAAAATGTGTTAATGTATACATTTTACATATTGTGCTTGTATTGCTCAGTATCTACTTTGGTGTGCGTTGAGCTCTCCAGACTGACTACGATAAATCTTTGTAATATATCTAATGAAGGAAAATTTATACATATCTATCTATCTATCTATCTATCTATATATATATATATATATATATATATATAATTTATAATAATAATAGTGATAATAATAAATAAATAAATAAATATCATTTTTGTATATATTCAATTACATGAAAACTAAGCTCCCATATTTGTTTCATGCTCTTTCAACTTGCTTGTTTAAACAGAGCAATCTTCAGAAAGATTTTGAAAAGTGAGAAATATGGGCAAAAACGTTGATGATTTGAAATTTTGGTACTGTATGCACTGGTCATTTGGTTGTTTACATATGTGATGTGTAAGAGCGAATGCGCCTGTTCTCCAGAACTATTCTAAGATCCCTAGCCAATTTTAGAATCTTCTTTTGATTTCCAGTTCAACCAGGCAAGTTGCCAGATTCTTGGCACCTGTTCCAGGGGCCCAAACAACGATTGGTATCACAATCACATCAGCTCTCTAGCAAGGTCAAAATAATTTGCCAGCTTTTTGTCTTTCTTAACCTTCAGCCTGTGATCCACTGTGACATCAAAATCCACAAGAGGACAAGTTATTTTCTTATATTATCATTTTACCCAAGACGTTTTTGTTTTATTCATTCTTGTTGGCTAATCAATTTTTCTTAAATTCATTTTTTTAACATATTTTTAAATCTCATTTTTTGATCTATTCAACCCCTAGGTCGGTCCCTAACAAGTACTTCTACTCCGAGTCAACATGGAACTGGGAGTAATGTCAATGAAGGGGTACTCCACACTCCTTAGAACTCCAAAATTAGAACCTCTCGAAAGCAGTTTAACGTCATACCCAGAATACAAAGACCGCCAGCCGCCGCCTTCTAGCACATATGATAAAAAGGATCGTGGGATTGCCATAAGAGTAATGAGGTCGGGACAATTTTATAGGTGATAGGCCTTGACGTGACGAGCCAATTGATCGGACGAGCCAATTGATCGGACGAGCCTCTCCTACCGACCGTCAAGTCCAAGTTAGGCCCAAAGTAGAGTGTTGTATGTCATATGCTCAGCCACCTGACGGCTCAGCCACCAGTATCGCATCCTTATGCATCACGGGTCGCCACACACGGCCAACTAGACGCCCCATTAAGGCGAGGTCTTACCACTCTGCAGAGGAGCAGTCTGCGTGTTTTACAGACCCAACTGTCAGGCCTATCACGTTATGATGAGTAATCGTTCATTATAACAAATTTTAAGATGTCTATTTTCTGATATTATTTTTACTTGAGAATTACATCACATCTAATATCTCAGATTATTTATTCCAAACAGATCAGATATGATAGTTGTTGAATCATACGTATAAAATATGTAAATACTTACATTATATTCTCTGTGTAAGTCAGCAAATGCAGTCATTATAAAACCATAGATCGATGAGTTATTATTGCATTTTGATGGCCAATAAAATTTATTTCCATATTTTTACGAGATAATTTGTTGATACGTGCTCTATGATTTCGTGGTAGAATGTTTTAAAAATGCATTATATTTTTATAATCACAGATAATAAATCTTAAACTATATCTGTATTCGCTCTAATAAATGCTTTATATATATATATATATATATATATATATATATATATATATATTATATATATAAGCAGTGTCAAAAAAGTATCGAGATTTTTTGTACTTTTTGACATATCTTCTATTCTGAAAAATGAACGTTCCATTCATTCTTAATTTCTATCTTGGTAAATTCAACTTTTATGACACAACTTGTATTCTGAATGAAGTTAATGTTCCATTCATTGTTTATTTCTAAATTGTTAAATACAGCTTCAATTTCAATATTTTTATGACACACCTTTTATATATGTATATACGTTAGGGTAGTGTTGACATAAAGTCAATGGCGCTTGGTTACTGACAGTTCTTGTTGATGCGATTTTTCAAACAATTTTAATATATATATATATATATACATACACACACACACACACAACACACAATATATATATATATATATATATATATATTATATATATATAATATATATATATATGCCGAATCTTGCGAAATACCGACTAAGTTAAACCGGCCCCATGTCTAATAATGTAACGCAGCATGTAAATAAGTATGTATGTATGTATGAATGATATATATATATATTTTTTTAAATGTTTTTTTTTAAAGTTCAATTCCTTCACGTGTGTTTGTAATTTTAGAATCCATTTAGTTTCTGATTGTTTTCTAGATTGTGTTGTTGGAAATGGATGTTCTATTAAAATGCATTTGAGGTGTGTAAGGTTGTGTGATAAGGTGTTAAAATGAAGTGCTATTGTACTATGCGGAGATTTGAGATTTATAGTGGATTTGTGGTTATTTAGTCTTAGTCTAAAGGGTGTTGATGTTTCTCCCACATATCCGCTATTTCTGTATTGAGTATATATAATAGTATATATAATAGTATATATAATAACAGTATATATAAATATAATATATGATGTCGCTGTCGATAACAACAGAGACAAGGAAGCCGTTAAACAGGAATAACATTCATTTGATAAAGGGTATCTAACGAACCTGAAAATTTATGACAAAAATAATAATAATAAATAAGTGAATCCAATACTCCATAATATCGAGTTCATTCATTTATATATTTTTAATGCTTCGTAATAACGCCCAACTTAAAAAAAAAAACATTAAAAAAATATATACCGAGAGAAGCATACGGAGACCAACTAAAATACAACATATATATATATATATATATATATATATATATATATATATATATATATATATATATATATATCCTTCGACATTTGTTTGTATGTGTGAATTAAATTCTTCTCTCTCAGCTTTGGGTGAAATTCCTTGCTCACATCGAAGTAAAATATATAGTTTTGAAAGGATATATTGATATAGTGTCAGACAGTCCGAGGTATAAATAAATAGATAGATAGATAAATAGATAGATAGACAGAGAGTGACATTGAGAGAGATATGAAATATTGGTTGATATCCCAACAAACAAGCCTAGAGAAGAGGGAGACAAAGGTAAATAGAGAGACAATATAAGGTGAATGTCCGAGGTGAAGAAATAACAAATCGTTTCTCTTTCCAGTATTAAACGACGAAGGCTGAACCCTAAGGCACAAGTTTTCGTTGAGCGTCTGTAGTTGGCCATTTGAGCCTACTTTGCCTACAGCACTGAGCCGAGCAATAACGACTCAACTGAAATACACAGATGTGGCCTAATTATTGCCAACGGCCAAAACACATTGTAAATTGTTCACTGATCAGGCTCAACTCATTTCGCCTCAACTCATCTGTCCTTCTGCAACACTAGTGAGGGCGGACGACGCTATTTTATATTTTCTCAAATGTTTTCTGAGAGCGAGGGAGGGGTGTCGGGAGCTTGGTGCTGTTTATTCATTTATTTATTTATTTATTTTTAGTTTGTCACTTGTTCTCAGTTACTTTATTGTTCTGATTGTCTTTGTTTTCTTTCGTATATAAATATTTTTTACATTTTTTATTTTATTTTATTTCTATAAAATCTTACTTTTCTTCATTTTTTTTTGGTCTCTGCCTCGACGTCCCACTATTATCACATCATAATAATTTCTTCTTCTCTTCTTCTCTTCTTCTTCTTCTTCTTCTTCTTCTCTTCTTCTTCTTCTTCTTCTTCTTCTCTTCTTCTTCTTCATTATTATTATTATTATTATTATTATGTTTTTAATACTTGTACATCTGACCTCTCTTACCTTATGTTTTCTTTTAATTATTTTTTAAATCTATTACATCATTTATTTGTCTATTTCTTTCCTTCCTTCCTTCCTCCCTTCCGTTCCACTGTTCCTCTATTTTTTTACATCTTTAAAGATTTGCATCTTTCCTTCATCCTTTGTTTTCTTCTTTTTCTCGTACCTTTATTCTATTCTTCACCCTTCCTTCATTTTAACCTATTCAATTTAATCCCTACTTCTCTTTCTTCTTCTTTCTTCTTTTCTATCTATCTTATCTTTATGTCTTGCTTACTTCATATGGTACCTAGAATAATGAGAATGTAATCGTTTGTTTTTCTATAGATAAAATGAGAAACCTTGGAAGGGAAGAAACAACGACTCGTATGTAATTCCACCTAGCAATTGACAATACTCTGTTCACCTTGTTATGCTTTGCTAGTAAAACCGTTTCCCGTCTACCTTAATGCGTTCGTTGTTTTCTCTCGTATTATTTCTTCTGTAAACTCTATACTCGAGTACACTTTCTTTTCTATCAATCGTTCACCCAAAATGGCATAAACTTTCCTCAAATCCCTCATAAACAAAATTTTTTCTCCTTCGCTAACATTCTATTTATTTTGCCGCCAAAACAAATCGAAAATTCTTCTAAAGTTTCTTAATAGACATCTCTTTCTTTTCAGTTCACGCTTTTCTTATAAATCTAATCTACTACTCGACACTACATATATCCATCTCGCAACTATCGAAATCAGCATTCGGATCAATCAAACTGTTACCCAGCTTATAGTTCCCTCCGAATACACGTCTATTAGGAGAGAGAAACTGACGAACACTATCCGTGTATACAAATTATCTATCTACCAAAATCATTTTAATTGCTGACGAAAATGTTGAAATACTCTGAAAATAAATTGAAATAACTTAAATTATAAATCGATAATTAATAGTAAAAAGTTAGGTTCACGGGTCATAATATCGCACACAAGTGGGTAGTTCTGTGAAATAGCTTTGTTTATATATTTGGATAACTTGTGTGATAAAAGATAACATCCAGAATAAAAACACATAATATTTTGCAGCTTGTACGACTCCAAAAAGCAGTACGTTTCACTTAGGGCAGTAGATAAAAGCATAATTTTAGTACAATCAATATGGTGACTTTAAGACCAAACCTATTCACTGGATATTTGCCAGAGCTAAAAATAAACCATGCGAAACTGATGAGAGTGACGTAAATTTAATGATAGTTGCTCTCAAAGAATAATGCCAAAAGAAAGCTTAAAAAAGATCTTGGGTAGTAGACCGAACAGGTGGGGAGAATAATTATATAAATATATATATAATATATATAATATATAGTATATATATTATATATATATATGGAGTGTTGTGTAATTTATGGTTGGTTGTTGCGTTTCAAACCATCCTATCTAATTACTTATGATCTGTACACAATTATATGGTTCAATGTAAATTTTGATAAGTTTTCTTATAAGGACTTCATAAGAATAAGTAATTTCCTACTAATTCTATGAACTTAAGACTAATAACTGAATTCTTTATGTCAGACTTTTGGGCAACCGTATATATATATATATTTACTTAATATATATATATATATATATATAATAATATTATATTGTTGTTTCGTTGGTTATTCATAGTTCATATATATTCCACATACATTCAATATATTTTCTTGGTGAAATTTTGTATGGGTTATTATTCTAATTGTGTCTGTCTGATGAGCTGAACGGGAAGTTTTGAAAATTTCTTTAAATTCTAAAAACCCCTTAAGTTTTGGTCGAAATAAATTTATTACAGAAATGAACGGTTTATGAGTTTTCCCATTCTTTCAAATATATATATATATAATATAATATATATATATATATTATATATTATATATATATATATATTATAATCCAATCTATAAAATTTTCAAGAAAACCTAAATTATTTCAAAACCTGAATTTTTGTATAATGGATCAAGTTTAAAACCGCTGACATTTTTAATGGTAATTGTAGAAGAGATGTATTTATTTTTACTCGATGATGTTATCTGCAATGACAGTAGACTTTACCGAGTTCTTTGATGCACGCGTGTCATGCCAGTGCCTGTATTGAGACCATTCTAAAGGCCTATAAATATAAATAATTCGTTGAAGTGGAATTCCAAGCTCAGCGACGACCCTGTGCTCAAATAAAAGAACCTTGCGTCTTTTCTTCGTGAAAGTTTTTGTTTATTATCTATACATATTCAATTTTCTTCTACTTATTTTTTCAGCCTTTCAAAAATCTATTTTAATCTCAGATTCTTGTACACAACACACACACACACACACACACTATATATATATAATATATATATTATAATATATATATATACATATATATACACACACACATATTTATATATATATAATATATATATTATATATATATAATATATATATATATATATATATATATATTTATATAACTCAAAAGTCCTTTTCTTCGTATTTTCTGTTTACAGAACTTTATAGTTTTTTAGCTGTACTGTTACCTCATGCACTTCAATGCGCTTTGCTTTGTAGATTTTTATTTTATTTTTGGTACACATTCCCGTCTTCAGATTACGAACGGCCAAAGAAAGAATATAAATAAGGAGGATTTATCAACAGGCTTTATTTTATTAAAGAATGGCGAAAAATAGACGTTATACGACCAGAGACGCGAGTGGGATCAGTCTCCATCGTTTCTTTTCTTGAAAGAAAGCAAAGAGAAAAGAAATAAAAATGATAGATAGTTTAATCTATCTTGTAATTGATTCGATGTTTCGTATGTATTTGGACCATAATATACAGCCAAAACAGCTAAACGTAGCAAAACTTTTATTAACACAAGGTCGTTAAAATACTCTAATTTAAATGATAAACAAGTAATTATAATACTATCTATGTATTAGAATATGTTCCAAATGTCGTCCATGGTTCCCCGTGTGTTGTGGTTAACGTGTTGACTGTAACATGTTGGAATTTTAAGCGAATTTGAAATCTAGTCACGCTTTTACGTTCCGCCATGGTGAAGCACTGACCCTCTCATTCTCCTCCTTTATATAGTTAATAGCATCACTACTGTTCTTTCT
The DNA here is from genome assembly GCA_023376005.1 of Doryteuthis pealeii. Classification (NCBI taxonomy): domain Eukaryota; kingdom Metazoa; phylum Mollusca; class Cephalopoda; order Myopsida; family Loliginidae; genus Doryteuthis; species Doryteuthis pealeii. Next base: position 130,153,246 of record CM042138.1, on the reverse strand, counting down.
TCAAGTATGCCCTTGGAATTAGTGACGACGGGGGTTGATATCCTATTAGACAAACAAATTAACTTGTTCGTACTTTATCTCAATAATGATCAAACTTTTGTGATTTGATTGTCTGTCTAAGGGACAATACAAACTGTCGATTTTCTAAATTTAATTTCTGTAGAATTTATTCTAAAGTTTTTGAAGCTCACAAACTTGAATAAGAAAGATAAATATGTATTCAACCAAACTCTCTCACAGAAGGATGTGACACAAGTTCAATTTTTAAACTGGAATTAAAACTGATTTGAATTCAGAAGTTTCCTTTTCATAGACTACTTGCTAAAAACCAAGGTAAAAACCTTAGTTTGCCCTACTATTTTACCCATAGACCGTGGGCGGGATGCTCCTCATTCATGTCATTACCGAACTGAAATGCATACAGTCTCCTCCAGGATTTTGAATCTCATGAACGCCAGTTCATTCTTACTACCATAACAATACCCATAGCGTGCTATTAGAAGGTAAACAAAGCTAAATAAATTTTACTCTTGTAGTATGATTACAGTATATATATTATATCATATATATGTATATATATTGTGATCTGTGCTGTGTGGTGTTGTATGTGATGTGTTGTAGTATTACACGATATATATACTATATATATATATATGATATATATACCATGGATAGTATCAAATGTTTTCTTTATAGGATTCAACCAAAATTGAGAACACAAACTACATCTAAAGTGTGCTAATAGATTTTTTTTTACACTAAACAAGTATTATAAATAACTATGAATAGATCACCAGCGTATTCAAGAAACGCGGATAAAAATTTTTAAGAAAACATAAATCAATTAAACGCGGGCGGCAGATTCTAGCTCAATAGACCGGGTATGATGTCTTTCAAATCTCTCTTAGTAACAATCCATACTAAAGAGGCAAAGAAAATGCCAAATGAAGAAAATTATACCGACCCAAGGTAACCATTATCTTATATACTATATATATATATATATATATAAAATAATCTATCTAATGTATACACAGAATACTTACTCGAGTTTCACCATAAGATCTTTCAGGGTTAAATCCACTAATTAATCAAGATATAATTAATTATAGCCGATTTGCACGCGTTTTATTTTGTGGCACATTTTTTTTTGCCACAAAATACACGTGTCAATCGCTGTAGTAATTAATATCTTGATTAATTCAGTGATTAACCCTGAAGATCCTTAATGTGATAACTTGAGTTAGGGTTCCTTGCTATATACCATTATTAAAAATTTCTCTTATTCTCACGTATTGAGCACTTATATTTGTTATATTCGCTGTCTTTCATTGTGAAACCTGCACAACTAAACCTTGTTAACCAATTTTACCGGGTAAATCACCTTTTGCATATTAAATCATATACTCCGATCTCTTAATACATAATTCATTCTTGATATATAACTATATAATAGATAGATAGATAGAGAGAGACGACGAGAGAGATGGAGACAGAGAAAGAAGCTAGTGAGATGAGAGAAAGTGATGTAGAGAAGAAAGAGTACGAAGAGAGGGGGAGTCCTATGAAACAAACAAAACTGAAAAATTTATCAAAATTCTAATTTTCTTGTTTTTAATTTGATTTTCATTCATATTTATACTTTTCTCAGGATACTATTAATAAATTCAAAAACAAATTTGTCACGTTACAATGTGAAAGACCATAATTTGAGATAATAGATTTTTTACTATTCAATGGACAGTTTATAATACTCAATGAAAATGATTTTTGTGACGAATATCAACAGAAATCAGAATGAAATGCCTTCTCTATTTGTTTGCTTGTCTTTCTGACTTCTTTTGTGTGGTTTATTTAAAGAAGTCTGATATATTGATATGGGTCTATTCCTCTCTGTCACTA
>CM042138.1:130145900-130148400 GCA_023376005.1 Doryteuthis pealeii | reverse complement strand
CTCCTAGACTGGTTACCTAGCCATGGTTAAAGAGCCCAGTCTACTCTGCTATTTACCCATAGCTGGAGGGAAATTTGGATTCATACCTTTCCCAAGGGTATTATCGCATGTGAAATGCAAACAGCTTCATGCAAACAGCTTCATCGAGGTATTGAACTCGGACCCACGAGTCCATTTCCTACACTTAGTAATCGTTAGTATTGTTAGCTATTTTACACCTATATGCTTCGTCGACCGAGTTCAAATCATGGACGAGGCGGTTTGCATTTCACAGAGCGCTAATACCCTTAGGAAAGGTATGCATCCAACCACTCTCCTTCTAGCTATGGGTAAATAGTAGGATAGACTAGGCTCTTTAACCTGGACTAGGTAACAAGTCTAAGTAAGTCGTCGAGGCGGACTAATGTCGGTATCAGCCAGACAGCGAGGGGTCTATCCCCTTTTCACTAGCGCTAAACCAAGTAGATTATTTTAGCGTCTTAGGTGGAGCACCACACCTACCATCAGCCTCTCACTTTACCGCACAGATCCCTGTGCAACTCCTACGCTGAGTTAGCGAGGGCCGGTATCAAACCAGGAACCTTGTGATTCCTAGCCGAACGATCTACCGACTGAACTAAACCGGCCAATTCAAACTCTGCATAAGAAATTGACCATGTGTCACATCCTGCTCGTGTGGAGGACTGGTATATATATATATATATATATATATATATATATATATGTGTGTGTGTGTGTGTGTGTGTGTGTGTGTGTGTGTGTGCGAGAATTAAAGCTTATTAAGAAAGCTCGGATGACATTGGGAGATTCGTATGGTTAAGTAGATATTTACCCAATACGTTCTCTACGGGTTGGATGTGACTGAAGATCGTAAGTATGGGTCATCGAGTTAGGATTGAAGATGACTAATGAGGGTAAACACTTAAGAAAAGCAGGTGCTCTAAACAGCTTAGATGTATGTATTAAAGTAATATCAACGATCACAACACGGAAAATGTGTCGAAATTCCTTGATAACTTCCGATATCTTACTACGTCATCTAAAATATTTACTGCAAAAAATCTGATGATAATAGACAAAACTATGCTATTTTTCTTTTCTTTTTTCTTTCCAAAAAAAAGATTAAATACAAACATTAACATGAACCATATTTTTTTTAATCGCGCACAGATGTTCAGGACAGTTTTAGTGTCATATCGCAAAATAATGTCTATATTACAAATGAATTATTCATGATATAGAAGCTGTTACTAATAACGATAATGTTGATTGCAGTGTTAGACTCAACTGTAATGTTAGTAGAGATAAAGATACAAGTCGGTATGAATATGACAATGATGATGATGATAAGATGGAGACGTTTGTAGGAGCAGTATAGAAAACAGGAGAAAAAGTGATCCCGATGATCATAATAACTATAATGGTAGTTATGGTTTTGGTTTGGTTTGTCTGTTTTTTTAATGAAGTGAAAAAGCAAGAAATGGAATGACGCTTACCTTGTGGAGAGAGAAGAACTAGTGGTGATAAGTGATTTCTTTTATGAACTGAAAACCATTGAGAGAAAGAAAAGATTATAATCCAGTCAAAACTTAATGTAGTAACGCGCAAGTAGGAGAGACTTAAGAAAGGGACTTAAGAAAAAGGTCTTGAGAATCATGGACGAAAAAGGAGATTTGCAAATAATCAGGAACGAGGGAGATCGGAGGAGAAAAAAGGCAACTCAAACAATCTGACCTCAACTATTTCGTACTGTTACCCCACCTTTATCATGAAAAAAAAAAATTCCTGTAGCGTTGTAGTTTAAACCAATATCTGTTTGGTTTGCAGATGCAGCTTCATAGATTATCATTTGTAGTTGGATTCAGAATCAGATGAAATGGTGGATTTCGTCTAGAAAACATGCTTTGGGAAAAAAACGTCTCAGACGAAGATTTATAATGAATATAATTTTATTGTCAGAAACAGTTCAAAGGTAACACATACTTATAGTAGAGAGGAACAGAATTGTCTCAAGCGAGACCCTGGTGAGCCTGAATGCGTTGGCTGAGTGTCGTATCCTGTCTATCGGATGAAAATTCGTGTTGATTTTATGCCGATTCATTCTCTTTGTCTTGTCAGATTCGTCAAATGTAATTTCTGTTTGAACTGGTGTCAGCAAGTTCAGATTACATCAAGTAGTGACGCTTCAATATCGTTACAAAAGCAAAGAGAGTCTTTACAGTGCCCAATAGAAGCAACAACAAAAAATAATATTTAAAACAAATAGTAAAATATGAAGTATCTAATTGAGAAAAGAAAAACGAGAAGAAAAGAAAAGCAGGACACTTCAGAAGACAAACTAAGAGAAACTAAGGGAATTTCCACACATGATGACATGGACATGGCTATGATGAAAGAAACAAAAGATGAGAAACGGAATCGCTATTAACTCTTTGCCTGCAAAATTTCTCCCACGGCCGTACCAAATTTTCTCGCTATTATTTACCTGTATGATGAGATT
>CM042138.1:130110900-130140900 GCA_023376005.1 Doryteuthis pealeii | reverse complement strand
GTCACTGCACCAGAGATTGCCATTCAAAATTGGGCTGTTCAGTCAGTCACGCAGTGCAAAAAAGTGGACACTACGCCATCGTCTCTAGTAGACGGAAGGATGCCAACAAATATATATATGAGCAAAAACAGATCAATGTTGCGAGAATTTTAGGAAAATCATCCTCATTATCATCATATCACGCTGACAGCACGGAATCCCATGACTCTATCTCTCTGTCTGGCTAGTCCTCCTGCTAGTCCTCCTAACGACAACTAGTATTCACACAAAGTTAACCAAGTCTTTACTGATCGGTCCACACTGGTGTGTCCATGTGTACGTGTCCACAGGAGAACGTCACTTATGAGTTTGTACTTACTTCTCCAGCAGTGTCCAGCCTGTCTCAATTTGATGGTTTGCGTGATGGAAGGTAAGTGGCTGTGCAAAGTATACTTAAAACGGTCTAATCATGTACAATTGGAAATACGAATTTTGAGGGATCAGCTTTTACATTGAATGCTTTTTTTCAATCATCAATATTGTTTACATAATGGATATATTTATTAAATGCCAATTAGAATCCTTCATAAACTGAAGAATCAATAAAAACATGGACCGCTTTAATAACAGAAACCCAACGGCTTCATAGGTCGCCAAGTGCATAGATGCGTGTAGAAAATAGCGAAACTGGTGCTTTGATTGTAAATATTTTGATTTAAATGGAGACGTTGAGAAAATTATGTAAATAAGATCTTCATATATACATATACCTATTAACTGCCAACCAACTATTTTTTTGTGAAAATAATTAAATATTCTATTAGTTTTTAGTGAGACAAAGGTTCGCGAGTATAATTTGTTTCACAGATAAGAAGTAGATAGACTACACAGTTAATCTAATGCATATTCTCTCTCTCTCTCTCTCTCTCTCTCTCTCTCTCTCTCTCTCTCTATCTATCTATCTGTGTCTGTGAATGACTTATATATATATATATATATAAGTCATTCACAGACACCGTGTTCCGGCGTTTCACGCCTCTTCAGTGTGGCTAGACACAACAACCACTTCTGACTAGGAGCGAAATCCGACTCACTTTTCGTCCGCCCGATTTGTTAACCTCTCGGCCATTTGACAGCTGCCGTAAAGGGCTGGTGTTTAAACTATTAAATACATACATTTGTTTATATATTTTACGATCAACAGAGAGATCCAGTCTGTAAACAGATGATCATTGCTTTATATATGCTGGCAGTGAAAGTTAATTCGAGTCACACCTAGAGAGCTCTACCGAGTTTTGGGAGCATATAAGAAAAATATATATATATATATGTGTATATATATATATATATATATATATATATATATATATCACTCTCTTATATTTTCTTCCTTTCTCAACTAACTATATTTTTCTATATTTGTAAGCCCAATTTTCTACATTAGTTCATGTTCTTTCTATTGGTTTAGTTTGGTTTAGATTGGTTTATTGTTCTTCCTAAATGACATATCGAATACCGTGGGTTATCTAATGCAAAATCCACCCTTTTAGTAGAACAGTAGTAGTACTATTTACCCCATACCTGGAAGTTCTTTATCTCTTTTTTCATTTATTTTATCTCTCTCAATTTGCTCAACGTTATCCCTTTTTGTTCGTTCATTCGTTTATTCGTTCCTTATTACTTTCTTTCTCTGTTCACGAATGATTTGTAAGGATTTCAGTCGAATAATACCCCTGCATTCTTAACTCACCAACACAATTGACACTATTATCTAAAATTGTAATTATTTACAGCCTTTGATTACTTTCTAATTGTTTTATTGTGATGTTCTACTCATTCACAATATTTATCTATGCACATTACAGGTACATAAAGAAATTCTCGTATATTTTGTTATCAATTTATTTAGACTATAATTTAAACAATGAAGATCTTTCATTTCATGGGTTCATAACATCTTTCATTTTCTTTTAATTCTATTTTATTCGTGAGCACGCACGTGTGTGTGTGTGTGTGTGTGTGTGTGTGTGTGTGTGTGTGTGTGTGTGTGTGTGTGTGTTAATCCTTTTCTTCCTTCCTTTCTGTTTATTCTAATATTCGTTTCCTTTCTTTATTTCATTCTTTCTTTCGTTCTTTCTTTCTTTCTTTCTTACTTACTTTTCTTCTTTGCTTTGTGTGTGTGGAGTGGGGAATGTGGATGTGGATTATTTACGCAAATAATGTTTTTTCTTTCTTTCTTTTTTTTTTTTCTTTTTTTCTTTCTTTCTTTGCTTTGCTTTCCTTTGTGTGTGTGTTTGTGTAATGTATGTGCGTGTGCAAGAAAGAGAGAAAGAAAGTGCGAGAGAGACAGAAAGAGAGAGAGAGAGAGAGAGAGAGAAGGAGAGAGAGAGAGAGAATGTATGTGTGTGATGTGTGTGTGTATGCGTATGTGTGTGTGTTTCCTTTCATCCTTTACTTCCTTCCTTGAATCAAATAATGTTTTTCTTTCTCTTTTTCTTTCTTTCTTGCATTCTTTCTTTGCTTTGATGTATGCCGAGGATTTTTTCTAATTACTCAAATAATGATTTTCTTTCTTTCTTTTTTCTTTTTTCTTTCCTGTGTGTGTGTGGTATCAGAAAGAGATAGATAGAGAGAGACAGAGACAGAGAGAGAGAGATTGTGCGTGTGTGTGTGTGTGTGTGTGTGTATGTGTGTGTGTGTGTGTGTGTGTGTGTGCAATTGCTTTTTCATTCTTTTCCTTCTTTCTGTTTACTCAAATAACCTTTTTCCTCTTTCTTTCTTTCTTTCTTTCTTTACTTTGCTTTACTTTCTGTGTGAGTGTGTGTGTGTGTTGTGTGTTGTGTGTGTGTGTGTGTGTGTGTGTGTGTGTGTGTGTGTGTGTGTGTGTGTGTGTGTGTATGAATGGGTGTGAGCGTCTCTATTCGACTTTGAAAGGGAAATATTTATATACATATAAGAAATACACCGGTGGGTATTTTTGAATAATTAAAATAATTAAAATGTCAGATTTTTTTTTCTTTCATAGAACCATCTTTAATCTAATTTTCTAATATGTTCAACAAAACATAACTAATATATTTATCATAATTCCTGCATAGAATTGATTTTCAAATAAATTCCTTTGAATTGTTATTTTGTGTGCAGGTGCTCGTTCCAAGCTTTTGTTGTTGCAACACTGTTTAATGACAGTTCGTTATTTTGTCTATTCTCGCAAGAGTATTGTCTGTAGAAAAATCGCTTACAGAGTTCAGTACACCATTTTCAAAAGTAAAATTAGTAATCTCCAAAATTAATGCCGCATAAATTAGCACATAAATTAGTAAAGTTATTTGGTTTTAGTATTATATGTGTTATTCGGACTATTGTCCTCATCTTCATTGTTATCTGTACAACGTTTCGCCCGATGTGCCCTCCGGCCTTCTTCAGGTATTTCTTGTCGGATTCAGGAACCTTCTCGGACACGGGAACTATATCGGACTCGAGAACGTTGTACAGATTACAATAAAGATGAGGACAATAGTCCGAATAACGCAGATAATACTAATCATCAAGCCTCATTTCAAACATTCAGAGAAATAGTATTATTTGGTTTTGTGTTTGGATTGGCATGTCAACCCTTGGCTTATTTTATGCCAAAAACACTTATTTTTAAGCACATTTTTAAACTCACTTTTAAATCTATTTAAAACATAGATGGGACCCTAACAGATACTACCACTCCGGATCAGGGTGGAACTGGGAGTAACGGTAATGACGGAGTACTCTACACTCCCCAAGGCTCTAGAATTGGAATCTCATCACTCGAAGTTTAACGTCATACACTGGACACTAATACCTTCAGCCAACGTCTTCTAGCACATATATGATAAAAAGAGTTCAGGGGGTTGCCTAACGATCAATACAATCGGGACAATCATATAGGTGCTAAGGCTTTACGTGACCAGCTGATTAATCCGAGGGGTCTTCTCCGAGTGCCCATTTAGCCCAGGTAATATCCAAAGTAGATTGTTTCATGTCATGGACTACTCAGCCACCATGACCCCGTCCTTAAGCATCACAGGTCGCCACCAATGGCGAAAAGGTAGCCCCATTGAAGGGAATTTTACCCTCTGTAGAGGTGCAGTCGGAGTATTCTACAGCCCTAGGAGACAGGGCTGCATAAATCAGTAAATAAATTATAAAATAATATTATCAATTAATAATAATAATAATAATAATATATAATAATATCCGTTAGTCTCTCCAGACCATAGACCTTAGACGTATATCAGGAAGTGGCTGAATGTAAAATAGTCAGTTTTCCAAACACGAAGTCTCCTTTCCCAACCCCCTCACGTTGTCCAAGGTGGATGTTTGTTTGGTTTTGTTTAATTCAACGACATGTCAACCAGTTTAGGGCTATCTTATGCCTAGAGGTTAGGTTTCTTTGTCTAATAGCATATAAAAGTCCGTGGTTTATCTAATGCCGAAGGAAACCTTTTGGAAGAATAGTAATGGTACTGTTTAATCCATAGTTGGGGAGATGAGGACATATTAGTCCAAAAGTGAAAATAATTGTGAAAGAAGGAAAAAAGAAAAGAAAAAGGGAAAAGGATTATTTGAGTGGACAGAAAGAAAGGAAGAAAATGATGAAAAAGCAAGGAAAGAGAGAGAAAAAGAGAAAGAAAGAAAGAAAGAAAGAAAGAAAGAAAGAAAGAAAGAAAGAAAGAATTATTTGAGTAAACAAAAAGAAAGGAAAAAGCGTGAAAAAGCAATGAAAGAAAGAAAGAATGATAGAAGCAAAGTAAGAAAGACAGAAAATTATTTGAGTAAACAGAAATAGAAATAACGGGATGAAAAAAGAAAGAAAGAAAGAACGAAAGAAAACAATTAAAAAAACAAGAAAAAAAGAAAAAAAAGAAAGAAAGAACGATATTGAATAACGCAATGATAGAAACAAAGTGAAACGTAAATTGAAAAAAGACAAAAGAGACAGTTTTCATTGTCATAATTGTTATACAAAACTTATTTCCTTTTTGTGAAAATGCCATTATTAAGTCATCCAAACTATGAAATAAATATAACAATGTCTGTTAATATAGAAAACATCGTTGGTGTGGCCTGATTTGTTTTTTTTTTTGTTGCTTTTTTTTTTGTTTTTTGTTTTTGTTGCTTAGTTTATTTGTTTATTTGTTTTGATTAGTTTGTGTTTTATTTTTATTTTACTTTTTTGCTTGTTTTTTGTTTTTGTTTTCTGTTGTTGTTGTTGTTGTTTTTGTTTTTGTTTTTGTTTTCAGTTTCGTGGAATTTTTGCATTCCTTCCTTCATTAACCAAGTTTTCATATTCAACTAGATCAGGTGACACGCATCATGAAATGACATAAAGGCAGACGTGGGTGTAAACCAGCCGAAACACAAAACATAACATCGACTTCCAAAGGTTCATTTACTGGTGTCTCCATCGAAATATTCTCATCCGGGACTTACAGAACGATGGGAGAAAACAACGAAATAACAAATCAGCAACTGTCATTTTTATGACTTTTTCCAATTTTCCTTGGATCTCATCACCATTTCTCATCCAAAGAACATTCAAAATACCCGCCGCATTTTTGATTTTCTCAAGACAATCACATGCCTTCTTTGACGCGCCTGTAAATGATATGTTCGTCTCTGCCGACAAAAAGAAAAATATAAAGAATAACAACCACCATTGAAAAAAAAAAGAACCCCGGTAGAACGCAAAACAGCTTCACTGAAAATGCCTTTGTTTTCTTTTTTGTTTTGTTCAACGTTAAAGATTTATCTGTTGCAATTACAAAAATACTTGCTCGTATATCTTAAGCATTAAGGCTGAATTTTCAATTTATTTCCCCGAATGACAGAAGAAATGGCGTATGGAAAGAAAAGGCAAAGAAAAGAAAAATGATATAGAAATTTGAAAGAGTTTTCGTTCTCGTTCCTGGAAGTTTTATTTCATATCTGTTGAGTCTATGTAACGATCTATAATGTACTGTTTCTGGCTTCTTTCTCTTTTCGCCATTCTTCTTTTTTTCCAGTACACACACACACATATATATATATATATATATATATATATATATATAGAGAGAGAGAGAGGGGGGAGAGAGAGAGGAGAGGGAGAGATTAGAAACAAGAAGAAAACCGCAATTATATATATATATGTGTGTGTGAGTTGAGTGTGGTGTGGGTGTAATTCCTTTATTTGTTTTATATTTTCCTTTATTTAAAGAACGGATATTATTCAATACGAACAAAATATCCATTTAGGGACGAGTAAATTGGTATTACGCTCTACTAATCATTGGTTACTAAATTTGGATTCCGTATTAGTTGCTTTAGGGGGAAAATGAACACTAAAAATATCAAACGACAATTTCGAGTTGTAATGTAATAAGAATAAGGTTTGATTTTTCATTTACGTTTATATTTTACGGCTAATGATTTTGTACTTGTAATACATGAACGGTAGATTCATTTCTTTTTCTTTCAAAATTTAACCAACACAAACAGCAATCTTTATACTATAAAAACGAATGGGGCAATTTTTTAATTACTTACAGACTTGATGCATTCGGGCAGATATTTAATAAGGTGATGTTAGGCCTTGTGCAAAGCAACAAGAACATTACGCCAGAGCATTAATTAAATTTTATCGACAGTTGTCATCTATTAAATAGCCGTGTCAGTACTACTATATTGTTTACCACTTGGACTCTAACAAAATACCTGGGGTGAAAGCTACATAGGAACTACACAAGAATGGTGGGTGTTGTTTTGAACAAATAATGGAAGCAGCACCCGACAAACTAACAGATGTACCGACATTTACTTCCCATCTCGCAAAACATCCAAGTAAGTTAAGCACGATATGCTGGTAACTGCTATAGAAATAAAGACGAACTCATAAGTGACGTTCTCCTATGAACTACATATAAATAAGTCCGTATAACCGCCCAGCAATCTCTTATATTTATTAGCTTTTTGCAGACACTAGGGGCCATCTAGATGACTTAGCAAGTGCATTGACCAAGAGAGACGGATTGCGAAAGAGAGAGAGAGAGAGAGAGAGAGAGAGAGTCAAATGAATTCATGTTGTCTGCACTTCTTGATGATAAAGCTAAGCCTATTTTCTCAGAGTCAAAAGCATGTGACACTCAATGAGAATCGAATTCTTGACCAATAGCCTGCTAGTCTAACTTGTGTTCCATTACACCCTGCGAGTTGCCGCTATTCTATCGATAGCTGCTTGCACCTTACAATATAGAGTATTGACCATAAATGATTACTTACATCAGCGCCTCTTGTATTATAACATGTAGCGACCCTGGATAGCCTACGATTGTTAGTGAGTTCTAATATCCCTTAAATCCTCATATTGTTGACCTTGTACCAAACAAATCTAAACTTTGTAAATGACAACATAAGTACACTTGTAGCACTTTTAAAATAAAAGTTTATTTTTTCTTAACCCAAATATACGATGATTTAACTATTTCTAGTGACCATGAAAAAGGATATTATTATGTATTATTTATCAACAAACTCGACATTTAAAAAAAAATCAGTTCACCTCTAAGATATATTTATGGCATTTTATGTTTTGTTATAAAATTGCTTAGCGTAAATGGCACGAGTTCAAATCCTGGATATGGTTGCTTGCATTTTACTTCGCGCCTATGTCATTTGGAAAAGGCATGTACAACTTTATTCCCCCTCCAGCTATGGGGAAATAGTAGAGCGTACTAGGTTCCTTAACTTTTGAATAATAAATTCTCAGTCTGATATTTGTTTTTTTTATTTTATTTTATCTCTTACCTTTTAAAAGTTTGACGATAATTCTTCCACTTACACTTAATTTAAAGATAATTTGATTTATGTAGGTTCTTACTTTCAAAGAAACATTTATTTCTATTTCATAGGTGAGTTTCGCTGGATTTTGTGATTAATTTTGATTAATCACAAATTTATTTCAAGTTAGTATTATTTGTATTATTCGGACTATTGTCCTCATCTTCATTGTTATCTGTACAACGTTTCAGCCAATGTGACCTCCGGCCTTCTTCAGATATTTCTTGTCGGACTGGGGAACCTTCTCGGCCTCGGGAACTATATCAGACTGGGGAACCTTCTTTTCGAACTCGGGAACTTTCTTGTCGTAATTGGAACCTTCTTATCGTAATCGGGAGCCATCACGGAACCTTGAACCTAACCCTTTATTCAGTCCACGGGGGTATCCTGTTCTCATTTCGCTAAACATAGCTGGGCTACAGGTGTTAAGCTGTGTTAATTCTTATTTCGAGATGGTTCTCGAGTCTGAGAAGGTTCCCTAGTCCGACAAGAAATACCTGAAGAAAGCCGGGGGGGCACATCGACCGAAACGTTGTACAGATAACAATGAAGATGAAGACAATAGTCCCAATAATGCAAATAATACTAATTATCACGCCTATCTAAAAAATTCAGAGAAGTTATTTCAAGTTATAAAAATTGTTATACAAGAAAAAAATTGTTATAAAAATATTTTTTTAAATAATAAAATCACCTAAAGCTGTTGTTATTACTATTATTATCATTGCTGCTGATGTTGTTATTTTTGTTGTTATTGTTTCAAAAATAATTGCTACAAATAAATCAAAAAGTAACGAAACACTAATGTCAATATAAATAATTAGGAAAACTAGTTTCCTTGACCTTTATAGATCACCAAACCGATTGATGTAAAGTTACCTTATTGAATAAAGAGGAATGTTTTATCTGAAATCAAAAAGCGGCTATGGTGAAAATAGTAACACTAATATTATACAAGGAAGGTTTTAATATTAAATAACCTAAAAAGGTTCATTTTCATTAAAACAAAAACAAACAAAAAACAAGCTAAAAATAATAAACCAAAAATCAACCAATGAAATACCAATAGAAGTCTCAAATGAAATAATATATAAATTCCTACATAAGTTTTTTGTTTTGCAAAATACATCTCTAAGATGCGGCTGGATCCATCATCAGTGATGTTCATTGAGTTTCCGGGTCTTTCAAAATCCTACCTCCACCTAAAAAAGTGGCTCGGTTGAGATTGATCACGTCTCAGCTTGCATTCAATGTTGCTTGTCAGCACTTTCTATGTCACTCTCAGCTAACCAATTCCTTCAGTTTTTGGCCTTTATACATGTTATAAGATTGTAATTTGACCAATGAGCAATTATTTCCACGATGGTAATTTTCTCTTTAAATATGTTGCCTGTATTAGTATATTTTATTTATTTATAGATGAAGCATTATTAGTCATTATCATAATTTTAACGTATTACTTATTTTTCATTAATAATAATAATAATAATAATAATAATAATAATAATAATAATAATAATCACCTTATCCCAGCAAGAAGACCAGACCTAGTGTTGATTAACAAAAAGAAAGAACTTGTCAACTGGTGGATTTTGCAGTGCCAGCAGATCACAGGGTGAAGCTAAAGGAAAATGAAAAAATTGACAAATATCTAGACCTTGCCAGAGAACTGAAAAAGTTATGGAATATGAAAATGAAAGTTATACCAATTGTAGTTGGTGCACTTGGAACAGTCTCAAAAGGATTAGTAAAGGGCTTGGAAAGTTTGGATATCAGAGGAAGGATTGAAACCATTCAGAACACTGCACTGCTGCAATCTGCCAGAATACTCAGAAGAGTCCTGGAGACCTGAGGAGACTTGCTGTCACTCAGACTCCAGTGAAAGACCATCAGCTAACACTGATGTGAAAACTCAAAAGGAGTAAATAATAATAATAATAATAATAATAATAATAATAATAATAATAGATGTACCACAGTATGATAATTTAAATATTACAACGTTTGATATGTTTACTTAAAAGCTATTGCTATTAGTTCAATATGTAAAAAGTATAATACTCTCTATTTTTACCCACTCACTTTCTTTATTTATTATATTTTTCTGTGTAGCATGTCCTTTCTTCCTCTTTTTTCTTTATAATAAACGGAATGATCCATTATTTAGCTGAGGTGACGACGCTCATAAGATATAAGAACTCGACCGGTCAGTGACAACAGATAATCAGGATTTACAGTTTTGCATTTCATCTTGAACGATTTGGACGGTCTCATTTATAATCAGAGGATGTTGCAAGATGATAACGATCGTACAATTAAGGAACACGTATAATAGTATATAGATAGGATTATGTACATTTTCCAAGTTAAAGTAGATGGTAAAAAAATCACTAAGGGGAATCAGAAGTTTTCAAATGATTTGGTAACGTAAGGTACAATTCGCCGCCCCAGATGCTTATACCGAGGCCACGAAGGGGACAAATCACACTAGACTGTAAGATGCCGGACTCGCTTCATATTCTCTGATTGGAAATCACCAGATTTGCTTCTACGGTTTGCAGTGTGGCCTTGGAATCCACAGTTTTTGGCCTACCTAACCTGGCCTGATCATCGAGGTTCTTTCAACCCGGGTGATAATTTCTTGTTTGATTATATTGTGAGTATAAGATGCACGCCAAATTCCCACTCATATTTATGAACTTTCCCAACATCAGCAGCAGGCATTTTCAGTAAAAATTAGCCAATCAGAAACTATATAGAACACATTTAAGGTCGTTGATATTTGTCCTGAAATCAATTTCAAATTAAACTTAACTGAAATCAAAACCTACAAAGAAGTATTACAAATAATACTACAGATTTCTGTTACAAGGAGTTTCTACTGAAACTACACTTTTTTCTACCTAGGATTTCAAGGAATACAATAGAGTTTCTGTTACAAAGAGTATATATTAAATTCCAATATTATAGGATTAACCAAAGGCACCAAACTCAATACCGATTTAGATTCACCAACAGAATAGCTAAGCGCCTAGAATGGCGACCAAAATCGTAATACCATCTGGTTAATGTTCTGTGATTAACTGCACCTTCACCTTTCGCACAATAAATGTGTTTGGTTCCTTCCGCGGCGTTATGGTCCAGTTTGGACTCGTAAAGCATTAGTTTCTTAATTATACTACGCTGTACGTTTATCTGTCTGGCTTTCATATCGCACACATGTCAACTCACCAACTACCATGATATTACCAATCAGCGGACCTCTTCCTAGGATTGAACTTCTTCGTTCACGTGATATAAGCAGTACAAAAAAACTCGTATAAAATATTGCAAAATAATTGACTAACCAGTTTAGCTCGGCATTGGCATAATAATCGCAATGTTCCTTGTTCGATACCGGTCCTCGCCAACTCAGCGCATGAATAACACACATTGGGTAATTTTATCTGGCCGGTAAAATGAGGAGCTGATAGTAGGTCCATCTAAACCTCAAGAAAAACAATCTCCATAATCTAGCAATAGCAAGAAGGGGATAGACTCCCTCGCTGTCCGGCTGATACCGACCATAGACCACTCCGCCAACTTTACATTTTAGTATACGAATTACAATGCGAATAAATGTTAAGCCTATAAAGAAGTGTAACTATTATATTTTGTGGCTGCTTTCTTCTTATTCGTGTATTTTATCTGTATCGACATGCTGTGGCAATTGCACTAGATTCACTGGAGGACTTTTCGCTGAAACTTTCAAAAAAAAGCGCCACAGGCTTTGAAATCCGGAGTTATTCGCGCATTGCCGTTGGGTTTGTATCATAGTTGATATCCTCATGAAGGAAAACTAAATCACGTTAAGACTACGGAATGACACTAAATCAGGAGATTACGTGATGTTATTTAATTGAAAATGAAACAGAATGAAAAAAAAATATTGTTAAAAGTTCTGCCTCTGTTCTTTTGATGTCATATTAGTAACGTGCTGTCTCTTTCTCAAAAATACGTGGACTGATTGCAACAAACTTTTCACATTATATGCAATAGATACAAAATTATGAAAACATTAATCTAATAAAGTTTTAGTTTTCTAATTTAAAAGAAGTAATGAAAATGATAAGCAAAAATATTAGCAACAATACAAACATATTGTAGAACTTAATGCATCAAATGTATTCCTTCTTTAGAAAGATACTTGCTGAAGTACCTGTTTACATAGGGTTAGAGATCAAGATTTTGATCGAAACTAGTTATACTGCCTGTAATGATTCCTTAGTATTGAGAGTAAGACGATAAGCATTGTTCTAGTTAGAATCAAGATATGCGAAACTGCTTGGTATATTTAATCCAGAAACGTCCTTGTAATATCATTAAGGGAAAATATAATGAATTTGGTAGGTACTTATTCAACTCCACCGCACGAGCAGGTTGTACACAAGGTAAATTATAAGTTCAACAGTGATAATTCTCCAAGACCTTTTCCTAACCAAGGTTAAAGGTCCTGTCTGTCCTACTATTTACCCTTAGCTGAAGAGAGAACTGTTGAATTTGAACAATTCACAAGGACATTAGCGTCTTGTGAACTGGAAACAGCCAGGATTTTAACTCAACCTATTTCTATGATGATAAGCATTACACAACAAGCACTTCCCAATTGTGAAGTTTTGTAGAGGGAGAATTCTGGAAGTCAAACTTGAGTGATTTATAGATTTAAACATTTTTTTTTTTGTTTTGATTGATTATTTTGACGCCATGTCAGCAGTCTATGGTTGCTTTATTCCTAGAAGTTAGGTAATTGTGTTCACTGGAAATAGGCATTTACATTGTATGGTGTCATTCCTTTTTTTGCCCGGTCCTATCGAATACCAGCAAATTTAAAACATCTGTTAGACAGATTATCAATCATATGGAAAGCTGATCTCTCTGATAAGATGGGGAATTAGAATACATCATAATACAGTCATTTCTCAAAAGGTGATACCAATACACACATAAGAAATGCATGGATTTCTATTAACATATTATCGATCATATGGAAATCTTATATCTCTGATAAGCGATAATTTTTAGGCGTGTCAGTGCTATTGTATGGCTGCTGCACTCGGACTCTAACCAAATGCTTAGAGAAAAGCTAGATTTATTAAGAATATTTTGAAAAAATCTTGAAAGCAGCACCCCACTAAAAACAGATGTATAGCCACTTACTCCAAACACACACGTCATCCAAATAAGACGAACAAGACATGCTGGAAACTCTTGGGAGAAGCAAGGACGAGATCATAAGTGACGTTCTCCAGGACAAACCTACCCATGACACACCAGTTTAGGCCAGCCAGCAAAAAACTACATACAATCAGCTTAATGCCCGTAGGGAGATCTGCCAGGAGTGGTGACCGAGAGGGACGAATGGCGAGAGAGACAGAGAGAGAGACAGAGTACTGGAAAGCTTTGCTGTCAATACGACCTACTGTTGTTGTTGTTGTTGTTGCTGCTGCTGCTGCTGCTGATGATGATGATGATGATGATGATGATGATGATGATGATGATGGGTCAAATTGGCTCATAGATGTGAGCCTAGCTTGTACTAAGTGCATATTGGATCTGGAAGTAATGTCAATGAAGGGGTTGTAGAATAATCATACTAGTTCCAATTACCGTCGAATTGGTAAGACAAGGCAGCAAGTAGTCGTAACTGAATACGAACCTACCTTGCTGTAATACCACTGCAAATGCCAGGTTATTTATGAAGCCTCATAACATCATAGAAACTAAGCAGCCAATCAGGACTCAGGGAATGAATCCTCCAAATTCAAGAATGGACTATTCTTGATTTCAACTGTCTTGGTACTGGTTCAGTTGTGCCTAGCTAGTTGCTGTTGTTCAAACCAACAGTACACTGACTCACTTCAACAGGGGTATTCTGCACTTCCCAGATCTTAAGAATTGAAGCTTTATAATCTGATGCAGTTTAATATCATATCCAGAACATACCTTTTCTTTCTTACCCTTCTGCAGAGGACACGGTCAACGCATCCTAAGCCCCGCTAACAGGGGATATTTTGTTTTTCTTCTTTGTTCTGATTGTTAGATCTTACTGATAGAACAATGATACAAGGTAAGATCAATTTTACCAAAAAATGTAGTGCCATTAATTTACATGTTTACTTTGAAGATCTATGAATCCACCTGATTAGTAATATATTAAAATATCTATATAATATTTTAAATATTTCATGGTTACCGTTATAGGAAACAGACACGACGAGACGAATTCAAATCCTGGACGAGGTTTTTTAAAATTTCACATAGTCCTAATAACCTTGGGAAAGGTATGAACACAACTATTTTCCCGTCAGCTACGGGTAAATAGGACAGACTTGTCTATTTAACTTTGGTTAGGCAACCAGTCTAGGAGAAGGAAAACTCTGGTTGAAAATCTGTTAATCTCCGTTTAAGAAATTAACCTTGTATAACATCCTACTCGTGCGGTGGGGTTATATATATATATATATATATATATATATATATATATATATATATATATATATAATTAGTAACATTTTATTAAATATAAAAAGTTACTCGAGTAGGTAAATCCTTTAAGGGTTTTTCTTCGAAAATTGTAAATTCAAATGTCCTAGAATTTTTGTAAAAAATACTAATTGTAGACACCATCAACTTATATTCAACATTTAATTAATTTTCTTTCTTTTTTTTGCACACGGTCCTATCGAATAAGAATAATATTTAAACATCTATGAGACAGATTATTCATCATATAAAAATCTGATATATCTGATAAGATAAAGCGATAAGTCTTCCAAGATGTAGCTGTGTCAGCGCTACTGTACGGCTTCAACACTTTGACTCTAACGAAACATTTTGAGAAAAAGCTAGATGGAAACTGTTCAATGATGCTGCGTCCTCGTGACGTAATAACTAACGTAATGACTGCGACATCGTAGTAAGCGAGTTCGAAATTCAGTCGCACTGTTATGTCCACTTTCGGACTAATACCTTTGGGAAAGGTATGAACCGCCTCATACTCCAAGTTGTGGCTTAAATACTACTACTACAGTTCATCTACGAGACTTACATTAATTAACCCACGAAGGTTGATATGCCATTAAAGAAAGAAACGAAACCTCTCATCGCGTGAAAGGTGCCAAAAATAGTTTAACTTTAGGAACGCCTAAGGCATAAGGCAAAGAACTCGACACCACTACTTTTAGTTTTTAAATTCATTTCGTCCAACCCGTACCAGGTAAATAGGTATTTACTCGACTCGTACAACACGGGCAGTGTTTACACAAGATCACTTTTTAGAAGAGTAAAATTACTTTGCTTTCAGAGTTGTAACACTACGCTCGCATCGTTGGAATGGGAGATGACGCTCGTCCAATGAAACAATGCCATGTATCTATGCTTAATCATCATTTAAACTTTTCCATTCTCCTCTAACTGAAAATTCTTGCTAAAGACTTTCTGTGCTAATTTACATATCAGGTTACTCTCACGGCTTCACGTCACCCCTCCATTACGTATTACCTTCTCCTAGATTGATTGCCTAACCAAAATTAAATAACTCTGTCTAGGCTACTATTTACCCATAGCCGGAGGTAGTTGGATTCATGCCTTTCTCAAAAGCATCGGAACAAAATGAAAAGCAAATAGATTTGGACCTGGATTTGAACTATGATTACCGATTCCATTTCCTACGACGATAAAATTTATACTGAACCTACCAGGTAAGGACTGAGAATATAAATACTGATTATTTAACTAAGGGGACATATTTTTGGCGAGACGAATATGGACATAAATACAAAAGGAGTAAATGGAAAAACAAAGAATAGAATGAGAAACAAAAATTAAAATGGTTTCCCGAGTTCCGAGAAGGTTCCCGAGTCCGACAAGAAATACCTGAAGATGGCCGGAGGGCACATCGGCCGAAACGTTGTACAGATAAAAGTTAAGATGAGGAAACTAGTCCGAATAATACAAATAATACTAATTATCAAGCCTCATCTAAAAGATTCAGAGAAATAGTATGGAAAAATTAAAATTCAGAGAAGAGATAAAAATCAAATTTAGAAAATGATTAGAAAGAGGAAAATTGAAAAGAAAAAAAACCTCAGGTGTGCAAATTTGAAAAAAGAAACTGCGACGATCGACAAATATAAATTAACTCTTTACCTTCTAAATTTCCCCCCACGACTGTAACTAAATTTTGTGGGTATTTTTTTACCTATATATTGGGATATTTCAAAGTTCACTATCTATTCGCATCAGAACTCATTCTATTTAAATAAAGTCCGTGACGGTTCAGTGTAAATAAGTGACACGTGCAATAGCTGCAGTCAGCGGTTTACGGTAGGATCGCAGTGGTGGGAGAGCCGTGTGTGTGTGTGTGTGTGTGTGTGTGTGTGTGTGTGTGTGTGTGTGTGTGTGTTGCTTCATTTTTCAATCTTCTTTAGAGCCTTATTTTTCAGAAGACTACTTTTAAAACTTTTGATTATCATAAAATGTAAATATAATAAATGTAACTGCTTGAAGAGTTCAAGAATAATAAATACGATCCATCAAAGGACCGTAGTATAAAATTGGTATACAGCTAGGAATTCAACATATTCGCACACAACATAGCACCAAGAATTCGATTAAAGTCACTGACAACATGTACCAGTAATTCGCCAAAATTGGCACGCAGTAATTCTACTATATTCAGTGACAGACCAGCACTAGTAATCTGACTAAATATACACATCAGGTAGCTACTAATTCTTCTATTGTCACACACATTTCACCGCTGTCTAATCGACTATAGTTACATACAGCACGGCACTGGCTATTCGAATAAAGTTCCACATAGCACAGCGCAAGCAATTTGGCTAACGTCGCAAACAACACGGAGCTAACGATTCTTCAATAGTTACATAAGGTACAGCTTCGTAATTCGACTAGAGTCGCAAACAGCACGGTGCTTCTAATTCGACGAAATTGGCACACAACAAGGCGATAGCAATTCGACTATGGTCGCACACAGCACGGGGCAAGAAAATCAACTAAAGTCACACACATCCCGGTTCTAATATTTCGACTAAAGTCGCGCATAGCACGGTGCTAACAATTTGATTAAAGTCGCACATAGCACGTCGTTAGTAATTCGACTAGAGTTGCAAACTGAACGGCTTTATTAATTCGACTAGTCTCATTCGGCAGTATAAGTGTTAAAGACGACGGGGAAAGAATACAAAGCAAAGATGGGCAAAGAAAATTCGAAAAAAAAATAATTTAAGAAAGAACGAACCTGAGAATTAAAGGAATGTAAAAGAGAAAATGGTGGAATTGAAAAGATCGGAGAGAAAAAGGGAGAATCAAGTGACAACAGTTTTTCACAGAGAAGGAAAACGAAAGATGGAAAAGATATCGTGTGAGTCAGGGACAGCGAGTTTCAGAAGGATGAAACAAACATACTGTGGGGAATGAAGGATGTGATGGGTATGAGGCGAAGGGTTAACACACATAAACGTCAGTACGTTATCCACACGGTTCGCTCGGGCGTGCCGGCCGGATAATCTCTTATCTCGGCGCCCAGGCAAACAAGTTCCAATCAACCGGCCGGTACTTTTTATCTCCGTCGAACCGGTCACATGACACCGCACGATACAATAGCCGCTATCATGGGACTTTGTAAATACGTTGGCTGGGGTAAGTTGATGCTGATTGTAATTTCGCTCGTCCTCCACATCCTCGACTAAGCCAGCCGCCCGACCAACTCTACCACCATTAGCCAAGCTTTACATGTGCACCTCAACCTTTTGAGCTCCCCAGTGTCTCCGTTCCCCCAATTCAATCCGAGAATGCCGGGCCATAACTTCCGGCTTGCGTTGTCGTCTGGCTTTTCTCTTTCTTTTTTTTTTTTTCTTTTTTTTTTTTTTTTCTTTCCTTCGTTTTCTTTTCTCTCTGGTTTCTGACTTCCCCTTTCTATCTTTTTTCTATCCTAAACTCTTTCAAGCTTTTTCTATTCATATTTTATTTTCATTTTTTTTTTCGTTTCGTTAGATATTTTCATTTAATTTTTTGTTTATTTATTTCAAACTTTTACTTCTTTATTTACCCCCTCATTTCTCTCTTTTGCTTTACTAATCTTCCTCGTTTGTATTTTTAAAGTTTAAGCTGTCAGTCTCCTTGTATTTTTTCTAAATTTTCCTTCCTTCCTTTGTCTTAATTTTCCTTCCTTTTGTTATTTTCAAACTTTTTCATTCAATCTTTATATTCGTTTCCCTTGAGCGTCTACAATTTTTCTTTCTTTTCATTTAACATAATTCAAAATTCGACCATTCCTTTCTCTCTTTTTTCCTTTCTTTCTTTATTTTCCTGTTTTGTTTGTTTTTAGTTTTGTTTATTTTTTCCACAGTTGCTTTTTTTCTTTCATCCATATTTTTTTCTTTTCCGATTTAATTTATATATTCCTCCTTTCGTTATCCCTTTCTTTATTTCTTTCCTTCTTTCTTTCCTTCTTCTTTTATTATTTCTTCCTTTTTTATTCCTTCTTTCCTCTCTTTCTTTTTTCTTTCCTTCCCATGTTTTTATTCATATATTTTTTCCTTTTTCTATCTTTCTTCCACCTTTCCTTTGCCATTCTTTTTTCTTTCTTTCAACTTTTTCTTTTTTCTTTTTTACTTTCTTTCTGTCTCCTACTTTTCTTAATTCCTTTCTTTCTTTATATTTGATCCTTTTTCTATTTTTCCACCGTTATTCTTTTATTTTCTTCTCTTCCATTCTTGATTTTCCTTACTTTTTCTTTTTTCTTTTTTCTTTTCTTTTTTTCTTTTTTCTCTTCATATTTCTGTTTTCTATCCCTTTTCTTATTTCTTCAATTCATTCTCTTTGCTCTTTTTCCTTTATTTCTTTCCGTCCATCTTTCTTTCTTTCTTTCTTTTTTCTTTCTTTCTTTCTTGGTGTGTTTTCTTTCTTTCTTTTTCGTATCTTTATATTTTCCTCATTCCAATTTTTCTTATTTCTTCCTTTCATTCTCTTTTTCTTCCACTTTTCCTTTCTTTCTTTCTTTTCTTCTTTCTTTTCTTTCTTTCTCTTTCATATCCTCGTATA
Organism: Doryteuthis pealeii; assembly: GCA_023376005.1. Lineage (NCBI taxonomy): Eukaryota > Metazoa > Mollusca > Cephalopoda > Myopsida > Loliginidae > Doryteuthis > Doryteuthis pealeii. Next base: position 130,121,964 of record CM042138.1, on the reverse strand, counting down.
TTTTTCTCTTTTAATTCTTTCTTTCTTCGTCATTCATTTTGTCCTTTCGTCCTTTCTCTTTATTTCTTTATTTCTTTATTTGTCTTTTTTACCGGCTCTCTTTATTCGTTCTTTCTTTCTTTTTATCGACTCTCTATTCTTTCTTTCTTTTTTGTTTGCCGGTTCTTTTCATTCTTTTTTTCTTTCTTCGTCATTTCTTTCTTCCCATTCCTACCCCCTTTCTTTCTTCTTTCCTTCTTTCTTTCTTCCGACTCTCTTCTTTCTTTCCTTCTTTCTTTCATTTCTCTACCCAGTTCATATTTTATCACTGTTATTTCACAACTTTATTTCTTCTTATTTTATCGATATTTATTTATTTATTCATCATCTTTTATCTATCTATCCCCAATTCAGCTTCCACTATATCCCGTCTGATAATGGAACAACGTCGCCGCTTCCCATTACAGAATTATTACCCCTTTCTTCCAAATCTCTTTTGAGCACAATTTTATTCGCAGCTTTTTTTTTTTTTTTTTGTGTTTTCCTCTGTCCCCTTCTATCTTTATATCCATCCCTCCTTTCTTAAGTCTGTCTGTTTCTCAGTGTGTCTTTGTGTCATTCTTTTTTTTTATATTTGTTTTTGTTTTGTATTTTCAGGTTTTTTTTTATTTCGTTTTATCATAGAATTTTTACAATTCTTATAGCGAAATCCTCTTCTGAAAGACGATGTAGTCAAGTAAATTACAAATCCGGCGACGTCATCCGATTCCAAAATCCAAATCAGTGACCAAACAATAGACATATTAACGCTAGTTTCACTCACCGCCTCAGCCATTTTAAACCTAGCCGCCATCACTACCAAAACAAGAAGAAGAAGAAGAAGAAGAAGAAGAAGAAGAAGAAGAAGAAGAAGAAGATCAATATCAAAATAGCTGTCAATATCACCACAACTTTAATTCTCAAATTGAAGTTTGCACAACTTTATGACCCACGTCACTATTGACGAGTGAAGTTGAGTAACTTTATGCTGACTTAATTCTACACCAGTAAACGTTTAAGAATATTTACATACTAGACAAAACGGGACCCGTTGGGTCACCCATTGAGCTCTGGGTAGATGATTGTGATTAGGGAAAAGTGAGTTTGAATAGTTTGGCTGTTGATCAAATTCAAAAGTTCTTCGACGCTTTGTTTGATCAACAGTCAAACTATTCAAAATGATTTCCCAGGTTGGGTCATTGCTATGCTTGGAAACACCTGAGGAAGGCCAGAGGATACAGCATCCGAAACGTTATTTTACATACCACGATATAGAAAACGACAAACAGACCAAAAAATCAAGATGAAAAAGTAAAATGTTATGATAATCTGTTATTTAATAGCCTTATAGTGATAGTGATGTAACTTTATGCTGACTTAGTTCTACAGCAGTAAACGTTTAAGAATATTTATATACTAGACAAAACGGGACCCGTTGGGTAGATAATTTGGATTATGGAAAAGTGAGTTTGCAAATCGAATTGATTTTTTTTAATGCGGAGAATTAAATTAAAAAACAACATTAAAATAATTTTGTAAGATTTCTAAGAAAGGAAACGTTTGACCTAATTTAAGCTACGAGCTAGTCACTGCTGCAACTTAACATACAAGTCTATTTCACACTCTCTAAATCACTCTCTTTATTCAAATAGAGAAACTAACATATATAACGAGGAAGTAATCAAATATATATAGAGAGGGGAAAAGTGACAGACAGAAAGTGAAGTCAGAGACGGATAGGTTTTTTACTTAATTAGAAGCAATTAAAATGGATCATTTTCAAACGTAACTTAATCCTAGAACTAAAGAATATGTTGATATGAATTGTGTGTCATTGAACTAAATAGGAAAAAAAGCCGTTAGCATACAATCATTGATTCACTCAGCTTTAGTATAATAATGATAACAATAATATATATATATATATATATATATATATATATATATATATATATATAATATTATAATATATATATATACTCCGGTTAAAAACATTTAATATTAGTCACGTATTTGATCAAAAGCAGTATTTCACAGTTGAAATTACTGCGTCATGAACTAGCCTTATTCTAGCATCCATGTTTTGGTAATTTGTCGTTTATATCGTTTCGAAGGCGTTTTTGGTGATTGACTGGTTTTAACGGCATGTCAACCTGCCTAGGGTTATTTTATAACAGATACGTCAGAGAATTGCGTATACTGTACGTTTATATTTACATTATATTATATTTACCCAGTTATAATGATATTTATTATTTCTGTTTAGTACAAATAATTTGCAAACAGATCTATTTTACTCATAGATTGACCCTAACAGGTAAAGCCACTCCGGGTCAGTGGTCATGGAGTAATAGCAATGAAAATACGCAGTAACGCCGGGAGTACATGACAAGGAGGTTATAAGAATTAAATGTGGTTTGGGCTTTAGTGACCAAAACTGGCTTCAGAGAAACTTCCAAACGTAGGTGGATATTACATAATAAAATCTAAACAAAGATGTGCAATATAACAACAATACAGACTTTATTGTCTGAGCACATGAAACATGAAATATATGACAATATATAAACAATTAAGACGAAAGCTTTGAGAAGTAAGAAAATGTTCTTAATGAATATAAGAGTCATTTGATGTTGGCTGCCGCGAGGATTTGCCATGAGGTAGCACTACCTGAGTATTTAAACTCAGCACGGGAAGCTCTCGAACTCTCTTTGGTGTGGCATTCACAATATGCACTAAACGAGTGGTGTCTCTGTCCATTAATGTGGTCCCTACTAAAATAGAATCAGTCGTAATTAGTGATCTAGTTCACTAATTTAAATAAATCATTTTTTTTAATCTAATTTAAATATTATCGCAACCGAAAATAATTATAAAAATAGAAAAAAAAAACTATCTATAAAAAAAATCAGTTTCATTCTTTTTGTTCTTTTTTTTTCTTTTATTCTTTTTATTTGTGTAATAATCGATTTTTAAAGCAAAATATGCAAATCAATTAACAACCTTTGTTATATTTTTTTTTGTTACAATTGTATTTTTGGTAATAAAGGTGTTACAATTTCATTTTTGATTATGGGTGTGTTACAATTACATTTTTGAATGTAGATTTGTTACAGTTTTATTTTTGGTTATAAAAATGTTACAATTTCATTTTTGATTATAAAGTGTTACAATTTTATTTTTGTTATAAAGGTGTTACAATTCATCTTTGATTATAAAGGTGTTAAATTTTATTTTGGTAAGAGGGGTGTTACAATTACATTTTTTATTACAATCCTATTTTTGATTATAGAGTGTTACAATTTGTTGTCGGTTATAGAGGTGTTACAGTTTCATTTTTTTGCTATAGAGGTGTTACAATTACATTTGTTATTATAGTGGTGTTACAATTTTATTTTGGTTACAATGTTTCAATGACATAGAGATAATATTCTACAAAAAATGGTATTTTGGTTTAACAAAAAAATAACTAGTGAAAAATATTCGTAAAAATGGGCATTCACTTTAGAAAGGGAAATATATGTATTTGTGAATGTGAGTTGGAGTGCAAAAGTATATGGTAAGTGGTGACATTAATATTTTAGGTGTCAATGTCAAGAAGTAAAAAAAAGTTAGGGTTTAAATAAAAGTTGTTATTATATTTGTCAAAATAATATAGCAGACTACTTGGAAAATTATATGAGGCGAGAAGAATCGGTTGTTTGTGCAACATATGTAGAACACAGACATGTACAATTGAACATATATGAACATGTACATATATGAACATGTACATATATATATATATATATATATGTGTGTGTGTGTGTGTGTGTGTGTGTGTGTGATTCTTCTATCTAATCAATTTTAAAATGTTATCGCTGGTTTCATAATTAATCACATTAATTTTTATTCTAAATTACAATTATTTAATTTAAGCAGACTAAATAGAAATTATTCGAGGCGTGAAGAATCGTTGTTTGGGCAACATATGTAGAACACAGACATGTACAAATGAACATATATGAATATACATATATATATATATATATATATATATATATATATATATATATATATATATATATATATATATATATAATTCTTCTTCTATTTTATCAATTTTAAATATTATCGCTGGTTTCATAATTAATTCCATTTTTTTATTCTAAATCACGTTTGCCTAGTACGTTAGATATATTCAAAAATTATAATTTAAATCTTACGAAATAAACCACTAGCTTTATTTAGCGTCTTCTTAGCTAAAAAAAAACAATAATTTAGACAATCAATAACAAATAATAACATACACAGCCTTGATAATGGTTCAGAAGAGAATGAAAGTACTTGGTCTACAAAGGAAAACTCTTTTGGATAATTCATTAATTACTTTCATGATGCTAACATTAAAAAATGTTATAAAAATTTAAATATTTTTAATAGAAAACCATAAGCATTCCATTATTTTTAACAAATTTGTTTGAATATACAAGGTGTGTCAAAAAGTATCAAGATTTTTTTACTCTTTGACACACCTTGTATTCTAAAAATTGACGTTCCATTCATTCTTCATTTCTATCTTAGTAAATACAGCTTCAAACTTAGTACTTTTTTGACACACCTTGTATTCTGAAAAGAAATAATGAATGGAACATTATTTTTTCAGAATACAGGTGTGTCAAAGAATACAAAAAATCTCGATATTTTTGACACACCTATATATATATATATATATATATATATATATATATATATATATATAATATATGTATATATATATATGTGTGTGTGTGTGTGTGTTGTTACAGCACGTTAGTATTGAGTTTTATATATTATTTTTTTTAAATTTAAGTGACACTTAAGACATGTATCAATCTAAATAGAATTGTTTTTGTCTAGATTGTTAGTCTTCATTTTAATACGATACAATCACTTGATCTTTTGAAAAATTTTCATACATCTAGTTAGTAATTCTTACTTGAATATTAATGATTATTTTAGGAATTTGAATAATTAGTTTTTTTTATTTTTTAAAACGATTAGTTAAAACTTTAATATGGTTTTGCCATTTCTTTTTTTTATCGGTGATGATCTCCTTTCCCCAAAGGAGTCAACTATTACGTTAAACCTCTTTTCTGTAATAGGTATGCAACCAGCCTCATAAAAAAACTGTCGATGAAGATTATAAAATGACCAACTGGGATCCAAGCCTTGACTTGGTACGATGCATAGAGGTACTTCAGTTAGTATATCAGAGAGCTTATATATATATATATATATATATATATATATATATATATATAATATATATAGTATCGAGATTTTTTGTACATTTCTAAAAAATTAACGTTCCATTCATTGTTCATTTCTATCTTGGTAAAACAGTTTCAATCTCGATACTTTTATGACACACCTTATATATATATATATATAATCACCAAAAGTTGGTGACCTTTTTCTTATATAAATATATAGAACTTTTTTTCTATTTTTTAAAATCATTTTCCATATAATTCTTTGGTCTGTTTGGAAAGCTCAATATATGATAATTTGATGATTACATACAGATAAATGTTTGTAAACTTGAAAGAAGGAAAACTCGGTCATTTGTAGATATGAATTTATTTAAATAAAATTCTTTTTTCAAAAAATGAGAATTCTAGTTGTAATAAATTATAACTGCCAAAATGACAGAGTTTTAAATTTTTCTTCTTTCAAGTTATATTTATATATATATATATATATATATATATATATATATATATATATATATATATATATAATCCTTATGCAAGGTTTTCGTACCAGTTTTAACTGGTTTTGCGCTGATATCTGAGTGAGAGCAGCCTCCTAGAATCTTCTTACGGTCAAATCGCACTGAAAGACGGTTCCCGCTAAATCACCGAAGTTAAGCAGCGTGACCCAGTTCAATGCTTAATTGGTGATCGCTTAACAGCAGACTTTAAAGTAAAAGACCCTAAAGTTGGTTGATATGCCGTAAAACAAAAAAACAAACAACAACCAACCTCAATTTCCAGGACTCTTCTAAGTATTTAACCGATATCAAGTTCTGTGGTGTGAAAGTCTTTCTGGAGAAAAAAAAAGAAATCAGCAAAACATGGGAATTGATAAGCGAATAATTGATTTTACTACATTTTCTACATTTTTGTTTGTTTTTAAATGTGTTTTTTATTATATAAAAATGCAATGTGTGACTTTATTAATATTGTGTATATTTTTAAACCTACAAAGTGTGGTGTTCCGCGACAAATTTCAAGTATCTTTAGACTGACCAGGATTTACTAAATTTTTTGTGAGTCCTTCCCTCCCAAGAGAATGAGTAATATATATAGCCGCTAGCAATCTGGGGATCTTCTGTAGAAGGGATTCTTATCCCGAAATATTAAGAATAAATCACAGGTTAACAAACAACACTATAGTTACCGTCTTCTTTTTTTCTTTACACTTGCATTGTGATAGCCTTCAAAATCAACCAACCAACCAACCATATATATATATATATATATATATATATATATATATATATATATATATATATATAAACACGTATTCAACTGAGATACAATGCAAGACTGGTATTATTTTTACATTTTTTCGCTATCTGAAAAATCTGCATTGAATCTCCGGTGATAAGATTTTAAAACCCAACAAATGTTGGTATTTACCCAAGCCGTCCGTCACGGATAGGATGTAAAGACAAGGTTGCAAGTATGGGGTATCCAGTGAGGATCAATCTCACTATTCAGTAGTATTGGATCTTTTTAACCCTTTCGCAAACAGATATTTTTAACATCCTTGTAAATAGGTGAATTCTTTTCAGAAAATTTACAAAACTTCAGGGTATATTCAAACGAGTCAATTGATTTTATTTTTTAAAGAAGAAAAAAAGAAAACATGATAATTTGATCAGCAATTGTGAGACAGTACAATTGCATGGAAAGAATAAGATGGGCGTCCTATCAATGCTTCTATACATTAACTAGCAAGACCAGTGGATATACCACAGAATGATAATTTGATTTATACAACGTTTGATATGTTTACTTAAGAGCTATTGCTAAATAGTTCAATATGTAAAAAAAAAAGTTTATTAATCTTGATTTAACTCCCTCTCAATCTTTTTTCTTTCTTTCCTTCTTTTCATCTTTTCATGATGTTCGATTGAAACAGATTAGCATTATCGCTTCCGCGCGATCGACCCCCTTCTCTCTCTCTCTCTCTCTCTCTCTCTCTCTCTCTCTATCTATCTATCTATTTATCTTTCTCGTATTCTCTTTCTTTCTTTCATTCTTATATTTTCCATCTAGTATGCCCTTTTTCTTCCTTTTCTTTCCTTATGATATAAACGGAAGGATCCATTGTTTAGCTGATGTGACGACACTCCAAAGAAATAAGGATTTGCAGATAAGTAAAATCAAATTATCAGGATTTACATTTTTGCATTTCATCTTAGACTATTTGGGTGGTCTCATTTTTAAGCAGAGGGTGTTACAAGATGATAATGGTCGTACAAATAAGGAATACGAGTATTAATATATAGATAATAAATTGGTTGACAAGCCACCAATAGAAAGATACCTATAATTTTTCAATGTATTTAAAGCTTATCCCTAAACAGACAATAAGTAAGAGTCGGGATGGACCAGTCAGAATCAGCCAGACAGCGAGGGAGTCTATGCTCTTTTCACTTGACCAGGGATATTATTATAGAGTCTGAGGTGGAGCGCTACACATCCCATCAGCTCATCACTTTACCGCAAAGATCCCTGTGCTACTCATACGATGATTTGCGAGGGCCTGTATCGAACCAGGAATCTTGTAGTTGATAGTCGGACGCTCTACCGAATGATGCTCAATAACTTTAGAAACTGCAACAAAAGAAAACGCTAACCAGTCAAGAGAGTGGTATTTGTATTAAATTGTTCCCATCTGAACATCAAAATTGAAATTCAAAAATTCACACAAACCGAAACAAAGTAATTAGTTTTCTTCCTGCAAAATACATAATATCTATATAAAATGTTTTTTGTATTAAATTGTTCCCGTCTGAACATCAAAATTGAAATTCAAAAATTCACACAAACCGAAACAAAAGTAATTAGTTTTCTTCGCGCAAAATACATATATAAAATGGTATTTGTATTAACTGGTTCCCGTCTGAACATCAAAATTGAAAATCAAAATTCACACAAGCCGAAACAAAAGTAGTGAGTTTTATTCGCGCAAAATACATAATATCTATATAAACTTGGTATAAGTAAATACGACATTGTAGAGATTGCTAAACTTTTTTTTCTTTTCTTTTCTTTTTTTTTTTTTTTCATTTGCTTTCCAAGCGTTATCGACTTCTCATATTTTATGAGTCCCTTTTCCACTGGCGATACCATTGTGTGCTTGCTGGTCTGAAATTAAACCTCTGCGACTCGATGTAGAATTGGTACGAATCAAATGATTGGAATCGTAAACTGTTCACGCAAATAATAGTCTAAGCAGTAAAAGCGATGACCTGACAAAAGAATGGTCAGAGAAAGCAATAACATAGATTTCACTCCCTTAACCCTTTCCTCAATCATATAAGGACTTCCACTCAGACGCTCTTATACTTGCCTGTTTCGGATAATGGTAAGAACACTGAAATGGCGAACAGGCATTTAGAGGTTTTTTAAGCCAAAATACAGCCTGATACCATATTCCAAAAATGTTCACGACACACACACACACACACACACACACACACAACATAAACACACACACACACACACACACACACACATATATATATATATATATATATATATATATATATATATATATATATTTATATACAAGTTGTGTCAAAAAAGTATCGAAATATTTGTACTGTTTAACACACCTTGTAATCTAAAAAAATAACGTCCCATTCATTCATTCTTTTCAGAATACAAGGTGTGTCAAACAAGTACCATGTTTAAAGTTGTATTTAAGATAGAAATGAAGAATTAATGGAACGTTATTTTTTAGAATTCAAGGTGTGTCAAAATGTACAAAAAATCTTGATACTTTTTTGACACACCTTGTTTATATAAGTTAGGGTACTGAAGACATAAAATCAACGTCGCTTAGTAACTGTCACCTTATTGCCTGTGCGATTTTCAAACCAAGTGCTTTACATTGATGCGTATATTACTTTATATATTGTTTTGTGGAGCATCTTTAGAAGGGTTCTTAACTTTGTGGAAAATGATGGAAAGGGTAATTTAGTTTTTTGGGCATTGTGGGAAGTTTATATAATATTAACTGTGTGGTTTGTTACTTTATTTCTTCTAAAATGTTTAATTCATTCTATTTTTATGTATTATTATTTATCTCCATATTTGGGTTGCATATTTGTTGTTTTTAATTGTTTCATTTATTGATTCTTTGATTATTTATCTTATTTTTATTTTGAATTACTGTTTATTTAGTTATCTCATATTATCTATTTTATGCATTCATTAGTTTATTATTCTATTCTATTTTTCTTTTATTTAATTTAAATCTTTAAATTCTTAAGCTTTTTATATATGCTCTATCAGTGATATAAAGCATTGTTTATTATATATATATATATATAAATATATATATATATATATATATATATATATATATACATGTGTGTGTGTGGTGTGTGTGTGTGTGTGTGTGTGTGTGCTTCCTCTATGCAAGATTGTTTACACCATTTTAACTGATTTTTTTTTATTAAACACTGAATTACAGCAAGTCTATTCAGGTCTCCAAGACACTTATAATCATTATAACAGATTTCATAATGTTGTGACCTGGATGGTCTTGACCCTTCCACTGATCTCCATATCCTTCAGTCACTTTTCCAGGCTTTTTTGGCCTTTCTAGAAACCAACTACAATTGGCATCACCGTCACTTTCATATTCTACAATTTCTTCCGTTTTCTGGCATGATGTTTCCATCTTTTCGATTTAGTTTATTTTCTCACTATGGTTCACTTGAATGGCAGAATATATTAGATGACAATTTATTTCTTCTTGTTAATTAAAACTAGGTCTAGTCTTCTGGCTGGGATTTGGTGATCCATTTGTATCTCAAACTGAAAAAAATTTACGGATCTCATTTTCTAGGACAAACTCTGGTTTGTTCACTTACCATTTGTGAACATGGCTAAATTTTAATCTCTTACATAATTCCCAATGGATCAACTTTCCCAATTAGCTGTGTTTACTTTTGTATTCCTTTTGTGTCTATTTGCTGCATTCGATTAGGATGTGATTAAGTGTTTCCTCTCTGTCACCATAAAATCGACACTTGCTATTCTCTTCATATCATCATTTTTTCTTTGATATAATTATTTGACATAAATCGTTTTCATGGCATTATTTTGTGCTGCTATTATAAGAGATTCAATTTCTCCCTTCTGGTTTCCACCTCTTACTCATGTATAGGATCTCTCTTGTGCAATTTTATTAATTTGTAGCTTGAAATATCCATACAGTTGATATAATCGGAGTACACCAGGTTTGAATTCAGAGTATCCCTTTTTCTAAACTAATTGCCTTGACAAGGATGTAGCATTCTTTATCCCATCATCCCTTAGTATCCTTATCACAAGTAAGAAATACCATGAAAGTTTAATAAGCTATGGGGAAAATTGGTAGGCAAATAGTTAATAGCTTAAAGTTAAGAAACTTAAGTAATCACCCAATTAATATTATGCATGCTTATCTATGACAAGATACAAACTGTTACTGCAAATGAATAGAACAGTATTATAACATTATTTGTGACAAGTAGAGTCGACAGAATTTTGAATAAATGTTGTTATGTACAACGTGTTGTGAAGTATTCAAGTACATCTTAAAAACCAGACCTGACCAAACACAATGAATGGTATTTTTGAATACAGTATAAAATGGTGATCATATATCATTTGGTAAATTTAACCTTTGGAAAATTTTTAAGCATTTACTACTTTAGCATGTAAGTACCTGTGTCCACATGTGAACACTTCAAGATAAAAATTATAATCTACAACACAAATTGCAATTTAGCTATGT
>CM042138.1:130080900-130105900 GCA_023376005.1 Doryteuthis pealeii | reverse complement strand
TGACATCTGGGAAAAAAAATTTTAAAAGAAAAGACCGGCACATCCGTACTTTCTGAAAATAATCATCAGTACCTTATGTATTGGCCAAAAGAAGAAAAACACCGGAGGAGTTTTCTAAGTTATATATGTAATTAAGTAGAGCATGATTATAAGGACCTAGATGAGTCAGACCCAGGTTTCACCCGAAAGTTCTTCAGGATAATTCTGACTCTGATTTAGAATTATCCTAAAGAAGCATTCGGCGAAACTCGGTAGATAGTCTGACTCATGTAGTGCTTATATATATATATATATAATATATATATATATATATATATTATATATATATATATATGTGTGTGTGTGTGTGTGTGTGTGTGTGTGTGTGTGTGTGTTAGTTTAACAAACTGCTTTGAAACCAATTGTAACAATCGCACCTTAAATGTGATGTACTCTATAACAAATAGAATATATATGTGTGCGTGCGCGTGTGTGTGTGGGTGTGTTTTAAAATAATATAGTAAAAAAGTAAAAACGAAACTCCCACTCATTAATCGTATCTTAAAATATTTCAGATTCCCATCTCCCGTTTTTTTATTATTTGTTTCACTTTATTTAGAGTTTATTTTGTTTATTGTTCATTTCAATTTTTTTCTTTCTGGTATTTTATTTTATTTTATTTGTTTCATTTTTTTTAAATTCTCACTTTCTTTGTTTCTCTCCCCACTATCTTTCTGATACAATAGTCGAGCAATATGCACCAAATATTAAAACTTAAAAAAAAAACAATTATTTTCCCTTGCTACCTGAGGAACGATATTCGTGAAACTCGAGTAGTTGGAAACATTTTATTTGTTTTAATAATTAACATCTGCTCTGTCTGTCTGTCTGTCTGTCTCTCTCTCTGTGTCGTTGTGTGTGTGTGTGTGTGTGTGTGTGTGTGTTCGTTCTAGCAAATTACAAGGGAAAATAACATAAGATATAAGAACACATCTAGAATATGTAGTCTAATATATTTCTTCTAACACAACACAAATAGTAAAAAAAGACGCCTTTTATTTTCTGCAGCTGGAGATTTTCGGAGTCTCCTGGTCAAGAAAATGTACAACAATGCAGGAACATTTCTAGAACAGGTAAAAAAAACTCTGAATCCTAAACCAACCGGCGTGGACTTAGCATCTTAACTCAATGAAAACCTACTACTACGAAAACGGCAGACGTGGTGTGGTTGTGACCTTGTACCATCAAAAGCGCGGGATATTTTTAACATATTTTTTACACCACAGTAAACGTGAGTTCAAATCTTACTGAGATTTTATCCTCAATTATTGATGTTGCTTCCGATACGCATTTTTTGTCGTAAAGTTAAAGATACGAATAAGTTTTGATTTTAAAGTAAAAGCAACAGAATTTGAGATGAGAAAAAATGCTAGTTAAAATTAATAGTCATGATTGATAAAATTCATCCAAAAACGTTAATGAAAGATTGATAATGCAAATTTAATAATTATGTCCTCATCTTATTATAATGAAGATTCGGGGTTTGTTTGTAACCGAAACTACGTCACTGCTTGCGTTACAATACCCTCAGAAATTGCGTAAGTTTATGAAGGAGTATTTAGTTTATAATAAAAATCATTAATATATAGAATAAAAAACATCCCTGTATCATATATACTCAGAAATTAAATATGGAAAATTAATCGCCCCACATTTTTTGTTAAACAAATTTTAATAAATCCATGCCCGGTATTATTGATTTTTATATAGTTTTTTTTTTTACTTTAATTTATATTTAAAGTTATCTAACGTATAGAGTATTACGAAGAAATTATTACAAACAAGAAATAGTCACATAATCTTCTTCCTAATTAGATTTGAAGATGTTTATCTATTTAACTGTATCCGATTTAGGTTTTCGCATGTTCGCTTTTCATTACGAGTTTACATTTAACGACACTTTCATCAATCATGCTTCCCTCCTCTGCCTAAAAATAAACTCGGTAACAAAAAATATACTTACTCCCTCGAACGACAGTTTCATCGATCATGCTTACCCGTCCATCTGCTTTTTTTTTCAGATTCAATGACACAGGGTTTTGAAAAAATAAAAAAGTGTTCCGTAGTTAGATTTAATATTTTGCAATAAAAGTAATAGTGAATATTATTAAGATTATTATATAATCTTTCTTATCAATATTAATTAATAAATTATATTTTATTATTCAGTGAAAAAAAATGTTTCGTTTTGATTATCGTCTGTCATTAAACAAAACAAACATCTTTTCATTTGACGCAACCTAAAAGGAAAACATTAAATATTTGAATTAATTTGAATTCATTGAATTGAACAGTTTCTTTTTTTTATCCCCACTCATCATACACTTATTATTCTTATCTATTCTCACTTTGCTATATTTGTTTATTCTTATGGCATTGTTTTGTGCTGCTATTATAATAGATTCAGGTTCTCTCCTGTGGTTTCTATTTCTTAGCCATGTCCAGGTCTTCTCATGTGTAATGTCTCCACTTTGTCGCTTGAAATATCCAGGAAGTTGTTTTTCTTTCCATTTTTGTTTTCTAGATTTGGTTGTTTTTCTGTTTGTCCATATATTGCAATTGCTGTTTCTACTAGCTGTAATTAGTCAGTCGTTGCTTTTTTATTGTATTTTATTTAGTCCCTGAATTGTCGCATCTACCTAATCCTCAATGTTGACAATGTTTCTTGCTCCTTCTTTTCTTGATACATATAATCTGATTATGTCATCTCTTGGGTGGGATACTTTGTTGTACTGTCATCAGTTTCCTTGTCTTTTGGTCTACCTGTCGGGGTTACCCCCTTGTCCATTTTAAGAATTGTCCAGAGAGTAGACAGATTTTTGTGTAAAGTAAAAAAAACTGGTTATTTCCTATAATTCCAACATAAACAAATGGGAACCACTCTTGACTGATAAATTATTTATTTATTTTCCCATTAAACTAACCCTAAATCCTAACCCTAACCTTAACTCTAAACCCTAATCCTAACCCTAACCCGGTCTTCTTTTTGCCTAGTAGATCAATCAATAAATAAATAATTTATCAGTTATGAGTGGTTCCCCTTTGTTTATATTGGACTTATAGGAAATAACCAAAAAACTTAATAGAACATTATGATTAATCACATCCTTAATATAACTATCGATACACCTTAGTAAATGATTTATCATTTTTCTACTTAAATTGCCAGATAACAGTATATTTCATACAAGGTAATGATACGTTTAAACAGCAAATGTAATCAGCCCTTTTTTTTTAAGAGAAAATAGAAATTCATGGGCCCTTCTTTGGCTTTCCGGTCACATGACTGATGTACTGGTTGACATTCTCTTTCTAGGACTTGCTGAATGCAGAATTCGTACGCAAATAAAGATTACAACTGAAAAAGACTTATTTTTCTTTTGTTTTTGTAATGGCCAAAGTCCTGAAGTAATTTTTTGACATGTAGTTTTACTTCTTCGAATTTACTTAAGACTTGTCCATTCTTTGCTTAATATGCACAAAGAACAACACGAACAAAATGATTGAAATAAGGGTAGAGAGAGAGAGAAAGAGAGAGAGAGCGCGAGAGAGAGAGAGAGACGAAAAGAAAAGAACAAAGGAAAACGATTTTCTCAGTCATCCAAAAGTTTTAGAATTTTCAAACGAGAATATAATGAGGAGCCGGAAAATAAATAGTCGTTGGTTAATTCAGATACCTAGACTTCAATCTCCGGTGGCCATCGCCAAGAAAATGACTTACAGTTTGTTTTGTTTTGTTTTTACATCTTTTTTATTAATATCTTAAAATTCTTGAAATTGCTTTCTGATTGTCGGTTACCAGCATTAGGATTATACGTGAGAGTATTTCCGACGGTAAACAAAAAAAGACAACAACAAAAAACAAAACAAAATTTAAAGCAAAGAAATTTTGTTTAGATGGATAAAAGAAAAGACATCAACTTTGATTTCAGGCAACGGAAAATAAAAATTGAGGTAAAATATTCTGTGTAGAAATAATAATAAAGATTAAACCATTCCGACTACATTTTAGGCGACATGTGTTATTTTTCATAAAATGATCTAAGAGAAACCACAAATGAAATAATGAACCAATAAATGTCAACCTGTGTCGATCACATCCAGTATTAAAACGCGCATGGAGGTGTAATGGTTATGCTAGTAGGAAATGAACCCGGCAAACCGAATCCAAATCCTGGACTAGACTGTTTGCATTTCACATAGCGCTAATGACCTTAGGAAAAGTATGAATCAAATTATTTATGGAATATTTAATATTATTAACTATTATTAGTTGGAATATTTTTGGTATATAAGGTGTGCTCCAATTGCCCACCTGAATTTATAGACTAGCCTAAGTCACGTGGTTTATTCCTTCACCAATCACTAGCCATACTGCGTGGCTGATGCACTACTTAAACCCCCACACTGTCCATAATTCTAATTGCACTCATTGAGGAGGGACTTACAATACTGGATTACCAGACGATTACCAATACTCAGGATTCTTTACCAAGGGATTACCAAGGATCCAATTCCACTGGATAAGCGCGCTTGCTTAAGGCCTACAGGATGGCCATAAGATTGTATCAGTCTGTTCCGTACTTAATTGTGTGACTCCTTAAGCATCAGCTAATATTGTAAGTAACTTCAGTCTTTTTTTTAATCTAAAATGACTTAATTCGGCATTGGTCCGAAAGGATGTTCATATCCCGCAAAAGTAACAACCGAACAACTACTCGCTCTCCATTACGGTCAAGTCATGGTGAAGGCGTCGGTTCCCGCTAGATCACTGAAGTTAAGCAGCAATATTTAATAGGGTGACCACTTAAGCAATAGCAGATACTGTAAGCAACCAGATTCCTTTCTATATCAAACATGGCTTAATTCGGTATTAAATAGCCCGAAAAGTTTTGATATGTCGTAAAGCAAAATAACCAACAGTTACATAATTTATGAGCAGTCATATTTTATGAACGTACCTGTAGTTAGAAATTTGAATCAGGGCCATTAACGTGAAATCATGGGGTTAGGAAAATTACCGACAGTTTTGGAGGGTTAATAACCTTGACCCCTTGAAAAAAGCACGCGATTTGACGCAATGAAAATAAGTTTAGTTAGTCAGATTCGACCCGGCTTTCAAGGTCGGTCGCCCCGCGGCAGAATCAAAATAAGCAGGGTTGAGAATAAAGCTTTATTATAAGAAACAAAGTCTTATTGTTAAGTAAATATTAAAAACAATGACCAACCCAGCACGAAGAAAACAAGAAAGAAAACAACCGGCCGGAAGCCATGAAGTAAGCTCAACCAGAGAACATGGCAGCCTGACAAGTTAGAAACACTAGACGGAGAATCAGTAAGAAACGAGTCAGTAACCAGAAGAGTTAGCAAGTAAGACCACCTATCAAGTAAGACGTATCATCTCTCTCTCTCTCTCTCTCTCTCTCTCTCTCTCTCTATCTCTCTCTCTCTCTCTCTGTGTTTGTGTCTGTCTCTGTCTGTCTGTCTATCTGTCTCTCTCTCATTTTCTCTATCTCTCCATTATATAACCGAGTAAGTTAGAAGCATATATATGACTATATATATAATGGATGCGCATGGTCTAATGGTTAGAATCGTAGGAAATGGCCTCGGCGACCCGAGTTCAATTCTTGAACGAAGTTGTTTGCTTTTCACATGGCGCTAATACCCTTGGGAAAGGTATGAATCCAATTCCCCCTCCAGCTCTGGGTAAATAGCAGGGCAGATTGAGCTTTTTAACCTGGGCTAGGTAACCGGTCCAAAAGAAGAAAAACTCTGAATTCAAACCCGTTAAACTCCGCTTAAGAAATTGACCTTGTGTCACATCCTGCTCGTGTGGAGGGGTTGGTAAATATGTATATATGTATATATGACTATATAGCAATTGTACAATTTGTAGTTTCCGTGAAAATACATTCAAAGCATTATTTTCGGAGCATCTTTCATGCTTTGGTAGTTCTGAATTAAAGCGATATAAATTACCACAAAACCGAATATGTTTGTTATTTAAATAATCAAGGCAAACGATAATGAAAGAAAGAAAAAGATGTTGCCAAAGGAATAAATCCAGCTGTGTATACTTGTTCATCAGTGAAGTTGCATCAAGTGCACTCGCAACACAGAACAAATTAAAACTTAGAAAAATTGAACAAACGATTTTTCATTATTCACTCTCCAAAATTGCTGTATTATTGTTCCATTATTTTATGCCAAATATTTTAAACAAGATATAAAATATATGAAAATCAACCACAACGCCACGACGATTTGTGTCATTCTGCCGACAGAAGGTTTAAAAATTCTAATTAAACCATAGTTTTAATTCCCAAAAGAATTTTTCATTTAGACGTGCATTAAACCATGTCTTATTTTCCCTTAGATAAATGTTGATAGAGAAAGCTTTTATATATATATATATATATATATATATATAGAGAGAGAGAGAGAGAGAGAGAGAGAGAGAGAGAGAGAGAGAGAGAGAGAATATGGGTGCTATATTTATAAGTAAACAGTGCTCAATATCATGGATAGACTATTTATATATAAGTTAAGGTAGCGTGGACATGGAATCAACGACGCCTGGAATCGCACTTCTTGCAGATACACCGGCACAGGCTGAGACACTACTGCATAGCCTGGAGGAGGCAGCAAAAAGCATCGGCCTGCATGTGAACTCTGCCAAAACAGAGTTCATGAGCTTCAGAAAGAAAGGAGACATCTCCACGTTAGACGGTAAGCCCCTTAAGCCAGTAGAACAATTCACGTACCTGGGTAGTAATATCTCATCCACAGATAACGATATTAACACACGAATAGGAAAGGCATGGATGGCCACAAACAAATTGTCTGTCATATGGAAGTCTGATCTCACTGACAAGCTAAAGCGACATCTCTTCCAGGCTGTAGTCATATCAGTACTACTGTATGGCTGCACTACCTGGACCCTAACGAGGCGCCTCGAAAATAAGCTAGATGGGAGCTGCACAAGAATGCTGAGAGCAGTTCTGAACAAGTCGTGGAAACAGCATCCCACAAGGGAGCAGCTGTATGGTCACCTGCCCCCTATCTCACAGACTATCCGAGTGAGACGGACTAGGCATGCAGGGCACTGCTGGAGAAGCAAGGATGAACTCATAAGTGATGTTCTCCTGTGGAAGCCAACACATGGACATGCCAGTGTGGGGCCCAGCAAGGACTTATATCGACCAGCTATGTAAAGATCTGGCTGCAGCGAAGAGGAGCTCCCTGTGGCGATGAATGATAGGGAAGGTTGGCGAGAGATCGTTTTGGATATCCGTGCTGCCTGCGCGACATGATGATGATGATGATATATATATATGAAAAAATTGAAAAACAATAAAAATAAGTGTATAATAGAGAATCAGAAATCTGTTAGACTCGTTTGCTTTTATCGCATGTTTAGCGTCCGTTTTACGGTTAAACATGCACGAACGCTATGCGTTTCATTCCCCGAATTTAAATAGACTGACCGACAAAAGCAAACGAGTCTAACAGATTTCTTATTCTCTGTGATACACTTATTTTCCCTCAGACTAACGAAAGCCCTGATGAAGATCTATTGAAACAGATCGAAACACTGCAGTGTAGGCGAAATAAACATTACTTCATTTATGATCTTGTGTTTTTCAATTTTTTCACATACTGTCGGATTCACTTCCATTTTTTTCTTCACACACACAAAACACACATATATATATATATATTATATATATATATATATATAGATAGATAGATAGATAGATAGATATAGAGAGAGATAGACAGAGAGATAGATAGAGAGAGAGAAAGAGAGAGATTATGAATCTTTCAATCTCGTGGCACTACACAAGAAACACTTACGAAACTGAAGTTTGCTTTGAGAGGTGATCATATAAATTGATCAAGCTGCAGATTATTTACACGCCCTTATGCGCGTCATGTAAATCCCGGTGGTTATAGTTTGTTACGGCAAGATAATGCAATTGCAATCCATATGCAGTTAACAAGAAATGTCTTGCAAGTGCTCCAAAGACCATCTGCACTTTCTAGATCCATGTTTTTTACCTACAGCTACGTGAGTGGCTGGACAGACCGATCCTTGAATGGCAGTCTCTGGTGCAGTGACAGCAAACAAAAGGTGATGCTTTCTAGGTCCATACCATTGAATATTCCAGAAACATGAATATCATACAAAATAACATACAGCTGCACACATTTGCGTGCAGCACTGTAACTTGCCTAGCTAGATAACTACACAGTGATTCTCTTTTTGAGCCGTCTTAGGCACCGGACAATAAATCCGGCCCTCCCCATTTTATGTGTTAACTATAGTAAGTATTTTCCTAGCCTCCCACTAGGACGTATTAACACCAGGTCCTTTTAAAAGGGTGCGTCACGCACGAACCGAAGCTCATGAAGTTTAGTGGCCAAAACCGCTTTTCATAATACGTTAGGATGCTTCAGAGAAACCTCCAAAGGTAAGTTAATATATACGTAACAAAATCCAATAAAGAGGTACATATAACAACAATACAGACTTTATTGTCTGGGCACATGTAACATGAAATATAGAACATACATATAAACAGTTAGAACGAAAGTCTCTAGAAATTAAGAAAGAGTTCGTATAGAATAGAAAAGTCACCTACTGTATATGACCCACGTGGTAGGGTCTATAAAGGGTTACGTACTCACATGGGTACAAGCTTATAGTTGGGTGGAAAGTACCCCCCCAAACCTTAATGGATAGAGACACAACTTGTCTAGTGCATCATTGTGGATGCCAGGTGAAACAGAGGGAGACTGCTTCCTGGGCTGAGTTTAGATAGCCAAGTAGTAATGTCATCTAGTGGCAAGTCCTGGCAGCAAGGGAAGATGACCTATGTATCTAGCATATCTAGTTACATTTAGGTTCTATCCTTGAGTCTAGCAGTGCCAAAATATAATATACCCTGGTTCACCGTAAAAGACTGACAACAGACATCCCGATAACTAATTGATTAATTGCGCTATGTAACACAAATGTTCTTCTCATATGTGTTCTTTCTAAATTACATATGTTGTAAAAGTATAGAAAACAGCCATTATTCCCTTCAAACATTTCTTTTGTCTTAAATAACACTATTTAACACAAATTGTGTTCCTGGATAGTGTGTGTTATATTTAAATTGCTTATGTTGTAAAGATATAAAAAATATTATTTATTCCATTCAAACTTTGCTCTTGCATCCTTAGTTACATGACGGGATGTAGATTCCGTTCCTGAATGAAATATGGTATTTCTTAATTATGTATATTGTAAAAATATAGAAAATGGCTATTATTCCCTTTAACCATTGCTTTTGTGCCCTGAATAACGAAATTTAGAAATTAAACTATTTTTTATGTAAAAACATGAAAATTTTCATATTTTGATTGAAAAATGCCCTTATTATTCTTCTTGGTTTGGTTTAGTTTGTTGGATTTTATGGCATGTCAATCGTTGTTGGGCTATTTTATACCGAAGAGGTTTTATAACACTAATACAATCGGAAAAGGTATTCATACAACTATTCTCCCTCTAGCCATGGGTAAATTGTAGGACAGACTTGGCTATTTAGCATTTGTTAGTCAATCAATCTAGGAGAAGGGGCACTCTGAATACAAACCCGCTAAACCTCGCTTAAGAAATTGACGCTCGTGTGGAAGGGGTGGTAAATATTTATACTCCACGTTAAAAAATTGACTTTGTGTAGCATCCAGCTTGTGGTGGAGGGATGGGTAAATACATACTATTACAACCGATCTGCATTATGAATTTTACAAGCACACTTTCATACTACATCCCTGACCAAACTACATCATTAGCACTACATCTGCATTTTTTATCACCCTCTATCTCTCTTTCGTATATTCATTCCCTCTCTCTCTTTCATACTAACGTACCCTTTCCTTTCTTCTTCCATTCTAATTCCCCTTCAACATTTCTTCGTACCTCGAATGTTATCAATCTTGTGCGCTAGATTCAAAATCGGATGAACCGAGTCGATAGATGGCTCCAGTGATGAGACCTATTGTCGACAGTATGAGGAAAAGACACATTCGGGCCATAATGTATCATTGTACGTCGATAACCCGCGCAATCAATCACAATATTGGACAGAGTAGCAAAGCCGATGACTGTAACTGGGGTAATGACGGCTGCAGCGATGGTGGTGGTGCTGGCCGTATTGGCTGGGGCTGAGAGAGAGAGATAGACAGAGAGAGACAGAGACAGAGAATAGAGTTCAAATTGACGGGGAAGTGGATAGGAAGGGTGGCGTTGAATGTTTCGTCATTGGGAACCTGTGCATCTACACAGGCGCGCATCATCAATCATGACGTCATTACCGCGAAACCGGAGCAACGAATAAAACTACTTTTCTCGTAGATATGCATTCAAATACTATAAGGACCACCACATGAGCCGCTGCCATGTGAATGTGAACTTAAACAATCGGGTGTCTATAATGACTTGTTTCGGTTATTTGCTTCTATATTAGTTCAAATTACCGAAGGAATGGGAGCATTAAAGACGAACTTTCATTCTTTTAGATAACTAACAAATATATACATCCTCCGGGTGAAAGTATTTAAGTTTTAATGTAATAAAATATTATATTAAATTAGAAAGGCTAATGAAACTAAATAAGAATGCAGATAAAAAGATTTGAAACAGAGGGGGGTATAATTGAAAAATAGAACAGCTGGAACTTACTTTTCAATAACTCCTGTCTTTCATTGCTAAATTTTTGTAATTTAACTATTTAGTTAATATAGGAAGTAAAGAATAAAGATACAATTATTTCTTCTTGTTAATGGATTTCTTTTAAGAGATTTTTGCTAATATTCATTAAGATAAAACCAAACAATTAGAAATCAATAATACTTAATATATATTTATTAAAATCAAATTTTTAATATCAATATACAAATTAATCTTCTCGTTTACACTGTAAACCGCTATTTTGTTCTATATATAAATACAAGTGCATGATATTAGTATGTAGATAAGGTCAACAGTATTCATAATGTAAAAAGAAATATTAATAATTGAGGTCTAAATAAAAAAATCATGTAGAATATCACATAAATAGCTAAGAGAATTATGATTTGAGTAGTAATATAGTTTCGGTTACAGACAGAAAACACACAATCTTTATTATAATAACAAGCAAATATATGCACCCTCCGGGTGCAAGTATTTAAGTTTTAATGTAATAAAATATTGTATTAAATTAGAAAGGCTAATGAAAATAAATAAGAATGCAGATAAAATGATTTGAAACAGAGGGAGATATAATAGAAAAATAGAACAACTGAAACTTACTCTTCCATCACTCCCATCTTTCATTGTTATTTTTTCTAATTTAAGTATTTGGTTAAAAGAGGAAGTAAAGAATAAAATTACATTTATTTTTTCTTGTTAATGGATTTCATTTAAGATTCATTGATAAGATGTTTGCTTATATTCATTAAAATAAATCCAAAGAGTTAAAAATCAATAATACTAAGCAAATATTTAATAAAATCACATTTTTAATATCAATATGCAAATTAGCCTTCCCGTTCACACTATAAACCGCTATTTTGTTGTACATATAAATATAATTGCATGTTTTAATATGTAGATATGGTTAACAGTATTAATAATGTACAACAATTTTATTAATAATTGAGATTTAAATAAAATTAATATCGTGGAGAATGTGATGTCAATAACTAAGGAAATTGTGACTTGAGTAGTAATATAGTTTCGGTTACAGACAGAAAAACACACAATCTCCATTATAATAAGATAAGATGTGCATAATAGTTGGATGCATACCGTCCCAACTTGTATTAACGCTATGTGAAATGCAAACAGCCTCGTCCATGATTTGAACTCGTGTCGCCATGTGCATTTCCTACGATAATAACCATTACACCACAGAACCATACTTGTAGAACAGTAATCGTTCTATTTAATCTATAGCTGGAGGGATTATGGGGTTTATATCTTTTTTTCAAGAGTATTAGTTCGAAACTGAACGTAGTAGTGTTACTGGATCTCGAATTCGCTTTCTATGATTTCGCAGTTCAGCACGTTAGCCACAAGGCCATGGGACTCATCCAAATTTAAGGTGGTGGTGCCTTTTTAAGTATTTTCAAAGGAGAAGCTTGAAATTAAACTAATAGTTTAGAAACTTTCACAAATGATTTTCTTTTCAATCCGATTGATTCTAAGCAAGATTTTAAAGGGATGTATTCTTTTTAATTTAACAATTTTGTCAGTCATTATAGTTTGGTTTTGTCGGAGAGCTCATTATCAAGCCATAAACTCCGTGGTTGATCAACACCTGTCGGATCACCAGGGTGAAGGAGTTTGATGTTGAAAAAGCCGAAACTCCTATGGTTCCCAGGATAACATCTCTGACGATAAGGACAGGTGCATCTTCCATGTGTATTTCTTGATCTGTAAAAAACATATCTTCCAGAAATTTAGCATTCAGAAATAAAATGAAAAAACATGACCAAATGAATTCTTTGTATTTTTTTGCAAAAAATGTTTGGTGTTTCGTGCGTAATGTTCTTATTTTAACTCTAAAAGCCAAATGATTACAACAAATTTTATATTTGTTCAAATACTTATGAAAAGTCATCATCATCATCATCAAGTCGTATCGACAACACAGATCTCCATTATTC
The DNA here is from genome assembly GCA_023376005.1 of Doryteuthis pealeii. Classification (NCBI taxonomy): domain Eukaryota; kingdom Metazoa; phylum Mollusca; class Cephalopoda; order Myopsida; family Loliginidae; genus Doryteuthis; species Doryteuthis pealeii. The sequence goes on along the minus strand of CM042138.1, from coordinate 130,093,156 downwards.
TTCCTACCCATTTGTCTCGATTGACTATCGCTCATGGAAGGTCCTCTGCACATCATCCAGTATCTGCACAACATTTTGCATCAGCACAGACCTGATCGATGCAGTTTTTTGCTGGTTTACCCATTCTGTTGTGTTGGTGCACATTGGAGAATGTCACTTATGAGCACGTCCCTGCTTCAGCAATGTCTTATTCGTCTTTCACCATGGTTTGTATGATAGGAATTAAGTGGCCGTACAGCAAGGCACTGCTGCCAGGGTTTGTTCAAGACACAGCATCCTTATACAGTTCCCGTTTAGCTTTTGCTCCAAGCGTTTTCTTAGAGTCCAAGTGGTGCAGCCATTTAGTAGTATTAACACGGCTACAACTTGAAAGAATTTACGCTTTATCTTATCAGAGATATCATATATTCTGTCTATAGTACTCCATTCCTTTTTTATGTGTATATCACATTTTGAGAAGAACTGTATTATAATATCTTATTGTAACTTAACAAATGTCCATCTATCCGTCCATACAATCATGACTTTGCCATTTTTGCTCCAGAACAGTTAATCATGCCAGGAAAGGTTTTAAACTATAAAGGGAGATCAGACACTGTATGATTTTAGGTGGGATTTATCTCTCATTTTCCATGTGTTACTGTCCCCTAGCTATAAAACTGTGTCCATTCACATGGTGATTGTTAGGAAAGAAAGGTTGCTATCTCTTTTTTTTTTTTTTGTATGCACATGATTTTTCCCTGTTGCACCCAAGTATCAAATGGCTAAGAGAAAATTTTCATCTTAACACAAAGATAGTTATATATATATATATATATATATATATATATATATAATATATATATATATAATATTATAAGTGCTTAATTGGAGTCGTACCTAATTTTGAAAATTAATTAATTAATAATGAATTAGGCGGGAATACCTATTAAATGTATGGCTAAACAAATCGAGAAAAATCAATCTCTGTATGTACATTTCGGCCTATTAGGCCTCATCAGCAGAGCTATAGATCGGAAGACCGCCCTGTGCGTGATTTGAAACCGATTGAAACCAAGCTGACAGGCCGATCCCATAACCCCTACACTAAACGAACTTCTTAGATTTTTATGATTTGTTTAGAGTAGGTTAATATTCCTCTTCTAGTGACTTTTATTACACGACGATATGATAAGTTGTAAACAAGGTTTGTTTAGAATGGCTTTTTGCCGATAATTTTTGGGAGAATAAGTGCTTAATTGGAGTCGTACCTAATTTTGAAAATTAATTAATTAATAATGAATTAGGCGGGAATACCTATTAAATGTATGGCTAAACAAATCGAGAAAAATCAATCTCTGTATGTACATATATATATATATTATTATTATTATTATTATTATTGTTATTATATAAAACAACACCTTTTATTTTAGGATTTAAAACAAATTTGATTTAAGATATTATGTTAAAAAATGTTACCTAACTCTCATGAGTTGTTTGAAACACTATTATAATTTTATTTTTCTAAGGACTTTTTTGTAAAAATGTGACAAAATTTAAATTTTTGAATTTGGGTTACAGGGATAAACATTTATTCGTTTTTACTAATAAGCAAAGAAGGTAAGATGTAAAAAGTGCTCTTATTTGCAGGTAGAAAATCGAGTATTCGTTTATTCATTGAATAGTATATTTATAAGAGAACTGATCAACTAATTTCAGATGATTGCCATGCAGTGTAAAGGTGTTTTCATCTTGTTTAAAGCACATGAATACCGTTTTATGTAAGTTCATTTCTTGCCCCCTTCTTCAACCGATTTACGTGATTCGGTTTTAGCAAGTGTATTTGCGAGAACCAGATCACTTGCCTGGGTATATATATATATATATATATATATATATATATATATATATATATATAGGGTGTGTCAAAAAAGTATCGAGATTTTCGGTGCTTTTTGATACACCTTGTATTTTGAAAAAAATAACGTTCCATTTATTGTTCATTTCTCTCTTGGTAAATACAGCTTTAAAATCTGTACTTTTTGACACACCTTTTATTCTGAAAAAAATTAACGTTACGTTTATTGTTCATTCCTATGTTGGTAAATACAGCTTCAATCTCGATACTTTTATAGCACACCTTATATATATATATATATATATATATATATATATAGTGGAGGCGCGTGGTGTAATGGTTATCCGCGTAGGACATTGGCACGCTGAGACGAATTCAACTCATCGAAAACCCTTGGGAACAGTATGAATCCAACTATTCTCCCTCCAGTTATGTATAAATAGTGGGATAGTCTCGACTCTTTAACCGTATGCCAACTAATCCACGAGAAAGAAAACTCTGACTTCAATTTAAAATTATACACATACCTACATGGATTGTTCATTTCTACATCCCGAAAACCAGGTACACACCTAAATGTAACTTGGAAAACAGTCAGTGGTGATCTTAGTTCTCATGTGTAAACAGACACTCTCTAAGAGGGTTATTCAGTCGACAGCGTCACAACAGTAAATGAGATCGTATACTGTACAAAGTGACCATCGCATTAACAATGTTAGAGCCTCAACTTTTGATTGAAACTTGGACATTTCACTACGAAGACTATTCGAATCATTAAGCGAGGTGTCGACGCGAACGAAGCCTTGCTAAAATGTTGGTACTGTCGCTTCAAACCTGCGCATGAAACCATTGAAATCAATTTACATTCTAAAAGGCAATCAACAAGAAGAACACCCGAAAGTGTGTAATGTAGGCTATTAGCATTCAAAGGAAATATCTGGATTCAATGGTTGCCTGATTAGTATGGATACAGGTTCGATTCTTACCAAAGCCTTTTTTTTCTTTTTCTGTCCTTCTTTGTTTTCTCATGGCGATAGAATATCGGTTTGACTGGTTGTGATGAAAACAGATAAAAAAGTTAAAAAGAAGTAAATTACTAGTAAATAATATATACTATCGGCTAGAATACGCAAAAGAGTCCTGGAGACTTGAGATCACTTGCAGTCACTCAGAATCCAGTGAAAGACCACTTTCAAGGATTTCTCTGAATGTTTGAGATGAGGCTTGATGATTAGTATTATCTGCGTTATTCGAACTATTGTCGTCATCTTTATTGTTATTTGTACAACGTTTCGGCCGATATACCCTCCGGCCTTCTTCAGGTATTTCTTGTCGGACTCGGGAACCAATAGTCCAATTGGACACATGGCCTAGTGGATAAGGTAGTTAGGTTAAGACAGTTCTAAGTGACAGTTATCTCTAGATTCTGGGTTCAATCCTGAGTAGCGGCAGTAACATAGAAAAATAATTAACACAACTCCTACCCCAGCTATGGTTAGTGGAATGAGAACAGGATACCCCCGTGGACTGAATAAAGGGTTAAGGTCAAAGTTTCCGTGATGGCTCCCGATTACGACAAGAAAGTTCCCGAGTTCGAAAAGAAGGTTCCCGAGTCTGAAAAGAAGGTCCCCGAGTCCGAGAAGGTTCCTGAGTGCGACAAGAAATACCTGAAGAAGGCCGGAGAGTATATCGGTCGAAACGTTGTACAAATAACAATAAAGATGAGAACAATAGTCCGAATAATGCAGATAACACTTTCAAGGAGTGGAATGGTAATAAGACAAGTCCTAGCATTGATTAACAAAAAAAGATAACTTGTCAACTGGTAGATTTTACAGTCCCAGTCAATCAAGGGGTAAAGATGAAAGAAAACGAAAGAATAGACAAATACCTTACTAGATAATTGAAAAAAAAAACGGTGAAATATGTAACTGAAAGTGATACCAATTGTAATTGGTGCAGTTGGAACGGTACCCATGCGCTTTGTTTGTTTCTGGGGTTTTTTGACTGTGTAGTAAAATTAAATCGGTCAGGCAAGCAGCACCATTACACAATTCACTCCACCAGAAATTTCTCAACGGCATGATGTAATGCTTGCCGTTCACACTGGAAGCTCCAATATGAAATTTTCACTTTGTTTGGATGTCGATTTTAGGACAGTGTCGTCGTCGTAAGATACATCATCTGAATGTGTACAGAGTGGTCGTGAGTTATGCTCTATCTTCATCACCGATTACGGGTTCTTGTGCATTATATCGGCTCCGATAGCAACCCGAACTTAAATCCGGCATCTTTAAATCGCCACCCTGCAAGCTACGTGCGGCTAGTCTTGACATTTTGCTATGAATTAAACTACAAAAACATAACCACTTAAATCGAGAATCCACATTCAGTGTAAGCCAATGAAAAGGCGCATCACCCCTACTACTAATATACAATGGAATAATCTGATCCTCCCTTTTTCAGTCTAATTCATCTTCCACAAATTCGGCTTTCGGTAAGTGCAACGAATTCGAAATGAGTTCGATGAGGCCAATAGTGATTACAAACGTACATCATCTCGGAAGCCTCGTTCTGAGCGCTCCGGTAAGAAATGAGCTTCTGGATTTTTTAAAATGAGATTTCGCGGGTTATCGACATAAAATGATACATGATACTGTATCTTTTACTCATACTATCGAACAACATTCCCAGCAAGTCAATCAGGTTCATAACCAAAGATACGGGTGTGTCTGAGTTTCTTATCAGACAGATTGTGCACGAAGACATTCTGTATTTCTCATACAAGATGAAAAAGGGCTAATTCTTTATAATATGAAGAACAAGAGGAAAGACCACGCTGCAAACCTTTTATATAAACTCAAGCATTCTATCCAACAAAACATGCTTTAACCTTTCTCATAAAAACATTTCTGACTGGATCAGATGATGAACTTACTGAACAACCGTTGGTTTGTTCTGTCCCCGCAGGATGTACCGGTAATGATGAAAAGCAAACACCGAGTCCACATCATGCTGTTTGGAGTGGTCACTAGGGATGGTTATATTATGCCTCGATTCATCTTACTGCATGATCTCAGACTCAACACGGATGCCCATATCAAGCTCCTTGAGGATGTAGAGCTGCTCTATATCTAGATGATGGCTGATTGAAGACCCAAATTCTGGGAATAGGACTCTGCGCAATTCAATACACGTAGGAAAACGCAGCGTTTGGCTGTAAGAAAAAAAGTTCTACGAACAGATCATCCCTAACATCTAGCCGCAAAACTCGTCTGAAGATCGAGGTAAAAAAAAAGGCTAGAAATGTACAGTACAAATTTAGCAACGTATATGAAGAGTACATATCTCAGTCGGTAGAGCATCCAACTCGGAACCACGAGGTTCCGGGTTCAATACCAGCTATCGCCAACTCAACGTATACGTAGCATTGGAATCTGTACGGAAAAATGGGGAGCTAATGGTAGGTGTGGCGCTCCACCTCAGACGTTAAAAACAATCTCCCTGGTCTAGCGCTAGTGAAAAGGGGATAGACTCGCTCGCTGTCTGCCTGATACCGACAATAGGCCACTCCGTTGATTTTACTTACTTACATGTCCTAAAAATAAGCATTCCTGTTTCGGGCCTTTCTTTGGATTGAATAACGCCTTTCTAGAGTTATCACTTTCTCCCTCAATAAAGAGACTCATAAATCCAAATATACAGCCCCAGTCGGTTGGAGCAGAAGAATATACTGACAGCACCTCTGCAGAGGGGTAAAATCCCCCCCCCACTGGGGCAAACTATTGGCCGTTGGTGGGGACTTGTGATGCTTTAGAACGGAATCCTGGTAGCCGACATACAACACTCAATTTTGACTCTTACTTAGGCTAGACAGACAGTCAGAGACTCTCCTATTATCAACAGGATTCTTACGTCAAACCTTATTAACAATACCATTGTCCCAACCCTATTGCCCTTATGTAAGACCCCAGCCCTTTTATCATATGTGTGCTAGAAGGCGGTGGATGAGAGTTTAAGTCTTGGATATGACTTTAAACTACATCTAGTAGTGAAGGTCCAATTCTAGAGCTCAGGGGAGTGTGGAGTACCCATTTATTACCATTACTCACTGGTCTACCCTGACCCAGAGTGGTAGTACTTGTTAGGATCCCATCTATGGGTCAAATAGAAGAAAATGAGTTAAAAATGAGTTTTAAAATGATTGAGTTTAATTTTTTCTGGGCACCACACGTGGTGTAATTGTTAGTGAGCTAGATTACCAGACCATTGGCAGTGACTTCGATTCCCACTGGACGCCCCATACTTCTGGCCTTGTGCCACATCTAAGCTAACCATATAAGTAAACCCCAGAAATTCTTTATATAATAAAAGATGATAAAATAGTAATGTCGGCGAAATGGCATATTGCCAGTATCAACCACACAGTGAGGGAGTATATCCCCTTTTCCACATTCGCTCGACCAACGAGATTGTTTTGCGTCTCAAGTGGAGCACCACATCTACTGTCAACTCCCCGCTTTACCGCAAAGATCCAATCTCAGCTACTCATACGGTGATTTGGCGAGGGTCGGTATCAAACCCGGATATTTATGGTTCCGAGGCAGATGTTCTAACGACTGAGCTAAACTCGTCTTTCATGTGCTTTTCGTAAATATATGATAAAATGAGATGCCAGTAACATTTTACTTTTTGCGTAATTTAGACGACAATTTACTTATCGCACCATGTATGCATACATAATTAACCTTTTTGTTCCTGTTGTTATCCCATCGGTTTTTTAATAGACTGTGGTTTATTTCAATGCTGTGAAGCAGGATAATTTACCTTGCGTGTTTCTCTCGCGCGATGTCCTTGCAACGTCCAAGGAATCCAAATCAAAACATTGGATAATTCGTCTGTCACATTTCCCGGCGAGGTTGCCTTATCTGTTCAATGTATTCCGTCAACCGAACACAGGAAATGGGATCATCTTGCAACTGTCAGCCAAGCCATGGAGCAATGACACTATTATCTTCTGTGTTAGATATTACTGAGATAGCATTTCACAAATGGTTCAACCATAATCAAACGGTGTAATATGCCGACTGGCTCGCTTATCGCAAAGATTGACTCGAAGATACACTGATGTTTTGAAGTCATTTGCTTCGAAATATTTGAACCTATGGAAAATAGAACAGAATTATATATAAATTCATGTAATTCATAGAAAATAGAACAGAATTATGTATCATCATCATCAAGTCGCGCTGTTGGCACGGATATCCATGACAATCTCTCTCCATCCGTCCCTATCGCTCATCATTCTCGGGAGGTCCTCTGTGCAGCATCATGTATCCGCACAGAGCTGATCAATATACGTCTTTGCTGGTCGGCCCACACTGGCATGCCCATGTGCTGGCTTCCACAGGAGGACGTCACTTATGAGTTCATCCTTGCTTCTCCAGCAGTGTCCCGCGTGTCTTGTCCGTCTTACTCGGATGGTTTGGGTGATATGTGGCAGGTGGCCGTACAGCTGCTTTCTCGTGGGGTGCTGTTTCCACGTCTTATTCAGGATCACCCACAGCATTCTTGTGCAGCTTCCATCTAGTTTCTCTAGTCGCTTCGTTAGGGTTCAGGTGGTGCAGCCATACAGCAGCACTGGAACGACAACAGCCTGGAAGAACTGTCTCTTTAAATTGTCATATGGAAATCCAATCTCACAGACAAGTTAAAGAATTATATATAAATTCATGTAATTCGGATAATCCTCATGTCCCTATTGTTAAAAATGTTCAAGTTGGAATCTATAAGAATAATTAGGATTTTTTATTGGTAATAAGGCGCTCGATTATTGTCATAGGATGTTGGCTCGACTATACAAGTTCAAATTCTGGAAGAAGTTGCCTGCATTTCACATAGCAGTAATACCCCTGAGAAGGATAATGAATTCAACTATTCTCATTAGAATTAGGGGTAATTGCTAGAGCAGTCTGGTCTCTTTAACCTTGGTATGGCAACTACGAGTAAACTAGTTAGAAATCCAGTCGTGTTATTACATCAACCTTTGAGTAATACACTTGGGAAAAGTATGAAGATCGTCATCCTCCAGCTATGGGGCGTTACCCCAGTTATAGGTTAAATCTTACCACTATTGTTCTTCTAAAAGGATATTGGTACTATTTAATCTATAACTGGAGGAATGGGTGGTGTTCATAACTTTCACAAGAGTTTGAATCTGAAGTGAGTATTGTAGTGTGAATGGATTTCGAACTCACTTACTACGACTTTGCAGTCCAGCACGTTAGTCAATACGCCAAAAGAACTTCCCCTATAAATTAAATATGCATGAAGGAATTTGTTACCTGCGTCCATTAGATAAAATAATGGATACTATATTATATATATTTACCAAACTTGGTAAATATTTATAATACAGCATCCATAATTTCAAATTTTAGGATTAAAAACTGCTCTTCTGTTATAGTATTGAGAACTCTTTTTATGCATACATTTTTCTTATTTGCCGTCGTTCATTATATATATATATATATATATATATATATATATATATACCTTTGAAAGGAAGGTAAAAAAATCAATGAATCGCCAATATATATATATATATATATATATATATATATATATATATATATATATATACATCTGAAAGGAAGGAAAAACTCAATAAACCGTCATCCTGTAATAAATGTATTTTGACCAAATATATATATATATATATATATATATATATATATTGGCGATTTATTGATTTTTTACCTTCCTTTCAAAGGTATATATATATATTGTCACCCCAGCATATTGTTTCAACTTTCATAATTTTTGTTTAGCCCACTCGGTAGAGCGTTGGACTAGGCACCACAAGGTTCCGGATTCGATGCCGACCGTCGCCAACTCAGCGTATGAGTAGCACAGAGATCTGTGCGGTAAAGTGAAGAACTAATGGTATGTATGGCGCTCCGTCTCAGACGCAAAAACAATCTCCTTGGTCTAGCGCAACTGAAAAGGGGATAGACTCCCTCACTGTCTGGCTGATACCGACTTTAACCCACCCCGATGACTTTACTTTATATTAGTTATGTAATTTGTCTACCTCTTCAATGATTGAATTATTTTCTATAATTTCGTGCTGTATTATTTAATTATTCTACCTCAACAAAATGTAAGGGGTGACAAGACTTTGGGACCACCCTGTAGTATATAATCTAGAATAACGTTTAAATTTTGTAGGTTGACACATTTTTACGGGTTATACGAGGTAAACTGTTTTGAAAAAAGAGGTTAACAGTCATGGTGATTAAAAAGGATATCGATGAAACAGCCGATGGTTTTCTTGCTAGACATTGTGTCTGTTATCAAATTGCTGTCTTTTCCTCGCATTTGTTTGTCTCGTTAAACTACACAAAGAAAATAAATGCAGTGGAAAATGTCCTTGCCATGCCACTCATTATCAGAGAGTGTTTTCTCTTCATATACTGACTTTGTAAAAGACTTGGCCTAGCTTGAATATATCACATATATACGAAGGAAAATGAAACTGTAGATGAACAGTGCCGGATATACAAATAAATGATGCTTGACGTGAGACAACTGTAGGATGGGTGCCCAAAATAAGGAGAATTTTTAAAACAATGTGTCACGTCTTAGGAAATGGATTCGGAAATCTGAGTTCAAATCCAAGAGATGCTGTTTGCATTTCATAATCTTAGGAAAGATATGCACTTAACTATTCTCTCTGCAGATAGTGGTAAATAGTTGGGCGGATTTGGCTCTTTAATTTTTGTTAGGCAACCGCTCTAGGAAAAGGAAAATCCTGAATTTAAACCTGATAAATTCTGTTTAAAAAATTGACTATACGTCACATGCTACTCATGCGGAAGGATTGGTAAACATCTAAAACAGCATCCCAATGAGATGGTTAAAGCGTTCGCGACTGAAATGTCTTTTTTTCATACGAGTATTAAACCTGTTTTGAATTCAGAGTGTTTATTCTTTTATACTCTTACCAAGGTTAAATAATCCGGTATGCCTAAATATATATCCATATTAGGCAGAGACGGATTCATGCCTTTCCTAAGGACATTAGTGCAAGTAGCCTTCCCAAGATTTGAATACCGTTCGCCGCTTCTTTTTCCGCGGACGATAACCATTAGACTAAACACGCTTCCATTAAAAGACAAACGTAACCTTTAAACATTCTTAATATTGAAACATTCATTTCATAATTACAATTGAAGATGAAAACATGTAGACTGAATATCTACAGATATTTCAAAATCTAAAAGTGACAACTAATTATTTTCCTGAACCCCCCCCCCCCATCAAGCTGGATTGACCCAAGGTCTTTTTTTACATGAGATGGCCAGTGCAAAAAATGCCTGGTCCCGTCGACGTTCCCCTTTTGGAGCTCCTCAGGAACCGGACTATAAACCCAGCTCTGTCCGTATTAAGCGATATTTCCAAATCTGAAAATTACCCCCCAATAAAGCCGAGGGGGTGCTGCCTTAGGAGCGGCCCTTGGGACCACGCGATTTATTTTGCCTCGGTCACCGGATCAGAGGCTTACGCCTTTAACCCAGTGACAACAGCTTAATAAATGTTATTATTTAAAAATATTACCACTTCATATTGGTTAGTATTGTGCTTGACTGATCGTTTGTTTTGTGAAAGTCATTTATTTTATTTTATTTTGCTTATTTCGTTTTTACCCAAGTTGAATAATGATTGATATTTGAAAGTTTGTTACTAATGTGAAAAAACAGAATTTTCTTGTATTTTTTCTAATGATGCAAGAGGCATTTCGGGGGGATTATTTGCGTAGTAAACCATATCATGAGTAGCTTTAGCCTTTTTAATAATCCGTAGCAAAATTATCACCAATCTGGATGCAAACTATCAGCATTTAATAATCTAAAAATTAGCAAATATCGTAAATCATTTCTTTTTTTCCTCCTTTTTTATTCATAGACTTGTTAATTCTTCTAACATTCGGTTTTGCTCAGTCGGTAGAGCGTTCGACTAGGAACCACAAGGTCCCTGGTTCGATAGAGACCCTCGCCAATTCAGCATATGAGTAGCACAGGAGTATTTGCGGTAACGTAAGGAGCTGATAGTAGATGTGGCGCTCCAAATGAGACGCCAAGACAATTTCCTTGGTTAATCCTTGTGAAAAGGGGATAGACTCATTCGCTGACTGGCTAATAGCGAACACCTGGATGACTTTACTTATATATATATATATATATATATATATATATATATATATATGTGCGTGTGTGTTGTTGTTGTTGTTAAGAACTTTAGACTAAGCTCGAGACAAATCTCGTCTCACAGCCACCCATCTCCCAAGTTTGTCCTTTGCAATATTTTTTTAATTCAGTTTCTTTAGTTTCACACTTTGTATATTAGATATTTTCTTTCTTGAAGCCTTTCTAGTCTTGAGGCAAACAAAGAAAATTAACATTGCATTTTCTATTCTTTTTTTATTCTTGTCATTTCTTTATGTCAAAGTAAAACTTATTATGTTCACATAAACTTGCTCACGGCTGCATGAAAATAAAGCCAAACATATAGTTACATAAAAAAAAAAAAAATAATAAAGGAAGAGAAGAATGAAAAAGAAATGACAGTGATGTTATGACAATTATTTTTTAATGAACAATGATGCTAAGATATGGGGAGAGGAAAAGCGGAGGGAAAAGTTTACAATTAGAATGACTTTGGTAAGTGCCAATTGGGAATAAGGTGAAAATTAGCAACTTCGAGTGAGACGATACATGCAGTGCTGGAATGAGCTGAAAATTGGTGAAGAATACATTAATTGTTTGTTTGTTGGTTGGTTTGTTTGTTATGCCTTCTTGGGTACTTACACCTTTTTCTATTTTTCATAGCAACCTTTTTAAAATTCATAGAACATACACACTATCAAAATAATATCTATTAATAATGGAGATTCGCTTCCGGTTTTTGTCTGTAACAAAAATTACGTCACTTCTTACGCCACATTACCCAAAATCGTCATAACATAGAATAAATACACTCAAAATTTGAACATGCAGCATTAGACAGTCCTCATTGTTTTTTTTAAACAAATTTTAATAAATATATGACTGGTATTATATATCTATATATAGTTTGTTTTATTCTAATACATATTTAAAGTTTACATATCAAATTGTTTTATTTTCTAATCCTTTAATGAATTTGATGATTTTACTTACTTAGGGTACAAACTCGCTGACATTGAATTTTTTACTCCCACCCCTCAGGCAATGTTTCAAAAATCTATTTTTACATCGCCCGGAGGGTGTTTTTTATTTTGTACTAGTCTATATAAAAATCAATTCTGTTGAATCATTCATACCAAAAATAGTTCCAAAAATTCCCTTTTCAATTGTTTTCTTATCATTATTTCCG
>CM042138.1:130033400-130073400 GCA_023376005.1 Doryteuthis pealeii | reverse complement strand
GTTTAACAAATATAACATGAAATAATGTTTAAAAAACATTGGTATAGAAACGAAAAGCTTGTTTATAATGAAAGCAACATGAGTAATCAAATTTCAAAGAGGGGGGAAAGTAATTATTATATAGTTTAATCCAACATTCAATTGTAATTTGTTAAAAGATTTTGAAAAGCATAGCAAAAACACTTCCTCAAATCAAGTAATCTGTATAAAATATTTAATTAAATCTAATACGGTAAAGATTAGTTACAACTGTGTGGATAACGTAAAACGGATTATCTAAACGGCGTAGATAGTAGATAATCCCCATACAACTAGAATGCACAAAAGTGAATTACTAAAGAGGAGGTGTATCAAGCAACGACAAAAAATAGAGAGTCCTCAAAGATTTCATATAAGGGAAACGGAAAGACCCGGGAGACAAAGTTTTCATCCTTCAAACATTAACGTTATACAAATGCCACTACACAGTCAAACTGGGGCCACCCGTTGTGTAATGGTTATCTTCGGTGACCCGAGTTCAGATACCAAACGAGGCTGTTTGCGCTTCACATATCGCTAATACCCTTGGGAAAAGTATGCATTCAACTATTCTCTCTCCAGCTATGGGTAGAATAGTAGGACCGACTGAGTTCTTTGACCATTGTTAGGTGGTCTAGGAGAAGGAAAACCCTGAATTCAAACCTGTTAAACTCCGATTATGAATTTGCCCTCTGCCCCACAATCTATCCGAGTAAGATGAACAAGACATGCTGGACACTGCTGAAGAAACAAGAATGAACTCAAAAGTGACACCCTCCTGTATACACCTACGGAGACTGCTCGGTGTTGATTCTGCATGCCGCAAAGAGGACCTCCCAAAGGCGATGGTCGATGGGGACGATTTGAAAGGGAGAATCCTGAATATCCGTGCTACGAGCGCAACATGATGATGATGATGATGATGATGATGATGATGATTATCTGTTTTAGGTCTGACACGTATATTTTAATACTTGTAAATTTCATAATGTCAGTAGAAGTTACTCTCGCTGTTGCTCTTTTATTAGTAGTAATAGCAAAATATCATATATATATATATATATATATATATATATATGTGTGTGTTGTGTGTGTGGTGTGTGTGTGTGTGTGTGTATGTGTGTGTGTGTTTGTTTTGTTTGTGTGTTTGTTTGTTTTAATTATTTTTGCAAATTTAAAAAATAAATCGTGCGTTATTTTCCCATGTGTGAAATCACTTCATTTGCATTTGCTAATGAATTGTCGTTAGTAAATGTGTATATCAGGAACGAAATCCTTTAAAAGAATATAAGAACTTAATATTTTAAAAACATTTCCTTTGTACTATAATCTTTCTATTTCTATCTTCGTCCGTGTATGTACATGCTTATAGTTTAAATCATATAATACCAGCGAGAAGATGGAAAGTAAAAAACAGCTTAAATACGACCTCACGTGTTTCTATTACATCTTGACTTTCGTTTTCCAAACACAACTCATTCAAAAACATCCATCATATATAAATATATATATATATATATATATATATATATATATAAAATTTTTACTTGAAGGCACTTACAACGCATGTATCGCATAAAATTCGATACTTTTTCATATAGAAAATGAACTTGACAAGTGTAATCCCAGCAAAGGATGGCTCGATGTGTAGAATACCGTACAGACTGTTTCGACTTTATTAAGTCTCATCAGCGGCATATACTAACGATTTCCCTCCGACAGAAATCGAAACCGGGACTTCAGCAGACACAGTGAAACACTAGTGAAACACTTTTATCGCCTCGGCCACAGTACACATAGCGATAAAAGTGTTTCACTAGTGTTTCACTGTGTCTGCTGAAGTCCCGGTTTCGATTTCTGTCGGAGGGAAATCGTTAGTATATGCCGCTGATGAGACTTAATAAAGTCGAAACAGTCTGTACGGTATTCTACACATCGAGCCATCCTTTGCTGGGATTACACTTGTCAAGTTCATTTTCTATATGAAAAAGTATCGAATTTTATGCGATACATGCGTTGTAAGTGCTTCAAGTAAAAATTTAATATATACTTTATTCAGCAACGTTTCTAAAATAAACAAACATCCAAAAATCTTATATATATATATGTGTGTGTGTGTGTGTGTGTGTGTGTGTGTGTGTGTAACTGAAAGTGTGGTAGGAATTTACATTACCCGTTCGCTACGAATAGGGTGTGACAGATGGTCGCAAGTATGATGCATCCATCGAAGTTCGAACTCACTGTTCAGTAGTAATTAATCTGCGAGACTAGCTTGCTAACCATTACAATACGATCGGACACCCACCTAATAAAAATGGTATATTATTGCGTTATTTATGTTTCGTCAGTATATTAGAGATGATTGGAAATTGACATTGTGTCGCATACTTCTATTGCGGAGGGGCTAGAAAAAATGTTTGAACTTTGGGTATAATTCAATTTTCAGTTCAATTAGCATCTGACTGATAATATTGTGGAGTCTTCGTTCGAACTGAACGTGATTTTTTAATCCCACAAAATCTTGATATAAAGGAGATAACTATAAAATGCAAGTGAAATCTCCTTAAAATAAACCTCAATAAGATTATGAACCGCTGCTACCACGGAAACCCTACGGGTTCCTGAGTCGTCTTGTAAAAATATAAAATTACTCCACACTCCCAAGAGCCTCATGACTGGCGGCTCACCACTGCAGTTTAGTGTCATATTCAGGAAACCTCTTTTTCTGAAGGGTCTTAGTTTTTTTTACTGAGGATACAGTCTGAATATTTTAATGGCTGCTAACGGTGCTGATGTAGCTATTATTATTATTTAGTCCTTTTGAGTTTTCACATCAGCATTAGCTGATGGTCTTTCACTGGAGTCTGAGTGACAGCAAGTCTCCTCAGGTCTCTGAGGTCTTCTGAGTATTCTGGCAGATTGCAGCAGTGCAGTGTTCTGGATGGTATCAATCCTTCCTCTGATTTCCAGACTTTCCAAACCCTTTTCTAATCCTTTTGGGACCGTTCTAAGTGCACCAACTACAATTGGTATCACTTTGACTTTCATATTCCATAACTTTTTCAGTTCTCTGGCAAGATCCAGATATTTGTCCATTTTTTCATTTTCCTTTAGCTTCACCCTGTAATCTGCTGGCACTGCAAAATCCACCAGTTGACAAGTTATTTCTTTTTTGTTTATCAACACTAATTCACAAGTTAATGGTCTTTCACTTGAGTCTGAGTGACAAGTCTCCTCAGGTTTCTAGAATTCTTCTGGGCATTCTAACCGATTTCTGCAATGTTGTTGTCTGGATTGTCTCAATTTTGCCCGGATTCCCAGTTCCTCTACTCTGTTTTCTAAATCTTCGTGAACTCTGCTAAATGCACCAATCACAATTGATATCATTTTCACCCTCGTATTCTCCAGTTATTTTTTTTTTTTGGGGGGGGGTTCAATTCTCTAGCAAGGTGCAGGTATTTGTATATCTTTTCCTTCTTATTCATTTTCACCTTGTGATCTGCTCGAACTGCAAATCTATCAGTCGACAAGTTCTCTTTCTCTTGTTAATATTATAATTATTAGTTACTTGAAACCATATAATTTTTGGTCCCCACCCACTATAAAAATAATAATTCCGCCATTAAAAAATCAACAAAGCTTGGTATGTACAACTAACAAAACAGCCAATCAACCAAAATTGAAATGCACACTCAAAGATCAAAAAAATATAAAATGCACTGCGTGACCTGCACTCTATTCCGCATAATGAATTCCAGAGGCAGTCAAGAACTAGACAAAATAGTATTCTCGCTATATATTTTTTTTTCACTCCGTTTCTTTTTTCTTCTCTCTTTTTCCTGATCAGCGTCAATTCTTTTACTTTTCTTTTTCAATCTATCTTTCTTTCTAAAATTTTCTCTTTTAGATTTCTTTTTCCCATGCTTTCTTCCTTTATTTATTTCTATTTTGTTCGAGTGATAAATTCTCAGAACCAAATGATTAAATTCAAAACTATTTTCTAACTTCGATAAATTCGACCACATGACTGAAACCACCCAATCCCAGTCACGCTATCAAACCGACCACGGAGTCAACACCTATCACTCATACCCAGTTGACCTAATATCTCTGAGTAACATTTCTAATTTACTTTCTATACTACACTGAAAATAATTGATACAGCTAATCTCATATTTAACAATACCAAGTTTTTTAGTACTTACTAAGGATATATTTATCGAGTACAAGGAATCAGCAATGAGAAGCACTGTTTGGGTGTGTCATGCTCAGTGATAGGAGAGCCGCTGTCAGCGGTTTAAAGTTGGGAAAGAGTAAAATTCAAGTCAAGAGTTAAAGTTAAGGTATCACTGTTTTTGAAGATATTAAAACCTTGAAACGTAAAAACTTTTATCAAAATTACTTCATTCGGTATTGAATGACCCGAAAAGGGTTGATATGCCGTAAAACAAAACAACAAATCGAACCAATGTTTACACTTAACAACCTTCCAAAGTCTTTTTCACAGACTCCTGTAATTCCTCTTTAATAATCCTGACGTCATGACCCCAAGTAGCACGTCTGGAGATTATGATGTCATGATCACATTAAAGTTATTTGTCCTGCTGTTTGGCCGTTTCTTTGACTAAATGTAACAACTGATATTGTTCTAAATATTCCTTGATTACGTGATTATAAATCCGTTACTTTGCGCGACTTTTGTCTAATGAATCATTAATTATCTTCATTAAATTGGGCTAAATTTGCAATTGTTATTCAAGAAGATTTACTACATGTAAGAACGGGTTCAGAATCAGTAAACAATTTGCTAATAAACACGTCAGTGTTGGAAATTAATTTACCTGGCAGAAAACCCGCCCTAGGACCGGGGTTTTAAGCTCATAAGACCACACTATGAAGCTGTGGTGTAGTTGCTAACGTGCTGGACTGTAACATCGTAATAAACGAGTCCGAAATCCAGTCACGCTATTGCGTTTACTTTCGGACTAATACTCTTTGAATTTTTTTATATGGGACAGGCCATGTATTTATTCCTTTGATTAGATGGCTGCTGCAGACTTTATTTTCAAAAAGTCTTCTTGTTCTGTTTTGTTTTCGGGCTACTTCTTTCTTACTTTTTCGGCGAAGTCCCCGTGGCGGAGTAGTAACCTTGCTGGATTGCGACATCATCGTAAGAGAGTTCGAACTTCAGTGGCGCTATTACGTTTACCTTTGGACTATTAGCATTGGAAAGGTTTGGGTGATGTCTCTCTCTATATATATATATATGTATATATATAGGGTGTTCGGGATAAATTTGACATATTTATATTTGTTTTTTTTTCTCTGTAAGTTGGAGGTATTGACGCACATTACGCATCATTTAAAAGCTATGACCATTCTTCATTCATATACGTGATGGCAGATAGAAAGGATGACTGGAACTCACCTGAATCATGGAAGAGAATAACTTGTTACGCCGGCCATCAAAATAAGGATATTATGATTGCTGCCCAATGCTCCCTGAACACTGTAAAAACAATCACGCATAAACTGGTACATTGCAATGGAGACTACGAGGGTGTGGCTAGAAGAAAGCAACATAACAGACGATCTGATTACGTTCATACAGCAGAATTCCTCGAAAATCTGCAGAAAAAGTGTTGGAGAACCCTCAGATGCCTACGTGGAGTTGCTAAACGCTGTAGTCAAGCCCTAGATAACAAGGGTAGCCAATGGTAGGCCATATGTATGGCAGAAGGATTCGGCCCCCTGCCACACCTAGAAAAGTCAAAAATGTTTTTTTTACGACTACACCATTCCCAATGTTTGGCCTCCGAACTCCCCATGGATTATTATGTATGGGGCACTTTTGGGAAATACACCAATCGCCGTGCCATTACTACAAAAGACCAGTTAATCGACAGAATTAAGGTAATTTTTGAGACCCTTCCCAGGGACACTGTAACATCAACTTGTTCCAGGCTCCGGAGCAGGATTGAGAGTGTGATCGATGCTAATGGCGGTTATTTTCATTGAAACTTGTTGACAGTAGTGTAATTTCCGTACCTGTTGAATTTCTTTACAATCCATAAAATTTCGTAGTTAACAAGCACTTTTTCTTTTTCCTTATGAAACTGTCAAATTTTCCCCAAACACCCTATATATATATATATATATATATATATATATATATATATTGTTTATATTTTTGCTTGAAGGCAATTACAATGCGTACATCGCATAAATTTCGATAATTATAGAAGATAATAATGACAAGTGAATTTCGGTAAAGAATTATTTGGTGTGTAGAACATCGTACAGACTGTTTCAACTTTATTCAACAGTCTGTACGATGTTCTACACACAGAATAATTATTTACCGAAATTCACTTGTCATTATTATCTTCTATACTTATCGAAATTTATGCGATATACGCATTGTAATTGCTTTCAAGCAAAAATATAAAAAATAATACATACTTTATTCAACAATGCTTCTATAAAAAACAACATCCAAAAATCTTATTTATATATATTTATATATATATATATTGTGTGTGTGTGTGTGTGTGTGTGTGTGTGTGTGTGTACTACGATATAAGAAAATGAATTAAAGATCCTGTTTCAAAGATAGTCTTTGGAACAACGGGTTTCACATGTTTTTGTTTTTGTTTTTTGTTTTTGTTTTGTCTTACAGAGATAGATGATGAACCACTTTTGTTTCTTTCCTTTCATTTTCATGAACTCTATTTAACCGTGTGTGGGTGTAAGCGACCAAAGCTGACGCTTTCTGCCTCCCCCATCACAAATTTTCACAAACTTCCAATGAACTTGACATCCTTTGCCCATTTTCCCATTAAGGGCAAACGAAACCATATCATATCTTCATATTGTCAACTACGCTTTCATTTTCCCACCGCTCCCGGGTAGAAAAAATTCACACAAGTAGCATTTCTTTACTATCAACGTACTACTCAATAGCATCCATCTTGTATCCATTGATGTCTAAAACTCCAGAATAGCTTGTCATCAATTGCATCCATTGACCTTCTGCTAATTAGTCCTTCTTCTGCTGACTAAGAAGGCTAGTGACCAGCTATCGTTCACTAAATGTCCGTGGGTCATAATTTTCCACTCAAGCCTCTGCGTTTGTGGAAAACCAAAAGGATTGATGAGCTACGGAATACGAGTTTATCATCGACTTGAAATTTTATTAGATTCATTTGACCCATAGATGGAACTGGAACAGGTACTACCATTTCTGTCCAGACTGTACCAGAAATTAAGGACAATGAAGGAGTACGCCACATGCTCCAGAGCTTCAAAACTGAAACCTCACTATCAGATGCAGTTTGGTGTCATATTCAGAACACCCCATTTTTGTTGTCCTGGTATAACGTTACACTGCATCTAATAGTGAAGTTCCAATTTTGGACCTCTGAGGAGTGTGGAGTACCCCTTCATTGCCATTACTCCTAGGTCCACTCTGACCTGGAGTGGTAAAACGTTAGAATCCCATCTATAGGTTGAATAGAAAAACTGATTTTTTAAATTGAGTTGGGAAAAAAATCGGATACCATTAATCATCAATAAAACAAAACGTTTTCGGCTTAAAATAAGCCAACAAGGGTTGACATGTCGTAAAATCCAACCAACCAGCCAACCCCCTTTTTGGAAGTAATGTTACGGTCAGCGTATTCTATGCCCGATCGACAGGGCGGTAGTGAATTAGAAAAGTTTTGTGGGAAGATCTATTTTGACCTATGAAATTTGATCAGCTCAAAAGATTTTAAATCTTAAGTACTTCCCCAAATATCTTTTGCAAAATTATTCTCGAAACAGAAATCCTTCATTTTCAAGAAACAGCTACGACTGTGTAAAGATATCCTACTACGTAATCAAATATATGAAACAAATATATAGCCATAACCACTTTCATATTACTAATTCTAAAATGAATAAACATTGGTTGTACATATTTAGCCCTCCCTCCACCACCAGCAGAATGAGACACAAGGTCAATTTCTTAAGCGGAGTTTAACAGGTTTGAACTCCGATCTTTTTTTTCTCCTAGACTGTTTGCCATGCTATGATTAAAGTTGTGTAATCCCAAATGTAAGATCTCCAAAATATTTAGAAACCACAGAAACGTTTATTACTTATTGTTTACATCATTTTCAAGTTTCAACCTGTATTAATTTTTCTGGATAATCACCATTTCGATAGATACATTTTTGTAAGCACAGTGTCAGTTTTTGTATGCCCATTTCATACCAGCTTGTCGCTATGTCATTGAAGAAGCGTTGAACCTCATCGTCTTTGCAAACTCGCTACACCAATTGTTGACCTTTTTGACACCCATGCACGACTCGCCATACAATTCCGTTAATTGGCGATGAATTACAATCGGTTTAAAGCATCTTGCGTTTTAAAGCCGAACTGCACGAATTTCACACTTTGTAGTAGCGTCAATTGAGATCTCCATCGGAAACAACTGCCAAGTCTAGGCAGCAAAGCGTGCACAATGGCTGGAAGAAGCACATGCACAATTAAAAGTGCTACCAAGAGCCGCACAAACGGTTTTTCTGTGTCCCCAACGCTCTGGAGAACTTACCTTTGGGATTACCCTCGTAAATTACCCAAATATGGTGTCTCTGCAAAAGAAAAAAAAACATAAGACGTCTTTTAGATATAAGTAAAACAAGAAGTCGACCGCTGGGGTTATAGAAGAACCTCCCCACACACACACCAAATGGGTCCACCTCTACGCCGTCGGTTGCAACCCGTAATGCCTGAGCACAGGATCAGGATGGCTAAGCAGTCCATGACCGGGTATTAATTGGTCCCATGATCTCTAAAACTCCACTTCGGCCCTTACTTGGACTAGATGGGCGGTCGGAGGGACCCCATCCGATCAATTGACTGGTCATATCAAACACTGGTACCTATTATGATTATTCCAACCGTATTATTCAATTGTTCTTCTGGTAAACATCCACCCCTTTTTATTTATGTGGTGATGGCTGAGTCAACTACCAGTTTATCATGTATACTAATTCATTAATACACATCTATTAATAATGGAGATTCACTTCCGGTTTTTGTCTGTAACAAAAATTACGTCATTGCCTACGTCACATTACCCAAAATCGTTATCGTCATAACACAGAATAAATACACTCAAAATTTGAACATGCAACATTAAACAGTCCTCATTGTATTTTAAAACAAGTTTTAATAAATACATGACTGGTATTATATATCTATATATAGTTTGTTTTATTTTAATACATATTTAAAGTTTATAGTTCAAATTGTTTTATTTTTTAATCCTTTAATGAATTTGATGATTTTATTTACTTAGGGTACAAACTCGCTGACATTGAATTTTTTACTCTCACCCCTCAGGCAATATGTTTCAAAAATCTATTTTTACATCGCCCGGAGGCGTTTTTTTATTTTGTACTAGTAAAAATAATGAAAATTATTTCTACAAGTTTATAAAACAAAACCAATATTTCCTTAAAAATGTGTTCGCTTAAAAATCATATATACAAAAAATAAGGTTTGGCATTAAATAGCCTACAAGGGTTGCCATTAACCAACTAACAGGAAGGCGACCTTTAGACGACTTTTTAGACAAATGCATAGGATAAACTCTTTGCTACCAGCTGAAGCCTTGCTACTTGCTGGGATTTTGTGGAAGTTGCTTTGAAAGGTTTCTAATCCCCCCGGTAAACAGCATTACCAGAGAAGATATCAGTTTAGAATTTAAGGTTTGATAACTTTATATCTGATTTCAGACTGGAACCGAAGAAACGAAGAGGTTTTAATCAAATAGGCGTAGATAAAGTTGAGAAAGAAGAAATATGGATTGTTGGGGTTCTTGACAGATAAGCTCAAAAGAGAGAGGGAGAGAGAGGAGAGAGAGGGGAAGAGAGAGAGAGAGAGAAAGAAGTGGGAAGTTTATTAAAGAGAAAAAATGGCAGCAAAACAGAAAGAAAGAAAGTGAAAGAAAAATAAATTGACAAAAGGAAAGAAAAGAAAAAAAAATTATTAAATGAACGCAAATGAAAAGGAATAACTTACCGCGAGAAAAATTGCAGTAATGAATTAATAAATACAGTGATACCTTGACTTACAAGTTCCCCAGCTTACAAGTTTTCAGAGTGACGACTAATCACTGGGGTGTTTTTTGCTTTGAATAGCGAGCTAAGATTTGTGGTACGAGTGAGATTCTGAAACATTATGTTAATAAGATCTCTAAAACCATTTAAGTTTCCAAATTTATTCCACCAAAGAAAAATATTATTGTTAAAAGGAATAAACATCAAAGCATATTACAGCTCATAATTCATTACATCTTATTACATTATGTTTTTATACAATACAGAACTATTTTGTTTTATTTAAAACAAGTAACAAAATGATTATTGATACTTGATTGGCTGGAACGGTTTATGACATTTCAGTTTATTTCAATGGCGAAAATTGATTTGATAAACGAGGAAATTGAGTTACAAGCAGAACAAACTAAACTCGTAAGATAAAGGTAACACTGGAAAGGAAATAAATAAGAAAAACGAA
The DNA here is from genome assembly GCA_023376005.1 of Doryteuthis pealeii. Classification (NCBI taxonomy): domain Eukaryota; kingdom Metazoa; phylum Mollusca; class Cephalopoda; order Myopsida; family Loliginidae; genus Doryteuthis; species Doryteuthis pealeii. Next base: position 130,062,813 of record CM042138.1, on the reverse strand, counting down.
AACAAAGAACTATCTGTACAATTGCGAAAAAAAACTTGCTGAAAGAAAGAAATTTTAGATTTTTGTACCCATAAGTGAAGAAAAAGAGTCTTTACTAACATATTTTGGTAGCGAGGCGAGTACCCGTAGTGTAATGACTAGCATGCTAGACTGCGAGTTCGAACTCCAGTCACCGTATTACGTTAACTTTTGGATTAATACCACCTCGCCCACTCCTATCATAGGTTAGATAGTACTACTACTGCTCTTCTACTAGAATGGCTTTGGCATTGAATAACCCAGGTTGGTTTATATACTATTCAATAAAGTATTTGTGATTTTCTTTTTCTCCAAGTGTTCTGATAACTTACTGATTGGGAAGTTCTATTCCATCAGTCTGGTTTTTTTATCATTATAAGTAACACGTATTTTTATCTTTTATATTCCTAATGGGTGAAATGTGAAAACCATGTGAAATGTATAATGTTTTAGTCAAAATATATTTACAAATGGAATAAACAGGGGTTTGCCACAACGAGCCTGAATAGAAAAGACGGTCCCTGAAGTGGAAACCCACTCCCCCAGAAGAAAAAATTCCGGGCACAGTGGTCAGTTAAGAAGGTCATGATAACAGTCTTCTGGAACATGAAAGGACCCATTACAATTGATTTCCTTGAAAGAGGTGCAACTGAAAACAGTACTTCCTATTACAGACTCTTTAGGCAGAATTCACCTTATTTATTGAATGACCTTCGTATAAGTGGTCATTTATGCATCCTTTAGGACACCCTTTCTGATATTCAGAAAATAACCCACGGCTTTCAAATGTGTAATAGATCTCCCTTATTTGTAAATTTGAACCTTCCACATTATTGGCAAACACATTATTGGCCTGTAGTTGCTTTCGATGGACCATCTGGATCAGAAATTTTTCTTTTGTCATTTATTTAGGAAATGTTGTCACACGTATAGATTTACGTAGTTGCTGAGCTAATCAGTCTTGGATAGATGAGAATCTGTAGTTCGTTTTATTTTTTAATGTTCTCGTTACTGAATCTCTATTCTCATCATTATAAATTCGTAGTGACAGCAACGATTCTCAAAACACACTTTCGCCAATCGTCCCTATCGATCATCGCTCCTTAGAAGTCTTCCGCACGGCATTCAGTATCCAGACAAAGCTGATCAAGATTTTTTGGTCGGCCAACACTGGTGTGTCCATGTGTAGGTGTCCTCAGGAGAACGCCACTTATGAGTCCGTCCTTATATCTCCTTCCGTGTCCAGCATATATTCTTCATTATACTTGGATTGTTTGTTTTATAGGAGGTAACTGACAATACATTTGCACTTTTGTAGGGGTCTGCTTCCGAGATTGGTTTAAGACAGCACGCAGCTTCCTTGTGTAGTTCCTCTCTAGCATTTTCTCCTTGTAATGCAGCCATACAGTACCACTGACACGCCTAAATCTTAGGACGGAACTTGCTTTATCTTACAGAGATCAGATTTCTATATGATCGACTATCTGTCTATAGCATTCCATGCCGTTAAAGTTCGTATATTGATGTCGCTTTCAGTAGATGAGATATTACTCCCTTAGTATGTGAAATTACCATCCAGTGTGAAGATGTCTCCATTTTGTTTGAACCTCCTTTGTATCTGAGTTTATATAGAGCTCAATGTCTTTTTCTGCCTTCTCTAGTCTATGTAGTGGTAATTCTGCCTGAGCAGATGTTTTTGCGAGATCTCTGTATAGTAGACCAGAATAAAGCAAAACAATAATAACAACCATTCGAAATCTAAAGTTTGATAATACACAAGAAATTAGCAAATATAGGTTATTTAATGATAGATATTAAACAGAATACGGAATGCAACAAACTAACAGAAAAGTAATATAAAAACAGTCATCACTGGGTGAGAAAGGTGATCCACTTAGAATTGTGCAAGAGACTGAAGTTTGACCATAATCTCTAATGATATATGTACGTAATAGAATATCTTCGAGACAATGACACTCTTTCCGTCTAGGTTCCATGTTCGATACTAGCTCTCGCCAACTCAGCGCATGAGTAGCACAGCTTTGATCTGTGTGGTAAAGTGGGGAGCTGATGGTAGGTATGACCTCAGAAGCAAAACAATTTCACTGGTCTAGCGCTAGAGAAAAGTTGATAGACTCCCTCGCTATCCGGTTAATACGGACAATAGGCCACACTGTTTACTTTACTACTTGAGATCCGAATGGAGCACCCTATTCAAATCCGAATAGCAGACAGAGCTTTAATTAACAAGAAGAAACAATTTTGGAATCTAGTAGATTTTACTGTACAGAATAAAAACTAAAATACTTGCACCTAGCCAGAGAACTGTGATACTAAGCGTAGTTGGAGCTATAGGAATATGGAAAAAGAGGCTGACTGGATCTCTTAGAGAATATAGAAAAAACTGGTCGAACCGGAAATCAAAGGAAGAATTATGATCATCTAGACCGCAGCAATTCTAAAGTCAGCTAGGATACTTAAAAATATCCTGGAGATCTGAGGAGACTTGCTGTCACTCAGACTCCAGTTAAAAAAACACCAGTTAGAGGAAAGAGTAAAATAATAATTTCTAAATATTAAGAAATAAATACCAAGAATTTCAGTTGAAATAAATAATGTTCTTAAAATAGTGTAGAAGAGGACAGACATTTGAAATAGGCAATAAGATGAGATTCGTTTTCTGGCTGTAGGCCAGTGATAACAGTCTACAGGCAAAGAGATCATCATTGGCCTGTCGGTGTAAGGTCATGGTCAGTGGCCATGCAAACATCTCTGTGGTGAAATGGCAATGAAAGATATCAGGCTGGCCAAGATAAGACATCGAAATCTTCACTCCATCAATGCTACCGCCAAGTTCCTGGCGCGAACTTCACTTCTTAATCCAAGGTTATGATGTCAACATTTGAATAATTATGGAAGACCATAAGCGTTATGGATGTTAGAATATCTACGGAAGGCCGTAATTTCAATGAATTTACAACAGAACTCCAAGAAACCCGTACTTTATTAATACATTTTTGTTTTAAAGATTTTTTTTTATTTTTATAGTGTGTTAGAAGCATTAATTAAAATGTAATAATATATTTTTAAAGGCAAAATAATGCAAATTTATGTTGAAAAACATATTTATTTAATTTTTTTTCCTTCTTTTTTACTCTTAATATTTTCAGGCTAGGCCCATCTTCAGAGAGTTGAAAAGTTTCCATCTGTGTTTGTTAAACTCAACATTTTTAAACTCAATTATTTTTATAGTATTAAAAAAATATATCTGAAATGATTTTCAAAACTTCCCGCAAAACAAGACGCAACACGGGATCTAACGGAGTTTTTACGATCTTTGCCGAGCGGAACTTTACGATCTTTGTCGAGCATTTGAATTTACATTAGAACATTCAACGGATTAATATCACAGTTGAGTTTAACAAACACAGATGGAAACTTTTCAACTCTCTGAAGATGGGCCTAGCCTGAAAATATTAACAGTAAAAAAAAAGGAAAAATAAAAAAAATTAAATAAATATGTTTTTCAACATAAATTTGCCTTATTTTGCCTTCAAAAATATATTATTTTTTTGTTTTGTTTTTTTATTAATGCTTTTTAATGGTTTCTAGGGAGAAGCGTATTTTGGTGGTGTTCTATATTATAATTCTTAACTAAGGTGTTTTATCCTTTCGTGTGTATAATTACCAACCATTCCGCATAAGTAGGATGTGACATATAGTCAATTTTTAAGCGGAGTTTAACAGGTTTTAATTCAGAATTTTTCCTCCACCTAGACGAGATGCTATACCAAGGTTAAAGAGCACAGCCCACCCTAGTATTTATCCATAGATGACAGAAGAGACGTTGATTGCAAACAACGTTCTCACTACGGATGACCTGTACTATTACAGTTGAACTCCACATTGAATGATCCTCATCACCAAATATATATATATACAACGTGTGTCCAAAAAGTATCAAGATTTTTTGTACTTTTTGACAAATCTTGTATTCTGAAAAAATTAACGTTCCATTCATTGTTCATTTCTATATTGGTAAATATATTTTTTTAAAGTAAACACTTATGACGCACCTTGTATTCAGAAAAAAAATGTACTTTCCATTAATTGTTCATATTTATCTTGGTAAATACAGCTTTAATCTCGATACTTTTAAGACACCCCCTATATATATATATATATATATATATATATATATATATATATATATATATATATATATATATATATATATATATATATATATATATAGTTTATTATACATTGAGTTCTCTGTAGTGATTTAAAGATTCATTGTATTTATACATACTTAATCATACAATAATAATACAGTGTGTCTTTGAAATCACATATAGTATCATCCCTTACTACCAAGTTTTGGATACCTCACATCTATATATATATATATATATATATATATATATATATATATATATATATATATATATATATATATAAATGAGGAGTGAAAGATTGAATATATCAGATAAAATGTGGTTGAGAATATAGGAAAATTTGGATATAACAACACAAACGACTATGTTCAATTTATTATAGTCGCTTGTGTTGTTATATCCACATTTTCCTATCTCTCAACCATATATATATATATATATATATATATATATATATATATATATATATATATAAACGTTTTAGCATCAAACGCACAGTACACACCGGTCCAACCCATCATCGTAACTGATCATATCCGAAAAATATAATAAGATATTAGCTAAATGGAGCTACAATTACCACTTGCCTAAGTTCACTTGCACCACATGTGAGAGGTATTTCTATCGTATATTACGCTTAGGTTATTATTCCAAGAACCAATCAAAATAGCAAAATCATGACACCAAATCATTCGACCGTTTTATCTATTTATCAGTTATTTTTTGCCTTCGACCTCGTTCTTCTTTTCATGTTCTTTTTTATGATGTGCTCAGTGATAAAAAAAAAAAACAATATGTGGATATAGTTGTGTATATTCATCTATTTCTAGAGAACGTGTGGATGAATTTGTGTTTCTAGAGAGAAGATGAAGTTCTATATATTTTTTTTCTATTTAATTACTTGAGTTAGCCAGCTTGAAGTAAAAGGACGGCCTGTGGCTTCCGGGAATACCACCGGAGTCTTTTGTCAGTTTGAACTGCACCATGGATGTACAGATAATCACATGGATAATTTGTTCACATTCTGTGAGATTCGCTCTGGGGATCGAAACATTCAAAACGATTCAAAATGCAACTAAAGTTTATCACTACACTTTGAGGATAACCTTTACTATTATAACTAATACTATTGACACTAACAACGAATTCGACATTACTACATTTATTATTACTTGTACTATCTTTTTTCTTATTCTTTTAAGTTATGTTTTATCTGTTTATTTTTTCAACTTATTTTAAACTTATTTTTTATCTGTTTATTTTATAGTTTTTCTATCTTTTTATCTTATTCTTATTTTTTAACTTATTTTTTCTTATCTGTTTATTTAGTTTTTCTATCTTATTATCTCATTCTTTTCTTTCGTTCTCTAATTTTCATCGTCTTATTTTTTTTAAATTGCTTCTTTTTTTACTCCTTTCTTCACCCTCGTTTAATCCAAGCTTCTAGTTTGTTCTTTCTCTTTTTTTTTAGTTTTTTTTCTTTCTTTCTTTTTCTCTGTTTGCTTCTTTTTTTTCTTTATCGTCTTCTTTCTGTTGTCAATTCTTTTGCATTCATCCTTGTCTATTCTTTTCTTTTAATGGTTTTCATAGTCTAATACTATTTCTTTCTTTTTTCTTTCTTTCTTTCTTCTTTTCAGTTTCTTTTTCTTTCTTTAGTTTTCGTTCATTCGTTTTCGTTCATCTTTTTTCTGTCATGTTTTTCCTTCTTTTTCTTTCTTTAGCTTTTCTTTATTAATTTTCTTTCTTCTTTCCCTTTCTTTTTCTTTTTTTCAGTTTTCCTTCTTTATTTTTCTTCCTTCTTTTCTCTCTTTTTTCTTTAGTTTTCCTTCTTTTTTCACTTTCTTTTTTCTTATTTCGTTTTCCTTCTTTAGTTTTATTTATCTAGTTTTCCGTCTTTATTGTTTTTTCTTTTTTTTTTCTTCAGTTTTCCATCATTTTTCTTTCTTCTTTTTGATTATTTTTTTATTTCTTATTCTTTTTCATTTTCTTTATTTTAAGATTTTTATTAGTTTTAAATCCGTTCATCTTCCTTGTTTAATCTGATGAAAGATTAACATAATCTATTATTTTTTTCTTTTTCACTCTTTTTCCTTTTTTTTCTATGTGTTTCTTTCTTTTCCTTTATTATTTCTTTTCTTCTAGAATATTAAATTATTTTGCCCTGTCTATTCTTTTCCTTTAATGATTTTCCGAGTCAACTACTTTTTCTTTCTTTCTTTCTTTCTTTCTTTTTTGTCCTCACTTCTTTTTCTTTATTTATTTTTCTTTCTTGTTTTCTCTTTTTTGCTTTCTTCAGGTTTCCTTCATCATTTTTCATTTTTTCTTTTTCTTTAATTTTCCTTCTTTATTCATCTTCTTTTTCTTTCTTCGTTTTAATCTATTTTTCTTCTTTTCTCTTTATTCTTCCTTTTATCTTTTACTTTTTTTCCTTTCTTTTCTCTTTTTTTGTTTATTTTTTTATTTTCTTTCTTTTAAGAGTTTTATTAGTCTGAAATATTTTCTTCGTCTATTCTTTTCTTTAAAATTTCTGTATAATCTATTTTTTTCTTTCTTTCTTTCTTTTTTTCTTCTTTTGTTCTTGCTTTCTTTTTTTTTTTCCTTTTTTTTCCTCTTTTTTTCTTTCTTTACATTTGAGTTTGTTTCTTTGTTTGTTGATTATTTGGGGTTTTTTTTGTTTTTTAATGTAACTTGTTTTTAATGATTTTTTCACCTTTGTCTATTACTTGCCGCAATGTTGTATATAATCCGTTCGTTTTTCTTCCTTCTTTCCTTCGTTCCTTGCTTTCTTTTTCCTCCAAATTTTCTTTTCTCTCCCTAACTTTTATTACTAAATCGTTAAACCCTTTCATATTCTCTTTTCTTATACATTTTTTATTTATCCCAGTTAGTTTACTCGTAAAAACATCCCTTCTCTTCTTGCCGGTTTTCTTAATTTTTTTCTTCATCTTCTTTTCTTTAGTCTTCATCCTCTTATTCAAGATTCAAATCGAGTTCATTCCCCATTTGTCTTGTTGGAATCTTCCTACTCAAATGTTTTCATCTACATTTCATTATTTTTACAAAGATTTGTTCTTTATCCTTTCTTTCATTTGACACAGTAGCTTTTTTTATTTTATTTAATTTTTTTACCCTTTCTTTGTTTCATTTCAGTCTTTCTCTTTTTAGTCTTTTTTTTCTTTCTTCTTCCATTACACGATAATGTCTTCTTCATCTGCCTTGCTGTTCTTTTCCTCTTCGATTTTTATCTTTATTTTTCCTGCATTATTATTATTATTATTATTATTATTATTATTATTATTATTATTATTATTAGTCCTCCTCCTTTTCCTTCCAATTACTAAAACAAGATAATACCCAAACATGTAACAAGAAAAGAAAAATGGTTGACAAAACTTGACTCTTCTCCTTGGGGTCAGGGCAATGTTCTATTTTACACTACCTCAGGCATTTTATACGTGTTATTGTCACCTGATTTTACTTTATTTTATCCCATTACTGAACTTTTTTTCCAGTTTTGAGGGGATATCTTCATTTTACATTTATTTTATTTTCAGTTTTTTTTGTCGTTTTTATGTTTATTTTTTTATCCATTTATATTTTTTTAGTATTTCAATCGTTTGCAGTTAACGCAACACAAAACCAGTTTAAAACGGAGGCGTGAAGCTGAATTTGAGTCGCGATCAAATTAGCGTTGAATACAGTCAGAGAAAAGGTATGCCTGGCAGACTTTCTTGCTGAAGAAGTGGAAGAAAAGAGAAGAGATAATAGTAACGGTTGTTTGTCCTTGTTTTGAATTATTCCCTCTCGTGTTCTGATCGAAAAGTTTTATATAAACATACATACATATATACATACATACATACATATATACATATATTATATACATATATATATATATATATATATATATGTATATGTGTGTGTGTGTGTGTGTGTGTGTGTGTGTGTGTGTGTGTGTGTGTGTGTGTTTTAGACGACCCCTGAATCGGTCCTTATTGTAACGGAGTTCCATGACGATATCGATGCTTCCATTTAAAAAAAAGAATAGACAATTCTAATTAGGATTTCCGTTATATGGAAAAATCTAGATTATTTAAAAAAACAACAACGTTTCGTCTGAATTCTGTAGCAGCAAATAATCATTCAGTAACATATTGGACTGGAAATTACTTTATTCTGTAAACCTATTTTAAGTGAATTGCTTTAATGAAAAACTGGCAATGATTTGCCTTTTTTGTTTAGTTGTTTGTTTTTTTTTTTGTGTTGTCAGTTTTCTATTTTTGTTTTATTTATCTATTTGTTAAGGTGTGATTCCTTCGTTCGTTCCCGAACCTCGTGTGGCTCAGCAAGACACAACCACACCCTTTCGGTCAGAGTAATGTAGTTTCAGTACCAAGACAAATGCAATAGAGTTGTTATCCTCACGCTCCTCGGGTTTGCTTACATAACCCTTATATACTATCAGATCCTTACAAAAATTTAAGGATGTCTCATTGTGGTGAAATGGTCAACGAGCAAATTCCGCAGATCCATTGTTACTGAGAAGCGAGTTCGATCTTTGCTGGATGCCCCATACTTGTGACCTTGTGTTATATCCAACCCGTGGCGAACAGGTTGGGTTTTAAATGGGCGTCGCATCATGGTGCATTGGTTAACAAGCTAACCTCGGAGATATGTTTCTACTGTAAAGCAGATTCGATGCGCACTGGATTCCCCATACTTGTGACTTTGTGCCACATCCTATCCGCACCGAACGTGTAAATACCTACTTACCACTATTTAACCATAGCTAGAGAGAGAGGGGGAGGGGGAGAAGAGATGAGTTCATGCCTTTTCAAATTAGTGCGAAGCGAAAAGCAAAAAGCTATGTTGAAGATTTGAACTTGTCTTATAATATTCATTTTCTACGATAATAACCATTACACTAACCCAGTCTCGCTGTTCGGCTGTATAAAAATCATAAGCTTTCAAATGGTGATTTTCTAGGCAGGCATGACTTCGCATATTTGTAAGATTCGTATAACATTATATTTTCACTCTATTTTCTCTTATTCGTAGGTTTGGTTTAGTTTTGTTTAACGGCATATCAACCCTGTGGATTATTTAATGCCAAATATATTATTGCAGATATGAGTTGTATGGAAATAGTTTGTAGGTTTGTGTGTTTTTAAACAAATTATTTGAGTGTGAAACAATATTTGGTAATCAATTTTGCTTTACATGTGTATTTTTGAAGAACTCATTTTTGATCTATTTAACTTATAGATAGGACCCTAACAGGTACTACCTCTCCGGGTCAGAGTGGACATGGGAATAATGGAAATAATGGGGTACCTCAAACTCCAGATCTCCAGGATTGGAACTTCACCACTAGATGCAGTTTAACCTCATAACCAGGATACTAAGTCCCTTAGTCACCGCTTTCAATTATATATACAATAAAAAGGATTGGGATTTTCCATAAGGGCAATATGATCGGGATCATATAGATTCTAGAGTTTGACGTAACCATCCTATTGATCGGAAGGGGTCTCTTCGACCGCCCGTCAAGCCTAAGTTAAGGCCAAACTGGAGTTTTGTATATCATGGTCAACTCAGCCACCAGGATTCCGTCCTAAAGTATCACGGCTCGCCACCCATGTCCAACAAGTGGCCTCATTGGCGTGGTCTTACCCCCCTCTGCAGAGGTGAAGTCGACTTATTTTACCGCCCCATCCGACAGGGCCGTTCTCCTATTCGACCTTCAACCATACTGAGTCACCCGAGCGAAGGTTTTAAGATATTTTGCCATGTCATTTTTTTCTATCATTTGAAATTTTTTTATTTTTTTTTAATTATTTTATCTTATCTATTTATTCATTCTATCTTTACCGTTGAATAAAAGTCGATATTTGAACAGAATTAAACTAACTACTGATTTTAAATTAAACATTTCTTTCTCTGAGAGTTGGATATTTTCCCGGGCTTTTTCGCTGTTGATTTTCTGCTCAAATGACACCATAATTTCCTCACGAAAACATTAATTCACTCATTCATGGACTGTCAATAAAACCGTAAACAAATCACAACTCTGGTATCATTAAAATGTAACATAATTTAACAACAGCTATGGATGCACTCGTAGCGTAACGGTTATCCTCAGAGAAAGTGGATTCGGCTACCCGTGTTCAAATCCTGAACGAAAATGTTTGCATTTTACATAGCACTAAAACACTTGGGAAATATAAGTATTTATCCAATCTGTTCACCACGGGTTACAAGATCGCAAGTATGGGGCGTCTAATGAGATTCGAACTCGGGATTCAGTAGTAATGGATCTTCGAGTCTAGCTTGCTAATCATAACACCACGAAGTGATGCCTAAACACTTGGGAAATATATGAATCCAACTATTCTCTCTCTATTTATGGAAAAATAATAGGGTATACTGGGATATTTAACTCTTGTGTGAGACCCGTTCTGCAAGGACAAATTCTGAATTATAAAGCATTTGTAGACTTGGGAAGGGATGGGCTATTCGTACCCAAAATATTCTACATGAGTTTTGATCCAACCAATAAATCAGGCTGAGGGACGAGTGAGTGAGCAAAAACACCAACATACTTGCCGCTCTATCAGCTGGGGCAGAAGAATATACCAAGTGCACCTCTGCAGAGTGGTAAAATCCCCTAATGAAGCCACTTGTCATGGCCCTTGATCCTAAAGGATGGAATCCTGGTGGCAGAGCAATCCATGACATGCAACACTCCACTTTGGTCCTTTTTTTCACTAGAAAGGCGGTCAGAGATGTCCCTTGCGATTTGTCGGCAGATCACTTAAAGCCCGAATACCTATATGATTGTCCCGACCCTATTGCCTTCATGGCAACTCCCAACCCTTTGTATTATTATGTGCTAGAAGGCGGTATCTGAGGTTCTTAGTGCCCTGGGTGTGACATTAAACTATATTTAGTGGGAGGTTTCAATTCTGGAGTTCTGGGAAGGGTGACATACCCCTCCATTGCTATTACACTCACATTCACTCTGATCCGGAGTGGTAGTACCCTGTAAGGTCAAATCTCTGGATTAAATAGATCATAATGAGTTTTAAAAATGTGTTTAAAAAGTTGAATTAAAAAAAATGAATACGCAACAAGAATTAATAAAATAAAACCTCTTCGGCATAAAATAATCCAACAAAGGTTGACATGCCATAAAAGCCAGTCAACCAAAATACTTATGCGAGTTAAAGGTTTAAAAATAATTTGGTAATGCGAGACACAATTTGGCAGCCTCGGATATTTTGGCTGAGTTTGTACATGTGACAAACCACATAAAACTTTGATATACCTATGTGCACACGTATTTATAATTTAATTGCGTGTGTATGTAAGCATATTTTGTCATCGTAGTTATACTTAATATTTGCATATGTACTCTTACCTGAATATCTCTCCATCCTGGCAATTTTGCATATATGCAAATCCAAAAACATTGCTTTATATTGCTATCAATCCCTTCAATCATACACACACTTTAATACATACATGTATATATATATATATATATATATATATATATGTATTATATATATATATATATATATATATAGCAGATGACATATACAAACGATCGCTCACCAAATACGTACACTAGTTGTCCGAACATCTCTTGATTATTTCTCTGTCCGTCCGTCCATCCATTCGCCAATCCTTTCTTCCTTCCCACTATCCATCTATACATCCAGTCAACCACCCTGCCTTCTACAAGCTACACCAGATTGACATTCAATCATGGCATCCAACAAAAAAAAGAAAGAAATGAGGCAGGGGTTGGAGGTGGGGACAAGGGGAAATAACTAGAAAGTGAAATCGAAAGACAGGGTTGGGGGGGGGAGATGCGAAAGGGCACGAAGAATTTCAGTAGAAAGGGCGCTGGGGTCAAACCTCTGACTCCGGCCAGCGACCACTTATAGTTGCGTATTGATTAGAAGACTGGAATTGTGATGGGGGTGGAGGAAGGGCAGTGATTGGTGGTGATGGTTGAGGATAGGATAAAAGGGGAGAGAGGGAGAGAGTGCGTGTAGACTTAGGGAGGACATTCAGGCTTATTAAAATTGCGGTGCTATCTATGTCGCCATCTTGTGTGTTGTCCAGGCTTACCCTTATCTAGAAGCAGTCGTTCTAGTATTGGAACCCAGGCGGTGGTGCATTTGTGGAAACAGAGAAAAGTGTCGGTAGGGTCGGTGTCGGGTCCATGTCAGGTGGGGTAATGTAGGGTTTGGTCTGAGGAGCAGAGACTGTTTTGGAAGCTTGTGGGGTCCGACTGAGAAAATCGAGAGATGGAGGTCGTAAGACCTGATCAAGGTCGACCGGAAGATGACGAGAGGAGAGCAGAGAATGTTAGGTTTGAATTCCGACTGTTCTGAAGATGGACTTGCTATACCCGAAGTGAACACAAGAGGCTATCTCAGCTGACCGTTTTTCGGCGAAAACATGACTGGGTGGCGAAGTTGACAGTGGCCAAGAGAGAAATGATGCATTTACCATATCGGTGTTTTTGCTACCTTGGAAACGAATAGATTAGGTGGTGAAATGTTGTTGAACAACATAATCAAGAAGAGGAACAACAACAACAACAACAAAATTATGCTCGAAGAAAAAGTATAAGATATAATGGAAGACATGAAATAGGTAAGAAAACAAGACGTGGATATGAAGAAGAAAATAGGAAAAGATAAAACAAAATTAAAGAAGAAGAAGAAGAAGAAGAAGAAGAAGAAGAAGAAGAAGAAGAAGAAGAAGAAGAAGAAAACAAGAGAATTATGAGAAATATGTGAAATATGAGAAATAATGGAAGATATGAAATATGGAAGAAGAAGGAGGAGGAGGGGGAGAAGAAGGAGAAGGAAGAACAAGAAGAACAAGAAGTAGAATACGAAGAAGAAGAAAAAGAAGAAGGAGGAGGAGGAGAAGGAGGAGGCGGAATAAGAGGGGGTCAGAGGAAGAGGAGGAGGAATTTGAACAAATGAAAAAAATTCCGGGTCGAATTCGAACCCGCAATCCTAAAATTTTGGATTTGCAAGTTCTAATAATTGCAATTGTTTTCGGCGATGTTTTAAGTGATTTTTGCGACGAATTATTTGTACGATAGCAATTTTTATAACTTGGAAATGATTTGGGGAATAATCAAATTTAAGCGGGAAATTTCCTGAATGTTACCTATGAAATAATTGTTTGTATGGAAGGTAAGGGCCTACGTGCATCAAATTGTCTTTAAATTAAGTATCATTGAAGGAACGAAGGCCTAAGCAACAGTTCTCTGCTGAGACTATTTTCCTTTTTTTTTTTCTTTTTTTTACTAGCTTCCCAATAGGGTAGATTTTAAGATAGTTATGAATAACTTTGCTATAGCTTAAACTTGAAAATATCATAAAAGTAATAAAAATGATTTTTTTACATAATGTGTTTGTAAACTTATGATTACCTTAACATATGTATACAGTTACAGTTTGAAAACTGGACCAAAGATTAACAACAATAATATTACGAAAGTAAAAGCTATATAATTATTGAAATAGAATTTATATGGCTGTTGTATTTGTTTTAGTAAAGTCAATATTCTGTCAATGCAAAGCAACCTTGTATAACTACAGAGTAATGAGTATTACCATTTTTATACAATCATAAGCCATATTATCTTCAAGTGGCGTCGAAAAAATGTGTCATGCTATAACAAGGGAATTTCCCATTTTTCTCTCTGGAACTCAGATTAAATGAACGATATATATATATATATATATATATATATATATATATATATGCGTGTGTGTGTGTGTGTGAAGAAAAAAATGGAAGCGAATCCGACAGTATGTAATATTGTAAAAATTTAAAAAAAAAAACAAGTTTCCTAAACGAATAAAGTTTATTACACCCACGCCGCAGTGTTTCGGCCTGTTTAGATAGACCTTCATCAGGGCTTTCGTTGGTTTAAGGAAAAAATAAATTATTACTGAAAACAAAAAGTTGTCGAACATCTGTTTTTTTGGTGTGTTGGACTTGCCGATCAAAAAGAAGGTTCCGGGTTCTATACCGGCCCTCGCCAACTCAGTGTATGGGTAAAACATGGATCTGTGTGATAAAGTGAGGAGCTGATGGTAGGTGTGACATTCCACCTCAGACGCTAAAAAACAATTTTCTTGGTCGAGCGCTAGCGAAAAGGGGATAGGCTCCCTTCCTGTTTGGCTGATACCGAATTTAGTCCGCTTCTCAGACTTTACTTACTTGTATATATATATATATATATATATATATATGTGTGTGTGTGTGTGTGTGTGTGTGTGTGTGTGTGTGTGTATACCAATCCCTCTGTACGAATAGGGTGTGCCACAAAATCAATTTTTTAATCGGAGGTTAATAGATTAGTATTCAGAGTTTACTTTCTCCTAGACTGGTTTCCTAACCAAAGTTAAAGAGCCTAGTCTGCTTTACTATTTACCCATAGCTAAAGGGAGAATATATGGATACATTCCCAAGGGTAAGACGACTTATCGTGGTGTAATGGTTAGCAATGATTCTCACAAATCGATTAATACTGAATTGCGAGTTCGATCCTCGCTGGATATTTACCCATTCTGCTGGATGACCCATGTTTGTATTACATCCTACCTATGACGAACTGTTTGGGTAAATACCAACATTTCCTAAAGGAATTAACGCTATTTAAAAATTCAAACTGCCTCATCCAGGATTTGAACTCGAGTCACCAAGTCAATCTTCTGCGATGATAACCACTACACCACGCGCCTCCATATTTTTATTGCTATAGTTCCAAATAGCCCTGTGGAGGGTGAATATTTGGTTTCATACCTTTCCAAAGGATACTAGGGCCATGTGAAAATGCAAACTGCTTCGTGTTGTAAAGACTTATTGCTGAAGAATGCAGTGTCAAATCCCTTGTACTCTGAAGCATTGTCGCATGTTTCAGCAAGTCGCCCGCTAGTATCCTTGAAAGGTATGAAACAGAAGATTCCCCCCACAGGCTATTTGGAACTTATAGCAATAAAAGATAATGAGAGGCTGCGGTGGTGTACGTGGTATCATCGGCAGAAGACCTCTGACCTTGTCGACTCGAGTTCAAATCCTGGCAACTGAGGGCAGTTTAATTGTTGAAATAGCCGTTTAGATTCCTTGAGGAACATGTTGGTTATTCTTACCCAACAGTTCGTACATATGGCGTAGGAATTGTATACAAACATGAGGTCATTCCCAGCAGACATGGGTATAATATCCAGCGGGATCGACAACTCGCAATTCTAGTATTATCTCGATCTGTGAGAATCATTGGCTAACGACATTACTAACCACGCATAAGTCGTACTTATCCCTTGGACATGTATCCATATATTCTCCGCTCCTTCATCGCTTCAGAGGTCACAGAATAGCCTAATCGAGCACTAGTCTTAACATGGTTAGGTAACACCAGCTCTAGGAAAAGTCAAAACTCTGAATTTACTCAATCTAATTAACCTCCCGATTAAAATTTCAGTTGTTGTGGCACACGCCCGTATTCGTACAGAGATTGGTTATACCACACACACACATCCACACACACACACACACACACATATATATATATTATAATATATATATTATACAAGTAAGCTAAGTCTGAGAAGCGGACTACATTCGGTATCAGCCAAACAGGGAGGGAGCCTATCCCTCTTTCGCTAGCGCTCGACCAAGAAATTGTCTTTTTTAGGTCTGAGGTGGAATGTGCACACCTACCATCAGCTCCTCACTTTACCACAGATCCATGTTTTACCCATACACTGAGTTGGCGAGGGCCAGGTAATAGAACCCGGAACCTTCTTTTTGTTTTGTCGGCAAGTGCAACACACCAAAAAACAGAATGTTCGAAACTTTTGTTTTCAGTATAATTTATTTTTTCCTTAAACCAACGAAAGCCTGATGAAGGTCTATCTAAACAGGCCGAAACACTGCGGCGTGGGTGTAATAAACTTTATTCGTTTAGGAAACCTTGTTTTTTTTTTAAATTTTTACAATATTACATACTGTCGGATTCGCTTCCATTTTTTTCTTCACCACACACACACACGCATATTAATATAATATATATATAATTAATATATTATATATCGTTCATTTATCTGAGTTCCAGAGAGAAAAATGGAAATTCCCTTGTTATAGCATGACACATTTTTCGACGCCACTTGAAGATAATATGGCTTATGATTTATAAAAATGGTAATACTCATTACTCTGTGTAGTTATACCAAGGTTGCTTATGCATTGACAGAATATTGACTTACTAAACAAATACAACAGCCATATAAATTCTATTTCAATAATCATATAGCTTTTACTTTCGTTATATTATTGTTGTTAATCTTTGGTCCAGTTTTCAAACTGTAACTTGTATACATTGTTAAGTGAATCATAAGTTTACAAACACATTATGTAAAAAAATCATTTTTATTACTTTTATGATATTTTCAAGTTTAAGCTATAGCAAAGTTATTCATAACTATCTTAAAATCTACCTATTGAAGCTAGTAAAAAAAAGAAAAAAAAGAAAAGGAAAATAGTCTCAGCAGAAACTGTTGCTTAGGCTTCGTTCCTTCAATGATACTTAAATTTAAAGACAATTTGATGCACGTAGGCCCTTACCTTCCATACAAACAATTATTTCATAGGGTAATTCAGGAAATTCCCGCTTAAATTTGATTATTCCCAAATCATTTCCAAGTATAAAATTCTATATCGTACAAATAATTCGTCGCAAAAAATCACTTAAACATCGCCGAAAACAATTGCAATTATTAGAAACTTGAATCCAAAATTTAGGATTGCGGGTTCGAATTCGACCCGGAATTTTTTCATTTGTTCAAATTCCTCTTTCCCTTCCTGCACCCCTCCTTATTCCGCCTCCTTCTTCTTCCTCCTCCTTCTTCTTTTCTTCTTTCCTATTCTACTTCTTGTTCTTCTTGTTCTTCTTCTCCTTCTTCCCCTCTCCTTTCCTCTTCCATATTTCATATCTTCCATTATTTCTCATATTTCACATATTTCTCATATTCTCTTGTTTCTTCTTCTTCTTCTCTTTTTTTTCTTCTTCTTTCTTCTTCTTTAATTTTGTTTATCTTTTCCTATTTTCTTCTTCATATCCACGTCTTGTTTTCTTACCTATTTCATGTCTTCCATTATATCTTATACTTTTTCTTCGAGCATAATTTTTGTTGTTGTTGTTGTTGTCCTCTTTTGATTATGTTGTTCAACAGCATTTCACCACCTAATCTATTCGTTTCCAAGTAGCAAAACACCGATATGGTAAATGCACATCATTTCTCTCTTGGCCACTTCAACTTCGCACCCAGTCATGTTTTCGCCGAAAAACGGTCAGCTGAGATAGCCTCTTGTGTTCACTTCGGGTATAGCAAGTCCATCTTCAGAAAAGTCGGAATTCAAACCTAACATTCTCTGCTCTCCTTCGTCATCTTCCGGTCGACCTTGATCAGGTCTTACGACCTCCAATCTCTCGATTTTCTCAGTCGGACCCCACAAGCTTCCAAAACAGTCTCCGCTCCTCAACCAAACCTACATTACCCCACTGACATGGACCCGACACCGACCTACCGACACTTTTCTCTGTTTCCACAAATGCACCACCGCCTGGGTTCCAATACTAGAACGACTGCTTCTAGAATAGGGTAACCTGGACAACACACAAGATGGCGACATAGATAGCACCGCAATTTTAATAAGCCTTGAATGTCCTCCCTAAGTCTACACGCACTCTCTCCCTCTCTCCCCTTTTATCCTATCCTCAACATCACCACCAATCACTGCCCTTCCTCCACCCCCATCACAATTCCAGTCTTCTAATCAATACGCAACTATAAGTGGTCGCTGGCCGGAGTCAGAGGTTTGACCCAGCGCCCTTTCTACTGAAATTCTTCGTGCCCTTTCGCATCTCCCCACCCCCCACCAACCCTGTCTTTCGATTTACTTTCTAGTTATTTCCCTTGTCCCCACTCCAAACCCTGCTCATTTTTTCTTTTTTTGTTGGATGCCATGATTGAATGTCAATCTGGTGTAGCTTGTAGAAGGCAGGTGGTTTGACTGGATGTATAGATGGATAGTGGGAAGGAAGAAAGGATTGGCGAATGGATGACGGACACACAGAGAAAATATCAAGAGATGTTCGGCAACTAGTGTACGTATTTGGTGAGCGATCGTTTGTATATGTCATCTGCATATATATTATATATATATAAATATATAATATATATATTATATATATACATACATGTATGTATTAAAGTGTGTGTATGATTTGAAGGGATTGATAGCAATATAAAGCAATGTTTTTGGATTTGCATATATATGCAAATTGCCAGGTATGAGAGATATTCAGGTTAAGAGTACATATGCAAATATAAGTATAACTACGATGACAAATATGCTTACATACACACGCAATTAAATTATAAATACGTGTGCACATAGGTATATCAAAGTTTTTATGTGTTTGTCACATGTACAAACTCAGCCAAAATATCGAGGCTGCCAATTGTGTCTCGCATTACCAAATTATTTTTAAACCTTTAACTCGCATAAGTATTTTGGTGACTGGCTTTTATGCATGTCAACCCTCGTTGAATTATTTTATGCCGAAGAGGTTTTATTTTATTAATTCTTGTTGGGTATTCATTTTTTTTAATTCAACTTTTTAAACACATTTTTAAAACTCTTATGATCTATTTAATCCAGAGATTGACCTTACAGGGTACTACCACTCCGGATCAGAGTGAATGTAGAGTAATAGCAATGGAGGGGTATGTCACCCTTCCCAGAACTCCAGAATTGGAACCTCACCACTAAATATAGTTAATGTCACACACCAGGGCACTAAGAACCTCAGATACCGCCTTCTAGCACAAAATAATACAAAGGGTTGGGAGTTGCCATGAAGGCAATAGGGTCGGGACAATCATATAGGTATTCGGGCTTTAAGTGATCAGCCGACAAATCGCAAGGACATCTCTGACTGCCTTTTCTAGTGAAAAAAAGGACCAAAGTGGAGTGTTGCATGTCATGGATTGCTCTGCCACCAGGATTCCATCCTTTAGGATCAAGGGCCATGACAAGTGGCTTCATTGGGGGATTTTACCACTCTGCAGAGGTGCACTTGGTATATTCTTCTGCCCCAGCTGATAGAGCGGCAAGTATGTTGGTGTTTTTGCTCACTCACTCGTCCCTCAACCTGATTTATTGGTTGGATCAAAACTCATGTAGAATATTTTGGGTACGAATAGCCCATCCCTTTCCAAGTCTACACATGCTTTATAATTCAGAATTCTTCCGTGTAGAACGGGTTTTACACCAGAGTTAAATATCCCAGTATACCCTATTATTTTCACATAAATAGAGAGAGAATAGTTGGATTCATATATTTCATAGTGTTTAGGCATCACTTCGCGGTGTTATGTTTAGCAAGCTTGACTCGAAGATCCATTACTACTGAATCCTGAGTTCGAATCTCATTAGACGCCCCATACTTGCGACCTTGTAACACATCACACCCGTGGTGAACAGATTGGATAAATACTTATATTTCCCAAGTGTGTTAGTGCTATGTAAAATGCAAACATTTTCGTTCAGGATTTAAACACGGGTAGCCGAATCCACTTCCTCTGAGGATAACCGTTACGCTACGAGGGCATCCATAGATGTTGTTAACTTCTATTACATTTTAATGATACCAGAGTTGTGATTTGTTTACGGTTTTATTGACAGTCCATGGATGAGTGAATTAATGTTTTCGTGAGGAAATTATGGTGTCATTTGAGCAGAAAATCAACAGCGAAAAAGCCCGGGAAAATATCCAACTCTCAGAGAAAGAAATGTTTAATTTAAAATTAGTAGTTAGTTTAATTCTGTTCAAATATCGACTTTTATTCAACGGTAAAGATAGAATGAATAAATAGATAAGATAAAATAATTAAAAAAAAAAAAATTCAAATGATAGAAAAAAAATGACATGGCAAAATATCTTAAAACCTTCGCTCGGGTGACGCAGTATGGTTGAAGGTCGAATAGGAGAACGGCCCTGTCGGATGGGGCGATAAAATAAGTCGACTGCACCTCTGTAGATGGGGTAAGACCCCGCCAATGGGGCCACTTGTTGGACATGGGTGGCGAGCCGTGATACTTTAGGACGGAATCCTGGTGGTTGAGCTGACCATGACATACAAAACTTCAGTTTGGCCTTAACTTAGGCTAGACGGGTGATGAATAGGATGGTTACGTCAAGATCTAGAATCTATATGGTCCCGATCATATTGCCCTTATTGAAAATCCCAATCCTTTTTATTGTATATGTACTTGAAAGCGGTGACTAAGGGACTTAGTATCCTGGTTATGAGGTTAAACTGCATCTAGTGGTGAAGTTCCAATCCTGGAGATTTGGAGTTTGAGGTACCCCATTATTTCCATTATTCCCATGTCCACTCAGACCCGGAGTGGTGGTACCTGTTAGGGTCTCATCTATGGGTTAAATAGATCAAAAATGATTTCTACAAAAATACACCAGTAAAGCAAAATTGATTACCAAATATTGTTCCACACTCAAATAATTTGTTTTAAAACAAACTATTAACCTACAAACTATTTCCATACAACTCATATCTGCAATAATATATTTGGCATTAAATAACCCATAGGGTTGATATGCCGTTAAACAAAACTAAACCAAACCTACGAATAAGAGAAAATCGAGTGAAAATATAATATTATACGGATCTTACAAAGTCATGCCTGCCTAGAAAATCATCATTTGAAAGCTTATAATTTTATACAACCGAACAGCGAGACTGTGTTAGTGTAATGGTTATTATCGTAGAAAATGAATATTATAAGACAAGTTCAAATCTTCAACATCGCTTTTTGCTTTTCGCTTCGCACTAATTTGAAAAAGTATGTACTCATCTCTTCTCCCCTCTCCCCTCTCTCTCTCTAGCTATGGTTAAATAGTGGTAAGTAGGTATTTACACGTTCGGTACGGATAGGATGTGACACAAAGTCACAAGTATGGGGAATCCAGCACGCATCGAATCCGCTTTACAGTAGAAACGTATCTCCGAGGTTAGCTTGTTAACCAATGCACCATGATGCGACGCCCATTTAAAACCCAACCTGTTCGCCACGGGTTGGATATAACACAAGGTCACAAGTATGGGGCATCCAGCAAAGATCGAACTCGCTTCTCAGTAATAATGGATCTGCGGAATTTGCTCGTTGACCATTTCACCACAATGAGACATCCTTAATTTTTGTAAGGATCTGATAGTATATAAGGTTATGTAAGCAAAACCCGAGGAGAGTGAGGATAACAACTCTATTGCATTTGTCTTGTACTGAACTACATTACTCTGACCGAAAGGGTGTGGTTGTGTCTTGCTGAGCCACACGAGGTTCAGCAACGAATGAACGAATCACACCTTAACAAATAAATAAATAAAACAAACAAAAAAAAACTTACAAACACAAAAATCAAACAACTAAACAAAAAAGGCAAATCATTGCCAGTTTTTCATTAAAGCAATTCACTTAAAATAGGTTTACAGAATAAAGTAATTTCCAGTCCAATATGTTACTGAATGATTATTTGCTGCTACAGAATTCAGACGAAACGTTGTTGTTTTTTTAAATAATCTAGATTTTTCCATATAACGGAAAATCCTAATTAGAATTGTCTATTTCGTTTTTTTAAATGGAAGCATCGATATCTTCATGAAACTCCGTTACAATAAGGAACGATTCAGGTTCGTCTAAAACACACACACACACACACACACACACACACACACACACACACATATATAATATATATATTATATATATATATGTATATATAATGTGTATGTATGATATATGTATGTATGTATGTTTATATAAAACTTTTCGATCAGAACACGAGAGGGAATAATTCCAAAACAAGGACAAACAACCGTTACTATTATCTCTTCTCTTTTCTTCCACTTTCTTTCAGCAAGAAAGTCTGCCAGGCATACCTTTTCTCTGACTGTATTCAACGCTAATTGATCGCGACTCAAATTCAGCTTCACGCCTCCGTTTTAAACTGGTTTTGTGTTGCGTTAACTGCAAACGATGTAAATCTAAAAAAATATAAATGGAATAAAAAATAAACATAAAAACGACAAAAAAACTGAAATAAATAAAAGATGTAAAATGAAAGATATCCCCTAAAACTGGAAAAAAAGTTCAGTAATGGGATAAACATAAAGTAAAATCAGGTGACATAACACGTATAAAATGCCTGAGGTAGTGTAAAAAGAACATTGCCCAAGGAGAAGAGTCAAGTTTTGTCAACCACTTTTTGTTTTCTTGTTACATGTTGCTGGTATTATCTTGTTTTAGTAATTGCTGTAAGGAAAAGGAGGAGGACTAATAATAATAATATAAATAATTAATAATATAATATAATAATATAATAATTAATAATATAATAATAATAATAAATATGCAGGAAAAATAAAGATAAAAATCGAAGAGGCAAAAGAACAGCAAGGCAGATGAAGAAGACATTATCGGTTAATGGAAGAAAGAAAGAAAAAAGACTAAAAAAGAGAAAGACTGAAATGAAACCAAAAAGAAAGGGTAAAAAATTAAAATAAAATAAAAAGCTACTGTGTCAAATGAAAGAAAGGATAAGAATCAAATCTTGTAAAAATAATGAAATGTAGATGAAAACATTTGAGTAGGAAGATTCCAACAAGACAAATGGGGACATGAACTCGATTTGAATCTTGAATAAGAGGATGAAGATTAAGAAAAGAAGATGAAGAAAAAAAATTAAGAAAACCGCAAGAAGAGAAGGATGTTTTTACGAGTAAACAAACTGGGATAAAGTACAAAAAAAATGTAAGGAAAAGGAAATATGAAAGGGTTTAACGATTTAGTAAAAGTTAGGAGAGAAAAGAAAATTTGGAGAAAAAAGAAGCAAGGAACGAAGGGAAGAAGGAAGAAAAACGAACGGATTATACACAACAATTGCGGCAAGTAATAGACAAAGGTGAAAAAATCATTAAAAACAAGTTACATTAAAAAACAAAAAAAACCCCAATAAATCAACAAACAAAGAACAAACTCAAATGTAAAGAAAGAAAAAAAGAAGAAAAAAAAGGAAAAAAAAAGGAAGAAACGCAGAACAAAGAAAGAAAAAAAAAGAAAGAAATAAAAAAATAGATTATACAGAAATTTTAAAGAAAAGAATAGACGAAGAAAATATTTCAGACTAATAAAACTCTTAAAAGATAAGAAAAGAAAAAATAAACAAAAAAAGGGAAAAGAAAGAAAAAGTAAAAAAAAAGGAAGAATAAGAGAAACAAGAAGAGAAATAGCATTAAAAACGCAAAGAAAGAAAAAGAAGAGGAATAAAGAAGGAAATTAAAGAAAAATAAAAAATGAAAAATGATGAAGGAAACCTGAAGAAAGCAAAAAAGAGAAACAAAGAAAGGAAAAATAATAAAGAAAAAGAAGTGGGACAAAAAAGAAAGAAAGAAAGAAGAAAAAAAAGTAGTTGACTCGGCAAAATCATTAAAGAAAAGAATAGACAGGGCAAAATAATTTAATATTCTAGAAGAAAAGAAAATGTTAAAGGAAAAGAAAGAAACACATAGAAAAAAAGAGAAAAGAAGTGAAAAAGAAAAAAATAATAGATTATGTTAATTTCATCAGATTAAACAAGGAATATGAACGGATTAAACTAATAAAAATCTTAAAATAGAAAATGAAAAAGAATAAGAAATAAAAAATAATCAAAAAAAGAAAGAAAAATGTGGAAAACTGAAGAAAAAAAAATAGAAAAACAATAAAGACGGAAAACTAGATAAATAAAACTAAAGAAGGAAACGAAAATAGAAAAAAAAAAGTGAAAAAAAAAGAAGGAAAATAAAGAAAAAGAGAGAAAAGAAGGAAGAAAAATAAAGAAGGAAAACTGAAAAAAAAAAGAAAAGAAAGAAAGAAGAAAGAAATTAAGTTAAAGAAAAGTAAGAAAGAAAAGAAGGAAAACATGACAGAAAAAGATGACGAAAACGAAAGAAACGAAAACTAAAGAAGAAAAGGAAATGGGAAAAGAAGAAAGATAAAGACAAGAAAACAAATAGAACGATGAATCAGCTATTTAGCACAATATTGGAAACCACTTAAAAGAAAAGAATAGACAAGGTGAATGCAAAACGAATTGACACAGAAAAGTAAGCATAAGAAAAAAAAAGAAGCGCAACAGAGAACAAAGAAGAAAAGAAAAAAAAATAAAAAAGATAAAGAACAAACTAGAAGCTTGGATTAAACGAGGTGAAGAAAGGAGTAAAAAAAGAAGCAATTTAAAAAAAAATAGACGATGAAAATTAAGAACGACAAGAAAAGATGAGATAACATAAGATAGAAAAACTAAATAAACAGATAAGAAACAAATGAGTTAAAAATAAGAATAAGATAAAAATAGAAAAACACAAACAGATAAAAAATAAGTTTAAAATAAGTTGAAAAAATAAAACATGATAAACATAACTTAAAAGAATAGAAAAAGATAGTACAAGTCAAATAAATGTAGTAATGTCGAATTCGCGTTCGTTAGTGTCAATAGTATTAGTTATAATAGTAAAGGTTATCCTCAAAGAAGTAGGTGATAAACTTTAGTATGCCTTTGAATCGTTTTGAATGTTTCGATCCCCAGAGCGAACATTCACAGAATGTGAACAATTATCCATGTGCATGCTTATCTACTATCTCGCATGCGCTGTATCCAACCCGACAATAATGACTCGCGTAACTTCCGACAGCCTATACAGCTCCGTTCCTCTTACTTCTCTCAAGCAAGGCTCACTCAAGAACTTAATAGAAAAAAATACTATACGCAATACTTCAATCATTGCCTCTAGAATACACAAATTCAATCACACACTTCTCTAGAAATAGATGAAGGTATACACAATTAATATCCACATTAGTTGCTTTTTTTTTATCACTCTGAAGCACGCATAATAAAAGAGAATGAAAAGAAAACGAGTCGAAGGCCAAAATAACTGATAAATACGATTCTAAACCCGGTCGAATGATTTTGTGTGTCACTTGAATTGTTGCTATTTTGATTGTGTGGATATAACCTAAGCAGATTAGAAATTACCTCTCACGTGCGTGCAAAGTAACTTAGGCAAATGGTAATTGTAATCTCCATAATTAGCTAATTCTTCGAATTATATTTTCGTGATATATTCATACCAGATGGGTGGCACCGGTGTCTGTACTTGGTTGCGTTTGATGCTAAAAGTTACTATATAACATAATATAGATATACTAAAGCATTATGTCAGTATATATATATAAATGCTATTATATGGTGAGTAGTATTATGGAAAATTCTGTGGAATCATAACTACACGCAAATACGTACTATGATTCTGAATTGAACTAGTCGACCTCTTGTTCGTTCATTTACATCTCACTATTTTCCAACTACTATCACTCTCACACATTATACTGTCCTCATTCTATCTCATTCACTCCTTCATTATATAATCTATATATATACTCTATAAACATATAGTTATATACTGATATATAAATATTATACTATATTAGTAAGGGGTCGTCTTAAAGTATCTCGATTTTAAAGCGTATACCAAGAGTTAAATCGAACAATTATGGGAAAGTCATTTTTCTAGAATACAGGTGCTGTCATAAACAGTACTTGACCTTGATCGAAACATTATACTTTCGTAAATATAATCATAACAATGGAATGGACACTGTTAATTTTTCAGGATACAAATGTTGTCAAAAAGTACCAAAAATCTTTGATACTTTTTGAACACATTTACTATATATATATTGATGCAATAGGAACATTCAATGTGAGTTCACTGCAATAGTACAGGTATCCATCGTGAGAGCTTGTGGCCAATCAACGTCCTTTCCCTTCCATTCTATGTTACAATACTAGAGGGTAGTCTGGCTCTTTACCTTTGGGGTAGTATTAGCAGCGTCTTAGAGAGGAATGGAAAAATCTGAATTCTAAATACTGTTAAACCCCGCTTCTACAAATTGCACTATATGTCACATCATACCTGTCGGGTGGTTATGCGTTCTGGTAAATATACAACGGAAAGAAATAAAACACCTTATGTTAAGAATCCTATAATAAAACACCCACAACAGAACTTCCTCCTAGAAACCATCTAAACGCATTAATAAACCCCCTCTCAAAAACGCATTAATAAAGTACGGTTTTCTTGGATTTCTGTTGTAGAATTCATTGAAATTACGCCTTCGCTAGATTTCTAACTCCAATAACACGTATGTTCTTCATAGATTATTCAAAATTGACATATACCTTGGAATTAAGAAGTGAAGTTCGCGCAGGACTTGGCATAGGTTAGCATTGATGGAGTGAAAGATTTCGATGTCGTTCTATACTTGGAGCTATATCTTTCATTGCATTTCAGCCACAGAGATGTTTGCATGCACTGACAAGACCTTCACCGACATGCAATATGATCCTTGCTGTGGGACTGTTATCACTGCCTAGCAAGCCAGAAAACGAATCTCATTTCTATTGCCTTATTTAAATGTTCCTGTCCTCGCTACAGCTATTTAGACAATTCATTTATATTCAACTGACAATTCTTCGCGTATTATATCTTAATATAGAATTTTATTTTACTCTCTGGCTTAACTGGTGTTTTTTAACTGGAGTCCTGGCTCCAGGACAGAACGTCTTCCTCAGAATCAGCGACATATTCTTAAGCTATCCTAGTGACTTAGACATTGCTGCGGTCTAGAATGTTATTATTCATCCCTTTGATATCCGGTTTCGACCAGTTTTCTTCATATATTTCGCTCCTACAGTATCCGAGTCCAGTCTTTTCTTTCGCATACTCCTAGAACCTCCAACTACGCTTGGTATCACAGTTCTGCTGGGTATGGTGCAAGTTATGTGTGAGTTTTTTCCTTCCCTGAACGGTAAACATCTACTACAAGATACGTAATCGTTTCCTTATCTTGTTAATAAACTCGTCTTGTTATCTGATTTGAAAATAGTTGGTGATTCCGTTCGATAATCATCAAAGTGAGACTAATAAGTAAAACAGCCGACCTATTGCCCCGTATTAGACTGAAGCGAAGGAGCTTCTATCCACATTTTCTCTACGGTCGACTAGACCTCAGTGAGACCTTGGATTGCTTACTGACGTGCTGAACGTCACTACCTACCATTCATGCACTTCACCACTTTACCACAACAGTTATCAAAGTCTACCTGCCTATTCATACGCTGAGTGCAGCGTAGTAACCTGTTACAGCTAGACGGAAAAGAGTCTCATGTCTCGAGATATTCTGTACGTACAATATACTACCATTTAGAGTATGGTCAACACTCCAGATCTCTTGACAACTTCTCTAGTGTGAATTCAACGTTTTCTTCACCAACTGTAGATGACTGTTCTTTAATATACTTTTTGCTAGTTGCCTACATGCCATTTCGTATTCTGTCGTCTATCTCGTATCAGTTATCCGAATAACCTTATATTGCTAATTTCTTGTTGTGTTATCAACTTTAATTTCGAATGTTATTGATATAGTTGATTTGCTTTCCTTCCTTCTGACTATACAGCAGATCTCGCATAAAACATCCTTTCAGGCAGAATTACCACTTACATTAGACTAGAGAACGGCAGCAAAGACATTGAGCTACACCTTATATAACATCAAGATACATAAAGGAGGTCAAACAAAAGGAGACCTCATACCTAAACTGGATGGTTTAATTTACATATAAGGAGTAATATCTATCTTACTGAACCGACCATCCTTATCCATTACCACGACATTCTACCAGCATCCAGCGTTGCTATAGAAGATAGTCAATCGTAGAAATTTGATCTCATGTAAGAATAAAGACACAGTTCTTTCCATAAGATTTAAGCTCTGCGCGAGTGTCAGTGGTACCTTTCTGGCTCATTACTAGGAGAAAATGCTAGAGAAGAAACACACAAGAAGCTGCGGGCATGTCTTGAACCAATCTCGCGCAAGCAGACCCCATACAAGTGCACACAACGTATTCGTCATGTTACCTCCTATAAAACAAACATCCTAATATAATGAATGAATATATTGCTGGACACGCAGGGATACTATAAATGGCACGACCATCAGTGGCGTTCTCAAGGCTAGAGGCACACCTCACACATGGCACCCAGTGTTGGACCGACCAAAAAAACATCTTGATCAACTTGATGTCTGGATACTGGCATGAGCCTGTGGAAGATCTGTAAGAGCGAATGATCGATAGACGCAGTTGGCGAAAGGCGTTTTGAGATCGTTGCTGTCACTACGATTTATATGATGAGGATAGAGATTCACTAAAGAGAACATTGAAAAAATAAAACGAACTACAGATTCTACATCTATCCAAGACCTGATAGCTCAGCACACGTAATCTATACGTAGTGAAACATTTCTCTAAATAATGACTAAGAAAATCTGTCAGATGGTAATCGAAAGCAACTACAGGCCATAAGTGATTTAGCAATAAGATAGTTAGAAGGTTAAATTCACAAATAAGAATTATGACAATATTTGAAGCCGTGGTCTATTCGCTGAATATCAGAAGGAGTTCCTAAAGATTCATAAATGACCACTTAACGAAGGTCATTCAATAAATAAGGTGCAATC
Organism: Doryteuthis pealeii; assembly: GCA_023376005.1. Taxonomy (NCBI): domain Eukaryota; kingdom Metazoa; phylum Mollusca; class Cephalopoda; order Myopsida; family Loliginidae; genus Doryteuthis; species Doryteuthis pealeii. Next base: position 130,033,867 of record CM042138.1, on the reverse strand, counting down.
TGCCCAGGTAGTCACAGGTAAATATGGGTAATTACTGTTTTCAGTTGCACCTCCTTTCAAGGAAATTCCAAATAGTGATGGGTCTTTCACTCGTTCCCAGAAGACTGTTAGCCATGACCTTTCTTTAATGGACACTGTGCCCTGGAATTTTCTTCCTGGGTGGAGGGTTTCCTTCAAAGGACGTCTTTTCTAGTCTCAGGGCTCGTTGTCGGCCATAACCTCCTGTTTATTCCCAGCTTCTGTAAATATATTTTGACCTAAAAACATATAAACATGTTCACATGGTTTTTTACATTTCCCATTAGGAATATCAAAAAGATAAAAAACGGTTACTCTATAATTGAATATAAATAACAGACTTGATGGAACTAACTTCCCAATCAGTAAAGTTATCAGGCACCTTTGGAGATAAAGACAAATGCACAAATACTTTATATAGAAATCTTATAAACCAACCTGGTTATTTC
>CM042138.1:129989497-130033300 GCA_023376005.1 Doryteuthis pealeii | reverse complement strand
TACGATGATTAGTTTTTGGATATCAGGTGGATATAGGATTTTTAAATGGGATTAGATGGATGAAGATTTGAATAGGAAGGATGGGGATATGAAGACTGATATTTGTCAATTTTTTCATTTTCTTTAACTTCACCCTGTGATCCGCTGGCACTGCAAAATCCACCAGTTGACAAGTTCTTTCTTTTTTGTTAATCAACACTAGGTCTGGTCTTCTTGCTGGGATAAGGTGATCCGTTTTAATTTCAAAGTCCCAGAGAATTTTGGTGGTTTCGTTCTCAAAGAACAGATTCTGGTTTATGCATATACCATTTTGTTTGTGTGGTCAAAATTTAATTTCTTGCATAATTCCAGTGGATCACCTTCCCAACCAGTCGTGTCTAGTTTTGTATTCTCGTTTTTGCTAGTTTGCTACATTCGCAGAGTATATGGTTAACAGTCTCATCTCTATTACGCAAAGTCTACATTTACTATTTTGTTGGGTCTTATCAATTTTCGCTTTGATGTAGTTGTCCTTATGGCATTATTTTGTGCAGCAATTATAAGTGATTCTGTTTCTCTTTGAGGTTTCCCTTTCTTAACCATGTCCAAGTCTTTTTGATGTGCAACCTCATCTATTTGTCGTTTGAAGCGTCCATAATTGTTTTTCTTCCCATTTTTGTTTTCTAGTCTTTGTCGTTCTTCTGTTTTGTCCATACTGCCGTTTCTACTATTGTTGGTCGCCATAAGTAATTTGTCTTTGCTCTTCCTTGTGTAATCTTCAAGTTGTTGGATTGTGGTTTCTACGCATTCCTCTATGTTGGCAAGACCTCTTCCCCCTTCCTTCTTGACACAGTACAATCTATCTCTATCATCTCTAGGGTGGAGAAGCCTTGTGCATGGTCATTAATTTTCTCGTCCTTTGGTCTATCTGTCTGAGTTCTCTCTTGGTCCATTTAAGAATGGTCCTGAGTATCTTATAATGGGACAGCCCAGGTATTAATTCCTTTGATCAGATTTCTGCTATATTATTATTATTATTATTATTATTATTATTATTATTATTGTTGTTATTATATAAAACAACACCTTTTATTTTAGGATTTAAAACAAATTTGATTTAAGATATTATGTTAAAAAAATGTTACCTAACTCTCATGAGTTGTTTGAAACACTATTATAATTTTATTTTCTAAGGACTATTTGTAAAAATGTGACAAAATTTAAATTTTGAATTTTGGGTTACAGGGATAAAAATTTATTCGTTTTTACTAATAAGCAAAGAAGGTAAGATGCAAAAAATGCCTCTAATTGCAGGTAGAAAAATCGAGTATTCGTTTATTCATTGAATAGTATATTCATAAGAGAACTGATCAACTAATTTCAGATGATTGCCATGCAGTGTAAAGGTGTTTTCATCTTGTTTAAAAGCAATGAACACCGTTTTAATTAAGTTCATTTAGAGGCCAATATCTCTTGCCCCCTTCACGATTTACGTGATTCGGTTTTAGCAAGTGTATTTGCGAGAACCAGAATCACTTGCCTGGTATATATATATATATATATATACTATATATATATATATATATATATATATATAGGGTGTGTGTCAAAAAAGTATCGAGATTTCGGTGCTTTTTGATACCCTTGTATTTTGAAAAAAATACGTTCCATTCATTGTTCAATTCTCTCTTGGTAAATACAGCTTTAAAATCTGTACTTTTTGACACACCTTTTATTCTGAAAAAAATTAACGTTACGTTTATTGTTCATTCCTTATTGGTAAATACAGCTTCAATCTCGATACTTTTATAGCACACCCTTATATATATATATATACAGTGGAGGCGCGTGGTATATGGTTATCCGCGTAGGACATTGCACCGCTGAAGACGAATTCAACTCATCGAAAACCCTTGGGAACAGTATGAATCCAACTATTCTCCCTCCAGTTATGTATAAATAGTGGGATAGTCTCGACTCTTTAACCGTATGCCAACTAATCTAGGAGAAAGAAAACTCTGACTTCAATTTAAAATTATACACATACCTACGTGGATTGTTTCATTTCTACATCTCGAAAACCAGGTACACACCCTCAATGTAACTTGGAAAACAGTCAGTGGTGATCTTAGTTCTCATGTATAAACAGACACTCTCTAGAGGGTTATTCAGTCGACAGCGTCACAACAGTAAAATGAGATCGTATACTGTACAAAGTGACCATCGCATTAACAATGTTAGAGCCTCAACTTTTGATTGAAACTTGGACATTTCACTACGAAGACTATTCGAATCATTTAAGCGAGGTGTCGACGCGAACGAAGCCTTGCTAAATGTTGGTACTGTCGCTTCAAACCTGCGCATGAAAACATTGAAATCAATTTACATTCTAAAAGGCAATCAACAAGAAGAACACCCGAAAGTGTGTAATGTAGGCTATTAGCATTCAAAGGAAATATGTGGATTCAATGGTTGCCTGATTAGTATGGATACAGGTTCGATTCTTGCCAATGCCTTTTTTTCTTTTTCTGTCCTTCTTTGTTTCTCATGGCGATAGAATATCGGTTTTGACTGGTTGTGATGAAAACAGATAAAAAAGTTCAAAAGAAGTAAATTACTAAATAAATAATATATACTATCGCTAGAATACGCAAAAGAGTCCTGGAGACTTGAGATCACTTGCAGTCACTCAGAATCCAGTGAAAGACACTTTCAAGGATTTCTCTGATATTTGAGATGAGCTTGATGATTAGTATTATCTGCGTTATTCGAACTATTGTCGTCATCTTTATTGTTATTTGTACAACGTTTCGGCCGATATACGCCCTCCGGCCTTCTTCAGGTATTCTTGTCGACTCGGGAACCAATAGTCCAATTGGACACATGGCCTAGTGGATAAGGTAGTTAGGTTAAGACAGTTCTTAGTAGTTATCTCTAGATTCTGGTTCAATCCTGAGTAGCGGCAGTAACATAGAAAATAATTAACACAACTCCTACCCCAGCTATGGTTAGCGGAATGAGAACAGGGATACACCGTGGACTGAATAAAGGGTTAAGATCAAAGTTTCGTGATGGCTCCTGATTACGACAAGAAAGTTCCCGAGTTCGAAAAGAAGGTTCCAGAGTCTGAAAAGAAGGTCCCCGAGTCCGATAAGGTACCCGAGTCCGACAAGAAATACCTGAAGAAGGCCGGAGGGTATATCGGGCGAAACGTTGTACAAATATCAATAAAGATGAGGACAATAGTCCGAATAATGCAGATAACACTTTCAAGGAGTGGAATGATAATAAGACAAGTCCTAGCATTGATTAACAAAAAAAGATAACTTGTCAACTGGTAGATTTTGCAGTCCCAGTCAATCAAGGGGTAAAGATGAAATAAAACGAAAGAATAGACAAATACCTTACTAGATAATTGAAAAAAAAAGGTGAAATATGTAACTGAAAGTGATACCAATTGTAATTGGTGCAGTTGGAACGGTTACCCATGCGCTTTGTTTTGTTTCTGGGGTTTTTTGACTGTGTAGTAAAATTAAATCGGTCAGGCAAGCAGCACCATTACACAATTCACTCCACCAGAAAATTTTTCAAACGGCATGATGTAATGCTTGCCCGTTCCACACTGGAAGCTCCAATATGAAATTTCACTTTGTTTGGATGTCGATTTTAGGACAGTGTTCGTCGTCGAAGATACATCATCTGAATGTGTACAGAGTTGGTCGTGAGTTATGCTCTATCTTCATCACCGATTACGGGTTTTGTGCATTATATCGGCTCCGATAGCAACCCGAACTTAAATCCGGCATCTTTAATCGCCACCCTGCAAAGCTACGTGCGGCTAGTCTTGACATTTTGCTATGAATTAAACTACAAAAAACATAACCACTTAAATCGAGAATCCACATTCAGTGTAGCCAATGAAAAGGAGCATCACCCCTACTACTAATATATAATGGGAATAATATGATCCTCCCTTTTTCAGTCTAATTCATCTTCCACAAATTCGGCTTTCGGTAAGTGCAAAGAATTCGAATGAGTTCGATGAGGCCAATAGTGATTACAAACGTACACCATCTCGGAAGCCTCTCTGAGCGCTCCGGTAAGAAATGAGCTTCTGGATTTTTTAAAATGAGATTTTCGCGCGGTTATCGCACATAAAAATGATACATGATGGCCCGACTGTATCTTTTACTCATACTATCGAACAACATTCCAGCAAGTCAATCCAGGTTCATAACCAAAGATACGGGTGGTGTCTGAAGTTTCTTATCAGACAGATTGTGCACGAAGACATTCTGTATTTCTCATACAAGATGAAAAAGGGCTAATTCTTTATAATATGAAGAACAAGAGGAAAAGACCACGCTGCAAACCTTTTATATAAACTCAAGCATTCTATCCAACAAAACATGCTTTAACCTTTCTCATAAAAACATTTCTGACTGGATCAGATGATGAACTTACTGAACAACCGTTGGTTGTTCTGTCCCCGCAGGATGTACCGGTAATGATGAAAAGCAACACCGAGTCCACATCATGCTGTTTGGAGTGATCACTAGGATGGTTATATATGCCTCGATTCATCTTTACTGCATGGTCTCAGACTCAACACGGATGCCTATATCAAGCTCCTTGAGGATGTAGAGCTGCTCTATATCTAGATGATGGCTGATGGAAGACCCAACTTCTGGGAATAGGACTCTGCGCAATTCAATACACGTAGGAAAACGCAGCGTTTGGCTATAAGAAAAGTTCTACGAAACAGATCATCCCTAACATCTAGCCGCAAAACTCGTCTGAAGATCGAGGTAAAAAAAAAGGCTAGAAATGTACAGTAAAAATTTAGCAACGTATATGAAGAGTACATAATCTCAGTCGGTAGAGCATCCAACTCGGAAACCACGAGTTCCGGGTTCAATACCAGCTATCGCCAACTCAACGTATACGTAGCACAGGAATCTGTACGGAAAATGGGGAGCTAATGGTAGTGTGGCGCTCTACCTCAGACGCTTAAAAAACAATCTCCCTGGTCTAGTGCTAGTTGAAAAGGGAATAGACTCGCTCGTTCGCTGTCTGCCTGATACGACAATAGGCCACACCGTCGATTTTACTTACTTACTTATCCTTAAAAATAAGCATTCCTGTTTCTGGTCTTTCTTTGGATTGAATGACGCCTTACTAGCGATTAACTTCCTCACTCAATAAAGACACTCATAAATCCAAATATGCAGTCTCCAGTCGGTTGGGACAGAAGAATATACTGACAGCACCTCTGCAGAGGGGTAAAAATCCCCCCCCCACTGGGGCAAATTATTGGCCGTTGGTGACGAGTAGTGATGCTTTAGAACGGAATCCTGGTAGCCGACATACAAGACTCCATTTTGACTCTTACTTAGGATAGACAGACAGTCGGAGACTCCCCTATGATCAACTGACTTCTTACGTCAAACCCTAGTAACAATATCATTGTCCCAATCTTATTGCCCCTATATCAAACCCCAGCCCTTTTATCATATGTGTGCTAGAAGGCGGTGGTTGAGAGTCTAAGTGTCCTGAATATGACTACATCTAGTATTGAAGTTCCAATTCTAGAGCTCAGGGGAGTGTGGAGTACCCATTTATTACCATTACTCACTGGTCTACCCTGACCCGGAGTGGTAGTACTTGTTAGGATCCCATCTATGGGTCAATTAGAAGAAAATGAGTTAAAAATGAGTTTTAAAATGGTTTTTGAAATGAGTTTAATTTTTTTTTTTTAGTAAACATCAAGAATGAAAAACAATCTCTTCGACATAACATAACACAAGGGTTGACATATTGCAAAATCCCACCAACAAATATACACTATCATCCATATATAAATACACCCCTGGAAACCACACGTGGTGTAATTGTTAGCGAGCTAGATTAGCAGACCATTGTTAGTGAGTTCGATTCCCAGTGGGCGCCCCATACTTCTGGTCTTGTGCCACATCTAAGCTAACCATATAAGTACACCCAAGAAATACTTTATATAAAAAAGATGATAAAAGTAGTAAAGTCGGCCAAATGGCCTATTGCCGCTGTTGGATTGTCTTCTCTTGGATTTGGAAGAGTTATCTTCCCTCTCGTTTCTTATTCTCACCACCAGACGTCTTTCTGTATTTAATCAGGAAGCGCCAGATTCAAGACCTCTGTTTTCACCTTTCTTTCTTGGACTGGATAACATGGTTTACCACATTTGTGTATACACCCTACCCTCGTGGGCCTCACCCCCCCCCCACGTACGGACTAAGTCAGTAAGTGACTTTTAACCTTATAGACTATCTATAACTCTATATTTTTTATATGTACATATAGGTAACTATTGTATAAGTTCTTATTGTACCTTGTGCCTTACACGTATTTCTTGTATGTTATAAATGTCTCTCCTCGTGCTTGTATTTCAAAGTCCATAATGTTATGTATTTTAACACTCGTGTTGGAGTTGTTTTGTTCTTATTATAACTTTGAACCTTACACTGGTATCAACCAGACAGTGAGGGAGTATATCCCCTTTTCCACATTCGCTAGACTAAGGAGATTGTTTTGCGTCTCAAGTGGGGCATTACATCTACTGTCAACTCCCCACTTTACCGCAAAGATCCAAGCTCAGCTACTCGTGCGGTGTTTTGGCGAGGGTCGGTATCAAACCCAGAAATTTATGGTTCAGAGGCAGATGTTCTAACGACTGAGCTAAACTGTCCTTTCATGTGCTTTCCGTAAATATATGATAAAATGAGATGCCTTACTTTTTGCGTAATTCAGACGACAATTTACTCATCGCAGCCTGTATGCATACATAATTAACCTTTTTGTTCCTTGGGATTTATTAATCCTGTTGCTATCCCATCGGTTTTTTAATAGACTGTGGTTTATTTCAATGCTGTGAAGCAGGATAATTTACCTTGCGTGTTTCTCTCGCGCGATGTCCTTGCAACGTCCAAGGAATCCAAATCAAAACATTGGATAATTCGTCTGTCACATTTCCCGGCGAGGTTGCCTTATCTGTTCAATGTATTCCGTCAACCGAACACAGGAAATGGGATCATCTTGCAACTGTCAGCCAAGCCATGGAGCAATGACACTATTATCTTCTGTGTTAGATATTACTGAGATAGCATTTCACAAATGGTTCAACCATAATCAAACGGTGTAATATGCCGACTGGTTCGCTTATCGCAAAGATTGACTCGAAGATACACTGATGTTTTGAAGTCATTTGCTTCGAAATATTTGAACCTATGGAAAATAGAACAGAATTATATATGAATTCATGTAATTCATAGAAAATAGAACAGAATTATATATCATCATCATCAAGTTGCGCTGTTGGCACGGATATCCATGACAATCTCTCTCCATCCGTCCCTATCGCTCATCATTCTCGGGAGGTCCTCTATGCAGCATCCTGTATCCGCACAGAGCTGATCAATGTACGTCTTTGCTGGTCGGCCCACACTGGCATGCCCATGTGCTGGCTTCCACAGGAGGACGTCGCTTATGAGTTCATCCTTGTTTCTCCAGCAGTGTCCCGCGTGTCTTGTCCGTCTTACTCGGATGGTTTGGGTGATATGTGGCAGGTGGCCGTACAGCTGCTTTCTCGTGGGGTGCTGTTTCCACGTCTTGTTCAGGATCACCCGCAGCATTCTTGTGCAGCTCCCATCTAGTTTCTCTAGTCGCTTCGTTAGGGTCCAGGTGCTGCAGCCATACAGCAGCACTGGAACGACAACAGCCTGGAAGAACTGTCTCTTTAACTTGTCATATGGAAATCCAATCTCACAGACAAGTTAAACAATTATATATAAATTCATGTAATTCGGATGATCCTCATGTCCCTATTGTTAAAAACGTTAAAGTTGGAAATAATAGATAGTATGAAATAATCTATAAGAATAATTAGGATTTTTTATTGGTAATAAGGTGCTCGATTATTGTCATAGGATGTTGGCTCAACTATACAAGTTCAAATTCTGGACGAGGTTGCCTGCATTTCACATAGCAGTAATAACCCTGAGAAAGATAATGAATTCAACTATTCTCCTTAAAGTTAGGGGTAATTGCTAAGGCAGTCTGGCCTCTTTAACCTTGGTATGACAACTACGTGTAAACTAGTTAGAACTCCAGTCGTGTTATTACATCAACCTTTGAGTAATACACTTGGGAAAAGTATGAAGATCGTCATCCTCCAGCTATGGGGCGTTACCCCAGTTTTAGGTTAAATCTTACCACTATTGTTCTTCTAAAAGGATATTGGTACTATTTAATCTATAACTGGAGGAATGGGTGGTGTTCATAGCTTTCCCAAGAGTATGAGTCCGAAAGTGAGTATTATAGTGCGACTGGATTTCGAACTCACTTACTACGATTTCGCAGTCCAGCACGTTAGTCAATACGCCAAAAGAACTTCCCCTATAAATTAAATATGCAGGAGAGAAGTTGTTACCTGTGTCCATTAGATAAAATAATGGATACTATATTATATATCTTTACCAAGCTTGGTAAATATTCATAATACAGCATCCATAATTTCAAATTTTAGGATTTAAACCTGCTCTTCTGTTATTGTATTGAGAACACTTTTTATGCATGAATTTTTCGTATTTGCCATCGTTCATTATATATATATATATATATATATATATATATATATATATATATATATATTTGGTCAAAATACATTTATTACAGATGACGGTTTTATTGAGCGTATATATATATATATATATATATATATATATATATATATATATATTTGGCGATTTATTGATTTTTTACCTTCCTTTCAAAGGTATATATATATATATATATATATATATATATATATTGTCGGTTTATTGATTTTTTACCTCCTTTTCAAAGGTATATATATATATATATATATATATATATATATATATTGTCACCCCAGCATATTGTTTCAACTTTCATAATTTTTGTTTAGTCCAGTCGGTAGAGCGTTGGACTAGGCACCACAAGGTTCCAGGTTCGATGCCGACCGTCGCCAACTCAGCGTATCAGTAGCACAGGGATCTGTGCGGTAAAGTGAAGAACTAATGGTATTTACGGCTCTCCGCCTCAGACGCAAAAACAATCCCCTTGGTCTAGCGCAACTGAAAAGGGGATAGACTCCCTCACTGTCTGGCTGATACCGACTTTAACCCACCCCGATGACTTTACTTTATATTAGTTATGTAATTTGTCTACCTCTTCAATGATTTAATTATTTTCTATAATTTCGTGCTGTATTATTTAATTATTCTACCTCAACAAAATGTAAGGGGTGACAAGACTTTGGGACCACCCTGTAGTATATAATCTAGAATAACGTTTAAATTTTGTAGGTTGACACATTTTTACGGGTTATACGAGGTAAACTGTTTTGAAAAAAGAGGTTAACAGTCATGGTGATTAAAAAGGATATCGATGAAACAGCCGATGGTTTTCTTGCTAGACATTGTGTCTGTTATCAAATTGCTGTCTTTTCCTCGCATTTGTTTGTCTCGTTAAACTACACAAGAAAAATAAATGCAGTGGAAAATGTCCTTGCCATGCCACTCATTATCAGAGAGTGTTTTTCTCTTCATATACTGACTTTGTAAAAGACTTGGCCTAGCTTGAATATATCACATATATACGAAGGAAAATGAAACTGTAGATGAACAGTGCCGGATATACAAATAAATGATGCTTGACGTGAGACAACTGTAGGATGGGTGCCCAAAATAAGGAGAATTTTTAAAACAACGTGTCACGTCTTAGGAAATGGATTCGGAAATCTGAGTTCAAATCCAAGAGATGCTGTTTGCATTTCATAATCTTAGGAAAGATATGCACTTAACTATTCTCTCTGCAGATAGTGGTAAATAGTTGGGCGGATTTGGCTCTTTAATTTTTGTTAGGCAACCGGTCTAGGAAAAGGAAAATCCTGAATTTAAACTTGATAAATTCTGTTTAAAAAATTGACTATACGTCACATGCTACTCATGCGGAAGGATTCGTAAACATCTAAAACAGCATCTCAATGAGATGGTTAAAGCGTTCGCGACTGAAATGTCTTTTTTTTATACGAGTATTAAACCTGTTTTGAATTCAGAGTGTTTATTCTTTTATACTCTTACCAAGGTTAAATAATCCGGTATGCCCAACTATATATCCATATTAGGCAGAGACGGATTCATGCCTTTCCTAAGGACATTAGTGCAAGTAGCTTTCCCAAGATTTGAATACCGTTCACCGCTTCTTTTTCTTTTTTTAGACTAAGCACGCTTCCATTAAAAGACAAACGTAACCTTTAAACATTCTTAATATTGAAAAATTCATTTCATAATTACAATTGAAGATGAAAACATGTAGACTGAATATCTACAGATATTTCAAAATCTGAAAGTGACAACTAATTATTTTCCTGACCCCATCAAGCTGGATTGACACAAGGTCTTTTTTTACATGAGATGGCCAGTGCAAAAAATGCCTGGTCCCGTCGACGTTCCCCTTTTGGAGCTCCTCAGGAACCGGACTATAAACCCAGCTCTGTCCGTATTAAGCGATATTTCAAAATCTGAAAATTACCTCCCAATAAAGCCGAGTGGGTGCTGCCTTAGAAGCGGCCCTTGGGACCACGCGATTTATTTTGCCTCGGTCACCGGATCAGAGGCTTACGCCTTTAACCCAGTGACAACAGCTTAATAAATGTTATTATTTAAAAATATCACCGCTTCTTATTGGTTAGTATTGTGCTTGACTGATCGTTTGTTTTGTGCAAGTCATTTCTTTTATTTTATTTTGCTTATTTCATTTTTACCCAAGTTGAATAATGATTGATATTTGAAAGTTTGTTACTAATGTGAAAAAACAGAATTTTCTTGTATTTTTTCTAATGATGCAAGAGGCATTTCGGGGGGATTATTTGCGTAGTAAACCATATCACGAGTAGCTTTAGCCTTTTTAATTATCCGTAGCAAAATTATCACCAATCTGGATGCAAACTATCAGCATTTAATAATCTAAAAATTAGAAAATATCGTAAATCATTTCTTTTTTTTTCCTTCTTTTTAATTCATAGACTTGTTAATTCTTCTAACATTCGGTTTTGCCCACTCGGTAGAGCGTTCGACTAGGAACCACAAGGTCCCTGGTTCGATAGTGACCCTCGACGATTCAGTATATGAGTAGTACAGGGGTATTTACGGTATCACAAGGAGCTGATAGTAGATGTGGCGCTCCAAATGAAACGCCAAGACAATTTCCTTGGTTTAACGCTTGTGAAAAGGGGATAGACTCATTCGCTGTCTGGCTGATACCGACCACCTCGACGACTTTACTATATATATATATATATATATATATATATATATATATATATATATATATATATATATATATATATATATATGTGTGTGTGTGTGTGTGTGTGTGTGTTTATTCTAGAGAATTTTAGACTGAGCTCGAGACAAATCTCGTCTCACAGCCACCCATCTCTCAAGTTTGTCCTTTGCAATATTTTTTTAATTCAGTTTCTTTAGTTTCACACTTTGTATATTAGTTATTTTCTTTCTTGAAGCCTTTCTAGTCTTGAGGCAAACAAAGAAAATTAACATTGCATTTTCTATTCTTTTTTTATTCTTGTCTTTTCTTTATGTCAAAGTAAAACTTATTATGTTCACATAAACTTGCTCACGGCTGCATGAAAATAAAGCCAAACATATAGTTACATAAAAAAATAAGTAATAAAGAAAGAGAAGAATGAAAACGAAATGACAGTGATGTTATGACAATTATTTTTTAATGAACAATGATGCAAAGATATAGGGAGAAGAAAAGCGAAGGTGAAAGTTTACAATTAGAATGACTTTGGTAAGTGCCAATTGGGAATAAGGTGAAAATTAGAAACTTCGAGTGAGACGATACATGCAGTGCTGGAATGAGCTGAAAATTGGTGAAGAATACATTAATTGTTTGTTTGTTGGTTTGTTTGTTTGTTATGCCTTCTTGGGTACTTACACCTTTTTCTATTTTTTCATAGCAACCTTTTTAAAATTCATAGAACATACACACTATCAAAATAATATCTATTAATAATGGAGATTCGCTTCCGGTTTTTGTCTGTAACAAAAATTACGTCACTTCTTACGCCACATTACCTAAAATCGTCATAACATAGAATACATACACTCAAAGTTTGAACATGCAACATTAGACAGTCCTCATTGTTTTTTTTAAACAAGTTTTAATAAATATATGACTGGTATTATATATCTATATATAGTTTGTTTTATTCTAATACATATTTAAAGTTTACATTTCAAATTGTTTTATTTTCTAATCCTTTAATGAATTTGATGATTTTACTTACTTAGGGTACAAACTCGCTGACATTGAATTTTTTACTCCCACCCCTCAGGCAATATGTTTCAAAAATCTATTTTTACATCGCCCGGAGGGTGTTTTTTTCTTTTGTACTAGTCTATATAAAGATCAATTCTGTTGAATCATTCATACCAAAAATAGTTCCAAAAATTCCCTTTTCAATTGTTTTCTTATCATTATTTCCGAAATCATCCATATTAATTTTAGAATCATTGACATTATTGGTGTTTTTGATCTGATTTGGCAGGTTGAAATGTATTACTCTAGAAACAAACAAAATCCAGTTGATTGATAAACTTATTTACTTATTTCTTTCAATTTGACTTAGCTGTTATTTCCATTACGGGAGAAATGTTACATTATTTTCAATGTGACCACATCTCATTTCATTCTTTCTAGTAAAGTAGTGGATATTAATCTCTCTCTCTCTCCTCTCTCTCTCTCTCTCTCTCTCTCTCTCTCTTCTCTCTCTCTCTCTCTCTCTGTAACAGTAATCTTTTATTCATTTTACTATTTTGTCACTCTTCTTTGTATGTCCTCCAATCACAATATATTGCATAGGGTTGATTGTTTTTCGTTTTAGAATAATTTAGAATAATTTAATAGCTATAATATTAGATACAATAACAACAAATTCAAACAATTATATTATTGTCTCAATTTGGTTATATAAGTCAAAATGATGTCCCTATGTATACTGATTCAAATCGGTACGAGGCGACGAAAATCAAGGTCATTTTTTTTTCATCTACAAACCAGCGACGGAACTCAAAATGAATAAATGTGGGAGCGACGAAAATCAAGGAAACAATGTATTTCTTAAAATTTGGGATTGGCGTGATCTGCCTTGAAAATCAGTATTCGAAATTCTGTTTTTTTATGTTGGTTCTATCATCAATTATCGTGGCAATTATATATCAGAGGGATAATCTCAGAAATAAGTTAAATGAAAATACATCACACACACAAACACACACACGCATACACACACACATATCTTCTTTACACTCACAGACACAGACTCAAACACACACACATGCAAACGCATACGCACACATACACACACGTACTAGTAAACTAGATGGAGTAGTAGCGATGTAGTCTGTCGACTTTTGCCTAGCACTAGAAGATTCTGATTGTTTTTGCGTCTTGAATGGAACGCCACATTTACCATATATATATATATATATATATATATATATATATATATATATATATATATATATATATATATATATATAAGTTATAATCATCAGCGCTTGGTACCTGACAGTTTCTCACGTATCCGATTTTCAAACTTGGTCTATAAATATCGTAAACTATATTGTCAATATTAATAAATTATACATATATATATATATATATATATATATATATGTGTGTGTGTGTGTGTGTGTGTGTGTGTAAAGAGACAGAGACAGAGACAGATAGACACGGGGTGAAAGAGACTTTTGCTATTACCGTGTGTATATATATATATATATATATATATATATATATATATATATATATATATATACGTGTGTGTGTATGTGTGTGTATATGTGAGATTATTTTTCGAATATAAATTTAAAAAAAGAGGAAAATGTCGAATTGAATGAAAAATGTAGAATGAAATCGATGGTGTAAGAAATGAAGAATTACCCATAGGCGTATTGGAAAGAGAGAGAGAAAGAAAGAAAGAAAGAATGCGAGTAAAAATATACAAGGGTTTTTACGTATCAATATGGCCGTAGATAGGTATAACGAAATTAACTAGACATAAGAAAGAATAAGAGATATTTTGTTTGATAATTCAGTATTATAAGTAAAAAGAAAAGAAATGACAGAATGAATGGGTTAATATAAGCGAAAAAGAATTTTTTGAAATAAAAGAAAAAAAACTCTTTTCTACTGTATTACCAAATGGATAGACAAAAAAATATTTAAAAAAAAAAAGGAAAATTTGTATAAATTCGGCAGTCGGGAAATGAAGAAAAAAACTGAATCCAGTGCCTGAACAATGAAGATTGGGATCTGACAGCTTGTGCCGTCCCCCTGTCGGTCATTTCTCAGAGTTCATCTCCTATCGCCGTTAGAATCCATGGAGAAAAAAAAAATTAACCCAAATGGGACAAGCTGATTTCGCTAGCATACGGAATAGAAAAAAATAATAAAAAAGACAAAGAAAACAAGTTATAAAGAACATAAAAAAATGAAAAATCCGTCCGTACAGCAAAAACCAAGAGATGGGAATGAACAGAAGAGATATTACTTTTGTTATTAGTGATATAATATAATATATATATATATATATATAATATATATTATATATATATATATATATATATATATAACGTACTTTTATTTTCATTCTTTTTCAAAGCTTACTTTTATTTTCTTAGTCCCCTTTTTTTCCATTTGGAGTACTTTTAGATATCGTTTCCCCACCCCCTCTACAACCTTCTTTTTCCACTCCCTTTAAAGGTGAATAAGGTGGATGAGCCTGTGTTAAAATGACCATCACTTCTGACGAGGAAAAAAGAAAAAAAATCTAATATTTTAAACTAAATAAGTTAATAATCTCTCTCTCTCTCTTCTCTCTCTCTCTCTCTCTCTCTCTCTCTCTCTCTCTCTCTCTCTCTCTCTCTCTCTAAAATAAACACACACATACACATATAATTAGATAGATACGTATCTCTCCTCTCTCTCTCTATATATATATATATATATATATATTATATATATATATATACCACACACACACACACACATATATATATATGTATATATATATCATTATATCATTATATTCAATTTTTGTCTCTAAATGTTTCTCCATTTATATATGTATATATATATGTGTGTGTGTGTGTGTGTGTGTGTGTAGTATAACAAAAGAAATTGAAAAAACACAGGTTTAAATGAGTTAAGTGGTGAGTTTATTGGCCGACGCTGCAGCGTTTCGATCTATTAATTAGATCATCTTCAGGGCTTTTGTTGGAATGTGGAAGATGATAAAAAATTTTTATCTCAGAATAAGGAGAAAGGCGAGTAATAATCCTTGTTTATCGGTCTGTTTAAAATTTGAAGTCTTAGAAAAAGAACGTTGAAAAAATGAACGGTTTGAAATATGACGTCAAATATTTTTTTTGCGGTATGAGTATTAGAATGCGTGTTTGTATCGAAAAAAGCATTGTGCATTTTTTATGTGTTTGTGAACGTGTGGTTGTGCGTGTGTGTATAAATTTATACACACGCTGCAGCCGTCGACAATAAACTCACCACTTAACTCATTTAAACCGTGTTTTTTTTCAATTTTTATTATACTATATACCGTCGATTCACTTCCTTTTATCACACACAGACACACACACACACACACACACACACACACACCACACACACACATATATATATTATAATAATATATATATAATATATATATGGTGTGATAGGTAAATTGTCGCTATTTTATATTAATAATGTGCTTTGTGCTTTTTTTCTTTCAGGTTTTGTCTACTATATAGAAGACTATATTCAGTTGAATACTGTCTATGAGGAAGTCAGCATCATAACACAATTCAATCCTCCAGATTTTCCGAAAAAAAACTTGCTGTCCTGTTTGGCTAGAAGCTCCAATCCGAAGATTTCACAGTGTTTGAATGTCAATCTGAG
Organism: Doryteuthis pealeii; assembly: GCA_023376005.1. Classification (NCBI taxonomy): domain Eukaryota; kingdom Metazoa; phylum Mollusca; class Cephalopoda; order Myopsida; family Loliginidae; genus Doryteuthis; species Doryteuthis pealeii. The sequence continues at coordinate 130,017,277 of CM042138.1, read as the reverse complement.
GAAAATCAATCAGGTTCATAGCCAGAAACATTGCGTGTCTGAGTTTTCTCATCAGACACATTGTACATGAATTCATTCGATTTCTACACAGATAAGAAATGGTCAATCTTTGACAGGAAGACTCAGTGCCAAGAGAATTACTGTTGTATATAGAGAAGATTTCTGCACCACTAACATCTGCCTCTTAACCGTTCAGGTCGTAACAGCATGATTATTATGGTGGGGTGTTTGTTGAGCCAAGACCAACAAAAGTCCGTGCAAACCAAAGATGAATTGAAGACAAGGATAACGGCAACAACTTAAACAAGGAGATCATCAGTAAATTCCGATTACGGACTCCGATATATATATATTATATATATATATATATATATATATATATATATATAATATATATATATGTGTGTGTGTGTGTGTGTGTGTGTATATATTATTATTATATATATATATATATATATATTGACAAACACTTAAGTTCACCACATGCGCTCGGGCATACCATCCAGCCATGTTTTCTATCCTCCACGGTTCTAACAGTGATCTTCAATTGCAAATCCTTGCGTCCTATATATTTCCCACATCCAACCATCCTTTGTACAGAAACAATTCACAACTGCTTCTTTTCAACACCTCAAACCTTAACCTTTCGAACGGTGGGACCAGGAATTTTCGACCTCCCCTCACAGTTTGTATTCCTCTGAATTCCTCTTTCTTACTGGGAAAAACAAGGGGGAAACAAAAGAAAAAAAAAGAAAAAAACACCTTTTGCTATTTTTCTAACCTTTCCAATATATATATACAATATATATATATATATATATATATATATATAATATATTATAATAGAATTTTTTTCGCTCGTTTTATTAGTAAAATAGAAGCACCATTTATAATACGATAAATTTTTTTTTCTTTTTTTGAAGGCAAAATAATGCAGATTCATGTTGAAACATATTTAATTGAAGAATTCAATAAATATGTTTTCAACATGAATCTGCATTATTTGCCTTCAAAAAATGAAAATATATATATATATATATATAGTGTGTGTGTGTGTGTGTGTGTGTGTGCGCTTTACAATTTTAACAATGAAATATATGTAGATTTTTTCATACCAGAAACTTGAACACAGCTGGAAGAATTGAGAAATAAAAACGTACAACTATGGATTTAAAAAAAAAATCTAACAATTTCAATGCCTCAGTGGATGGTGATGAGCGCGTAGATTTTCGAGTTTGAATCATTTACTTTCAAAAGTGACGCATATAACAATCACGTTGGTTTATACAGGGATGGTGGTTTGATAATATCAAAAATTATAATAGACATCATGGGAATAAATTATAAACCTGTTTAATATTAAAGATTGAAATACGAAATTATGTCCTATAGGAAATAGTCAATGTTGCATTCAACCTTTGAATTGAGAATTCATACCCTACAGAAAATAGGATAACCCTAATCTACAATTAACACCTCATCAAAACAACAGACCATTTAAAATCAGTACTAGTATCAGTATGCAACGATTGTCTACAGTTCAAGATACAATGGTTTTTGATCAAGCAAAAACATTTGATATTCAAGTGCGCCATTGTTTCAGTCGATTGCTATCAAGTTTGTAGTACATATCCCGTTGAAATCGCGCAGTCTTTCCTGGGTAACAAATATGCTGATCGGTACGCGCCTGTGTCCTGGCGCATAAAAATCTAAAAGAACACAGAAAAATCGTATTCATGCGTCCCAATGTGCTTTCTGTCCCTCACCATTTCCAGATAATTATAAATACATTTCAATATTTTCTTGGAAATGAATTACACTGTATGGTGTACAAGGTAGGAGTTAGACGGCTTTAGTTGTTCATAGATAAAAACTCTACAATTTATTAAGAAACTTTAGTTGGGACTCATCAAATTTCCCGGGGACTCATTCAAATCAAATCCATGCGTCCAGGACGCACTAAATTAAAAAACTGTCAGCATCACTGGTAAACCCAATCAGAGAAGTCAATTATTTTAAATGCCTTTGTACCGTTTCCTAATTGGCCACATTAACGGAAGTCATTGCTGCGGCTGCTGCTGCCTCCTCTGCTGCTGCTACTGCCTCCACTGCTGCTGCTGCTCATGCTGGGACAGTCTATATTTAGAAACGGCGATTCTCTGTTAGTCTTATACCAAAATAAGGGATTGCTTAGATGGCAAAGGCCCCTTGGTGTCTGTTCGTGAGTGCTTTGGCCTCTGAAGCGACTAAGTAAAATTAACAGCGTTGATCCCGGGGGGAGGGGGCTATCTCCTCAGGCAATCCCTGCTCCCTTGATTTAAAAAGGCAGGGCTAGGTTCATTGTCCAGTGCCTGAGGCGCTCCCTTGAGGGTGAATGCCGACAGGATCAACGTATTTTCTGTGCCTACCACCCATGAGCTTCGGCTTGTGGGTGGTTCCACATAAAACAATTTCCTTGTTTGACGCCCTCATAAGTGGGATGAGAGGCAAATACCCTTATACCAAAGTAAGTTCAACAAATATAACATGAAACAAGGTTGAAAAAAAACATTGGTATAGAAACGAAAAGCTTGTTTATAATGAAAGCAACATGAGTAATCAAATTTCAAAGAGGGGAAAAGTATTATTATATAGTTAATCCAACATTCAATTGTAATTTGTTAAAAGATTTTGAAAGCATAGCAAAAACACTCCTCAAATCAAGTAATCTGTATAAAATATTTAATTAAATCTAATACGGTAAAGATTAGTTACAAACTTGTGGATAACGTAAAACGGATTATCTAAACGGCGTAGATAGTAGATAATCCCCATACAACTAGAATTCACAAAAGTGAATACTAAGAGGAGGTGTATCAAGCAACGACAAAAAATAGAGAGTCTTAAAAGATTTCATATAAGGGAAACGGAAAGACCCGGGAGACAAAGTTTTCATCCTTCAAACATTAACGTTATGCAAATGCCACTACACAGTCAAAGTGGGGTCACCCGTTGTGTAATGGTTATCTTCGTAGGAAATGGATACGGTGACCCGAGTTCAGATACCGGACGAGGCTGTTTGTGTTTCACATATCGCTTATACACTTGGGGAAAGTATGAATTCAACTATTCTCTCTCCAGCTATGGGTAGAATAGTAGGACCGACTGAGTTTTTTGAGCATTGTTAGACGAGTGGTCTAGGAGAAGGAAAACCCAGAATTCAAACCTGTTAAACTCCGATTATGAATTTTCCCTCTGTCCAAAAATCTATCCGAGTAAGATGAACAAGACATGCTAGACACTGCTGAAGAAACAAGAATGAACTCATGAGTGACACCCTCCTGTAGTCACCTACAGAGACTGCTCGGTGTTGATTCTGCATGCCGCAAAGAGGACCTCCCAAGGGCGATGGTCGATGGGGACGATTTGAAGGGAGAATCCTGAAATATCCGTGCTACGAGCGCAACTGATGATGATGATGATGATGATGATGATGATGATTATCTGTTTTAGGTCTGACACGTATATTTAATACTTGTAAATTCATAATGTCAGTAGAAGTACTCTTCCTGTGCTCTTTATTAGTAGTAATAGCAAAATATCAATATATATATATATATATGGTGTGTGGTGTGTGTGTGTGTGTGTGTGTGTGTATGTGTGTGTTGTGTGTGTGTTTGTTTGTTTGTGTGTTGTTTGTTTAATTATTTTGCAAATTTAAAAAATTAAAGCGTGCGTTATTTTCCCATGTGTGAAATCACTTCATTTGCATTTGCTAATGAATTTGTCGTTTAGTAAATGTGTATATCAGAAACGAATCCTTTAAAAGAAATAAGAATTTAATATTGTAAAAACATGTCCTTTGTACTATAATCTTTCTATTCTATCTTCTCCGTGTATGTACATGCTTATAGTTAAATCATATAATACAGCGAGAAGATGGAAAGTTAAAAAGCAGCTTTAACTACGACCTCCACTTGTTTCTATTACATCCTGACTTTCGTTTCCAAACACAAACTCATCAAAAACATCCATCATAATATATATATATATATATGTTTGTGTGTGTGTTGGTGTGTGTGTGTGTAACTGAAAGTGTGGTAGGAATTTACATAACCCGTTCGCTACGAATAGGGTGTGACAGATGCGCAAGTATGATGCATCCATCGAAGTTCGAACTCACTGTTCAGTAGTAATTAATCTGCGAGACTAGCTTGCTAACCATTACAATACGATCGGACACCCACCTAATAAAAATGGTAATTATTGCGTATTTATGTTTCGTCAGTATATTAGAGATGATTGGAATTGACACTGTGTCGCATACTTCTAGTGCGAGGGGCTAGAAAAAATGTTGAACTTTAGGTTAAATTCAATTTTCAGTTCAATTAGCATCGGAATGATAATATTGTGGTGTCTTCGTTTGAACGAACGTGATTTTTTAATCCCACAAAATCTTGATATAAAGGAGATAACTATAAAAAGCAAGTGAAATCTCCTTGAAAATAAACCTCAATAAGATTATGAACCGCTGTACCACGAAACCCTACGGGTTCCCGAGTGTCTTGTAAAAAATACAAAATTACTCCACACTCCAAGAGCCTCATGACTGCGCTCACCCACTGCAGTTAGTGTCATATTCAGGAAACCTCTTTTTCTGAAGGGTCTTTAGTTTTTTTACAGAGGATACAGTCTGAAATATTTAATGGTGCTAACGGTGCTGATGAGCTATTATTATTATTATTAGCTTTTGATTTTTCACATCAGCATTAGCTGATGGTCTTTCACTGGAGTCTGAGTGACAGCAAGTCTCCTCAGGTCTCTGAGGTCTTCGAGTATTCTGGCGGATTGCAGCAGTGCAGTGTTCTGGATGGTATCAATCCTTCTCTGATTTCCAGACTTTCAAACCCTTTTCCAATTCCTTTTGGGCCGTTCCAAGTGCCACCAACTACAATTGGTATAACTTTGATTTTCATATTCCATAACTTTTCAGTTCTCTGGCAAGGTCCAAGGTATTTGTCCATTTTTTCATTATCATTATTATATTATTATTATTATTATTATTATTATTATTATTTAATACAAGTTAATGGTGTTTCACTTAGGTCTGAGTACAAGTCTTCTCAGGTTTCTAGGATTCTTCTGGGCGTTCTAACCATTTCTGCTATGTTGTTGTCTGATTGTCTCAATTTTCCCGGATTTCCAGTTCCTCTAGTCTGTTTTCTAAATCTCGTGAACCTCCAAATGCACCAATACAATTGATATCACTTTCACCCTCGTATCTCCAGTTTTTTTTTTGTTTTGTTTTTTTTTGGGGGGATCTATTCTCTAGCAAGTCCAGGTATTTGTATATCTTTCCTTTTTATTCATCTCTCCTGTGATATGCTCGAACTGCAAAATCTACCAGTTGACAAGTCTCTTTCTCTTGTTAATATTATCATTATTAGTACTTGAAACCATATAGTTTTTGGTCCCCACCACTAAAAAACAAGAATAATTTCGCCACTACAAAATCAATAAAGCTTAGTATGTACAACTCACAAAACAACCAACCAACAACTAAAATTAAATCTACACCAAAGATAAAGAAATTACAATGCCACTGAGTGACCTGCACTCTATTTCGCATAACGAATTTCAGAAGGCAGTCAAGAAACTAGACAAAAAATAGTATTCTCGCTATATAGATTTCTTTTTCATTCCGTTTTTTTTTGTTTGTTTGTTTGGTTTTTTTTTTGCTCTCTTCCTGATCAGTGCCAATTTCATGATCTTTTACTTTTCTTTTTCAATCTATCTTTCTTCTAAAATTTTCTCTTTTAGATTTCTTCTTCCCATGCTTTCTTCCTTATTTATTTCTATTTTATTCGAGTGATAAATTCTCAGAACCAAATGATTAAATTCAAAACTATTTTCTAACTCTATAAATTTCGACTGAAACCATTCAATCCCTGTTATGCCATCAAACGACCACGGTGTCAGTATCTATCACTCACAGCCTATTTGACCTAATAACTCTGAGTAAAATTTCTAATTTACTTTCATACTACTATGAAAATAATTGATACAGCTAATCTTTTATTAACAATACAAGTTTTTTGTATTACTAAGGATATATTATCGAGTACAAGGAATCAGCAATGAGGCACTGTTGAGTGTGTCATGCGCAGTGATAGGAGAGCCGCTGTGAGCGGATTAAAGTTGGGAAAAGAAAATTCAATTCAAGAGTTAAAGTTAAGGTATCACTGTTTTTGAAATATTAAAACCTGAAACGTAAAAACTTTTATCAAAATTACTTCATTCGGTATTGAAGACCCGAAAAGGGTTGATATGCCGTAAACAAAACAAACAAATCGAACCAATGTTACACTTTAACAACCTTCAAAGTCTTTCACAGACTCCTGTAATCCTCTTTAAATAACCTGATGTCATGACCAAGTAGACACGTCTGGAGATTATGATCTCATGATCAATTAAAGTTATGTCCTGCTGTTGCCGTTCTTTGACTAAATGTAACAACTGATATGTTCTAAATATTCCCTTATTACGTGATTATAAATCCGTTACTTGCGCGACTTTGTCCTAATGAATCATTTAATATCCTCATTAAAGTGGCTAAATTTGCAATTGTTATTCAAGAAGATTTACACGTGTAAGAACGCGGTTCAGAATCAGTAAACAATTTGCTAATAAACACGTCAGCTGTTGCGAAATTAATTTAACCTTGGCAGAAACCCGCCCTAGACCGGGGTTTTAAGCTCATAAGACCTACTATGACGCTGTGGTGTAGTTGCTAACGTTCGACTGTAACATGTAATACACGAGTTCGAAATCCAGTCACGCTATTTGCGTTCACTCTCGGACTAATACTCTATGAATTTTTTTAAATCCCATTGCGGAGAGGCCATGTAAATTATTCTTTGATTAGATGCTGCTACAGACTTTATTTTCAAGAATTTCTGTTCTGTTTTTGTTTTCGGCTACTCCTTCTTACTTTTTTCCGGCGAAGTGCCCGTGGCGAGTGGTAACCTTGCTGGATGCGACTCGTCGTAGAGAGTTCGAACTCAGTGGCGCTATTACGTTACCTTTGTGACATTAGCATTGAAATTTGGGTGCATCTTTTTCTTTTCCCTTCTTTTTTCCTATATATATATTATATATAATATTATAGGTGTTCCGAAGATAAATTTTGACATATTATATTTTTTTTCTCTGTAGTTGGAGTATTGACGCACATTACGCATCATTTAAAAACTATGACCATTCTTCATTCATATTACGTGATGACAGATAGAATGGATGACTGGAACTTCACCTAATATGAAGGAATAACTTGTTACGCCAGCCATCAAAATAAGGATATTATGGTTGCTGCCAATGCTCCCGAAACACTGTAAAACAATCCAGGCTTAAACTGGTGAATTGCCAATATAGACTACGAGGGTGTGGTTAGAAGAAAAAGCAACATATTACGTTCGTTACAGCAGAATTCCAAAAATCTGCATAAAATAGTGTGGAGCACCCTCCAGATGCTAACGTGAGTGCTAAACGCTGTAGTCAAGCCCTAGATAACAAGGAGCCAATGACTAGGCCATATGTATGGCAGCAGGATTCGGCCCCTGCCACACCTAGAAAAGTCAAAAATGTTGTCGGCGAATTTTTACGACTACACGCATCCTAATGTTTGGCGTCGGAACTCCGCAATCTTAAGCCTATGGATTATTATGTATGTGCGCGTGGAAAGACACTAATCGCCGTGCCATTTACTAACAAAAAGCCCAGTTAATGACAGAATTAAGGTAGTTTTGAACCCTCCCAGGGAAACTGTAACATCAGCTTGTTCCAAGGCTCCGGAGCAGGAAATTGAGAGTGATCGATGCTAATGGCGCTATTTTGAGTGAACTTGTTGACAGTAGTGCATTTCCGTGCCTGCTTGAATTTCTTTACAATCCATTAAATTCGTAGATTAACAAGCCACATTTTCTTTTCCTTATGAAACTGGCAAAATTTTTTACCGAAACACCATATATATATATATATATATATATATTATATATATATATATATATTATATTTTTGCTTGAAGTATTACAAGCGGTATATCGCATAATTTCGATATTATAGAAGATAATAAAGACAGTAATTTCGGTAAAGAATTATTCGGTGTGCTAGAACATCTACAGACTGTTTCAACTTTATTCAACAGTCTGTACGATGTTCTACACACCGAATAATTCATTACCGAAATTCACTGTCAATTATCTTTATACTTATCGAAATTTATGCGCAATACGCATTGTAATTGCCTTCAAGCAAAAATATAAAAAATAATATATACTTATCAAACAAGCTTCTATAAAAAACAAACATCCAAAAATCTTATATTATATATAGTTATATAATATATATATATTATATATATATATATATATAATATTGGTGTGTGTGTTGTGTGTGTGGTTGTTGTGCGTTGTACTACGATATTAAAAGAAAATGAACTAAAGATCCTTTTCCAAAGATTAGTCTTTGCGAACAGCAGGTTTCACATGTTTTTGTTTTTGTTTTTTCTTTTGTTTGTCTTAACAGAGATAGATGATGAACCACTTTGTTTCTTTCCTTCGTTCTCATGAACTCTATTTAACCGTGTGTGTGTAAGCGACCAAAGCTACGCTTTCTCCTCCCCCATCACAAATTTTCACAAACTTCAATGAACTTGACATCTTTGCCCATTTTCCATTAAGCAAACAAACCATATCAATCTTCATATTGTCAACTACGCTTTCATTTCCCCGCTCCTGGGCTAGAAAAATTCACACAAGTAGCATTTCTTACTATCAACGTACTACTCAATTGCATCATCTTGTAATCCATTTGATGTCTAAAACTCCAGAAGCTTGTCATCAATTGCATCCATTGACCTTCTCAATTAGTCCTTCTTCTGCTGACTAAGAAGGCTAGTGACCAGCTATCGTTCACTAAATGCCCTAGGTTCATAATTTCCACTCAAGCTCTGCGTTTGTGAAAACAAATGATTGACTGAGCTACGGAATACAGTTTATATCGACTTGAAATTTTTATTAGATTCATTTGACCCATAAAACCAAAGATGGAACTGAACAGTACTACCATTTCTGGTCAACTTGTACCAGAAATAAGACAAGAAGGAGTTACGCCACATGCTCAAGAGCTTCAAAACTGAACTCACTATCAGATGCAGTTTGGTGTCATGATCAGAACAAACCCATTTTGTTGTCCCTGGGTATTAACGTTACACTGCCATCTAATAGTGAAGTTCCAATTTTGGACCTCTGGGATGTGGAGTACCCCTCATCGCCATTACTCCTAGGTCCACTCTGACCTGGAGTGGTTAAAACTTAGAATCCCATTATAAGTTGAATAGAAAAACTGATTTTTTTTTAATTGAGTTGGAAAAAAATCGAAATACCATTAATCATCAATAACAACAAAACGTTTTCGGCTTAGAATAAAGCCACAAGGTGACATGTCGTAAAATCCAAACAACCAGCCAACCCCCTTTTTGGAAGGAAATGTTACGGTCACGTATGCTATGCCCCGATCGACAGGCGGTAGTGAATCAGCGAAGTTTTGTGGAAGATTATTTTGACCATGAAATTGATCAGCTCAAAAGATTTTAAATCTAAGACTTCCCCAATTCTTGCAAAATTATTCTCGAAACAGAAAATCCTTCACTTTCAAGAAACAGCTACGACTGTGTAAAGATATCCTACTATGTAATCAAATATATGAAACAATATATAGGCCATAACCACTTTCATATTACTAATTCTAAAATGAATAAACATTGGTCTTTGATATAAGTAAAACAAGAATCGATCCGCTGATCTGAGAGATGCTCTCTCTATATCATCACGAAACAATGAGTACAGTCTCAACAACGAAACGCTCATCTGCACACACTATGTATTTAACAGTGAAGCGTGAGCGACGACTAGAGTGTGTCTATATCTCGTAATACACACTCACGTCTGAGGTACGGCTCCGAGGACCCCATTACTCGAAACTCGAATGAACGCTATATCTCAGCAGACTCTTAGCTTATCATCGAACCCGATCTCAATTGAGTTGCTTCTGGTAAACCATCTTATCTTCTTACTGTCGTGATGGTGACCAACTACCAGTTATCATGCGTATACATCATAAGTACACATGCCATTAAAAGGAGATCCTTCCGGTTTGTCTGTAACAAAATTACTCATTGCCTACGTCACATTACCCAAATCGTTATCTCATAACATAGAATAAATACACTCAAATTGAACATGCAACATAAACAGTCCTCATTGTATTTTAAAAACAAGTTTCTAATAAATACATGACTGGTATTATATATCTATTATATAGTTTGTTTTATTTTATACATATTTAAAGTTTTATATTCAAATTGTTTTATTTTTTAATCCTTTAATGAATTGATGATTTATTTAGGGTACCAACTCGCTGACATTGAATTTTACTCTCACCCGCTCAGCATCTATATATTTCTACAGATATATATTATTATTCAAATCCGACTGCGTTCACGCTTAATGGTCAAAATAATGAAAATATTTCTATCTATATCGTGAGAGCATTACACAAAAATGCGCGTGGAGAGAGATACATCTTTCGCGTGAGACTACAACCACAAAATAATACTATATATATATATAGTGCGAGATCAGAGATACGGGCTGTATACTATATCGGGACTCGTTGCTCATGATACCACCAGAGAGAGGACCTGACACATGAATATCTCACGTGCATAGGCAGTATGACATGAGAGCGCGCCTGCCGCAGGTATGATCACGTGTGATGAGAGTCAGTCTACGCCTGAGAGAGTGCGAGACGGGTAAACAGCATTACCAGAGTGATTATGTGTATCGGGAGAGTCTATGGCGTATATAGTACAACATTATCAGTATCCATCAGAGGTCTGAACACAAGAACAAGACTCGTATAATGTGAGTGCGGAGAGGTAGATAAAGTTGGAGACGGATATATATTGTTGGTTTGTAAGGCTGCGACAATAATGCAAATCAGCGTGTATCGAGCTAGCGCGAACAGTATAGTATATATATATATAAAAAAAAATTGCATGCGAGAGAAGCAAGAATATATATATATATATGAATGAATCGATATAATGTATATACATATAAGAGCGAGTAAAATGCGTGCGTGAAAAAAATTATTAAATGAACGCAAATGAAAAGGAATAACTTACCGCGAGAAAAATTGCAGTAATGAAATTAATAAAACAGTGATACCTGATTACAAGTTCCCCAGCTTACAAGTTTCAGAGTGACGACTAAATCATGGTTGGGTTTTTGCTTTGAATTAGCGAGCTAAGATTGTGGTCGAGTGAATCTGAAACATTATGTTAATAAGATCTCGTAAAACCATTTAAGTTCCAAATTTATTCCACTAAGAAAAATTCATGTTAAGACGTATAAATATCATCAAAGCATATTCTCTACAGCTCATTAATTCATTACATCTTATTACATTAGTTTATACAAACAGAACTATTTGTTTATTTAAAACAAGTAACAAAAGGATTACTGAACTTGATTGGCTGGAACGGTTTATTGACATTTCAGTTTAATTTCAATGCGAAAATTGATTGATAACGAGGCAAATGAGTACAAGCAGAACAAAACTAACTCGTAAGATAAAGGTAACACTGAAAGAAAGAAATAAGAAAAACGAAAACAAAGACTATCTGTACAACTGCGAAAAAAAACTGTACTGAAAGAAAGAAATTTTAGATTTTTAATTACTACTACTGTTCTTCTACTAGAATGGCTTTGGCATTGAATAAACCCAGGTTGGTTTTTTCATATACTATCAATAAAGTAGTGTGATTTTCTTTTCTTTCCAAGTGTCCTGATAACTTACTGATTGGAATTCTATTCCACAGTCTGCGGTTTATCATTATAAGTAACACGATTTTTATCTTTATATTCCTAAGGGTGAAATGTGAAAACCATGTGAAATGTATAATGTTTTAGTCAAAAATATATTTACAAATGGAAAAACAGGGGTTGCCCACAACGAGCCGAATAGAAAAGACGGTCCCTGAAGTGAAACCACTCCACCAGAAGAAAAAATTCCGGCACAGTGGTCAGTTAAGAAGGTCATGCTAACAGTCTTCTGGGACATGAAAGGACCCATCACTATTGAAATCCTTGGAAAGAGGTGCAAATGAAAACAGTAATCCTATTACCGACTCTTTGGGCAGAATTCAACCTTATTTATTGAAGACCTTCGTATAAAGTGGTCATTATGAATCCTTTAGGACACTCTTTCTGATATTCAGGAAATAACCACGGCTTTCAAATATGTAATAGATCTCCCTTATTTGAATTTAAACCTTCTATATTATTGCAAACACATTATTGGCTGTAGTGCTTTCGATGGACCATCTGGATACAGAAATTTCTTTAGTCATTATTTAGGAAATGTTTTCCACACGTATTAGATTACGTAGTTGCTGAGTAATCAGTCTTGGTAGATGAGAATCTGTTTTAGTTCGTATTTTTTAATGTTCTCGTTAGTGAATCTCTATCCTCATCATTATAAAGTTCGTAGTGACAGCAACGATTCTCAAAACGCCCCTTTCGCCAATCGTCCCTATCGATCATCGCTCCTTACAAGTCTTCCACCACGGCATCCAGTATCCAGACAAAGTTGAATCAAGATGTTTTTTTCGTCGCCAACACTGTGTTCCATGTGTAGTGTCCCAGGAGAACGCCATTATGAGTTCCGCCTTATATCTCCTGCCGTGTCAGGCATATATTCTTCATTATACTTGGATTGTTTGTTTTATAGGAGGTAACTGACAATACATTTGCACTTTTGTTGGGTCTGCTCGAGATTGGTTCAAGACAGCCCGCAGCTTCCTTGTGTAAGTTCTTCCTAGCATTTTCTCCTAGTAATGCCAGCCATTAAAGTACCACTGCACGCTTAAATCTTAACAGAACTTGCTTTATCTTACAGAGATCAAATTTCTATTGATCGACTATCTGTTCTATAGCAGTCCATGTCGTTAAAGTTCGATATGATGTCGCTCAGTAGATGAGATATACTCCATTAGTATGTTGAAATTACTATACAGAGATTCTCGCAAAACATCTGTTCAGCAGAATTACCACACATAGACTAGAGAGCAGCAAAAGACATTGACTCTATAAACTCAGATAAAAAGGAGGTTCAAACAAAATGAGACATCTTCACACTGGATGGTAATTTCACATACTAATGGAGTAATATCTCATCTACTGAAAGCGACATCAATATACGAACTTTAACGACATGGACTGCTATAGACAGATAGTCGATCATATAGAAATTTGATCTCTGTAAGATAAAGCAAGTTCTGTCCTAAGATTTAAGCGTGTCAGTGGTACTTTATGGCTGCATTACTAGGAGAAAATGCTAGAGAAGAACTACACAAGGAAGCTGCGGGCTGTCTTGAACCAATCTCGGAAGCAGACCCCAACAAAAGTGCAAATGTATTGTCAGTTACCTCCTATAAAACAAACAATCCAAGTATAATGAAGAATATATGCTGGACACGGCAGGAGATATAAGGACGGACTCATAAGTGGCGTTCTCCTGAGGACACCTACACATGGGCACACCAGTGTTGGCCGACCAAAAAAACATCTTGATCAACTTTGTCTGGATACTGGATGCCGTGTGGAAGACTTGTAAGGAGCGATGATCGATAGGACGATTGGCGAAAGGGCGTTTTGAGAATCGCTGTCACTACGAATTTATAATGATGAGGATAGAGATTCACTAACGAGAACAATAAAAAATAAACGAACTACAGATTCTCATCTACCAAGACTGATTAGCTCAGCAACTACGTAAATCTATACGTGTGAAAACATTTCCTAAATAAATGACTAAAGAAAAATTCTGATCCAGATGGTCCATCGAAAGCAAACTACAGGCCAATAATGTTTTGCCAATTATAGAAGGTTTAAATCACAAATAAGGGAGATCTATTACATATTTTGAAAGCCGTGGGTTATTTCCTGAATATCAGAAAGAGTTCCTAAAGGATTCATAAATGACACTTATACGAAGGTCATTCAATAAATAAGGTGAATTCTGCCCAAGATCGGTAATAGGAATTACTGTTTTCAGTTGCACCTCTTTCAAGGAATTCAATAGTGATGGTCCTTCATGTCCCAGAAGACTGTTAGCATGACCTTCTTAACTGACCCACTGTGCCGGAATTTTTTCTTCTGGGTGGAGTGGGTTTCCACTTTCAGGGACCGTCTTTTCTATTCAGGCTCGTTGTGGCAAACCCCTGTTTATTCCATTTGTAAATATATTTTGACTAAAACATTATACATTTCACATGGTTTTCACATTTCACCCATTAGGAATATAAAAGATAAAAATACGTGTTACTTATAATGATAAAAAACCAGACTGATGGAATAGAACTTCCCAATCAGTAAGTTATCAGGACACTTGGAGAAAAAGAAAATCACAAATACTTTATTGAATAGTATATAAACCAACCTGGGTTATTCAATGCCAAAGCCATTCTAGTAGAAGAACAGTAGTAGTACTATAAAAATCTAAAATTTCTTTCTTTCAGTAAGTTTTTTTTCGCAATTGTACAGATAGTTCTTTGTTTTCGTTTTTCTTATTTCTTCCTTTCCAGTGTTACCTTTATCTACGAGTTTAGTTTGTTCTGCTTGTAACTCAATTTCCTCGTTTATCAAATCAATTTCGCCATTGAAATAAACTGAAATGTCATAAACCGTTCCAGCCAATCAAGTATCAGTAATCATTTTGTTACTTGTTTTACAATAAAACAAAAATAGTTCTGTAATTGTATAAAAAACATAATGTAATAAGATGTAATGAATTGATGAGCTGTTAATATGCTTGAGTTTATCCTTTAACAATAATATTTTTCTTAGTGGAATAAATTTGAAACTTAAATGGTTTTAGAGATCTTATTAACATAATGTTCAGAATCTCACTCGTACCACAAATCTTAGCTCGCTATTCAAAGCAAAAAAAACACCCCAGTGATTAGTCGTCACTCTGAAACTTGTAAGCTGGAAGCTTGGAAGTCAAGCTATCACTGTATTTATTAATTCATTACTGCAATTTTCTCGCCGTAAGTTACCTTTTCATTTGCGTTCATTTAATAATTTTTTTCTTTCTTTCCTTTTGTCAATTTATTTTCTTTCACTTCCTTTCTTTCTGTTTGCTGCCATTTTTCTCTTTAATAAACTTCCCCACTTCTTTCTCTCTCTTTCCCCCCTCTCTCTCCCTCTCTCTTTTGAGCTATCTGTCAAGAACCCCAACAATCCATATTTCTTCTTTCTCCAACTTTTATCTACGCCTATTGATTAAAACCTCTTCGTTTCTTCGGTTCCAGTCTGAAATCAGATATAAAGTTATCAAACCTTAAATCTAAACTGATTTTCTCTGGTAATGCTGTTACCGGGGATTAGAAACCTTTCAAAGCAACTTCCACAAAATCCACGCAAGTAGCAAGGCTTCAGCTGGTAGCAAAGAGTTTATCCTATGCATTTGTCTAAAAAGTCGTCTAAAGGCGCCTTCTGTTAGTTGGTTAATGGCAACCCTTGTAGGCTATTTAATGCCAAACCTTATTTTTTGTATATATGATTTTTAAGCGAACACATTTTTAAGGAAAATTGGTTTTGTTTTATAAACTTGTAGAAATAATTTTCATTATTTTTACTAGTACAAAATAAAAACGCCCCGGGCGATGTAAAAATAGATTTTTGAAACATATTGCCTGAGGTGAGAGTAAAAAATTCAATGTCAGCGAGTTTGTACCCTAAAATAAATCATCAAATCATTAAAGATTAAAAAATAAAACAATTTGAATTATAACTTAAATATGTATTAAAATAAACAAACTATATATAGATATATAATACCAGTCAATGTATTATTAAAACTTGTTTTAAAATACAATGAGGACTGTTTAATGTTGCATGTTCAAATTTTGAGTGTATTTATTCTATGTTATGACGATAACGATTTTGGGTAATGTGACGTAGGCAATGACGTAATTTTTGTTACAGACAAAACGGAAGCGAATCTCCATTATAATAGATGTGTATTAATGAATTAGTATACATGATAAACTGGTAGTTGACTCAGCCATCACCACATAAATAAAAAGGGGTGGATGTTTACCAGAAAAACAATTGAATAATACGGTTGGAATAATCATATAGGTACCAGTGTTTGATATGACCAGTCAATTGATCGGATGGGGTCCCTCCGACCGCCCATCTAGTCCAAGTAAGGGCCGAAGTGGAGTTTTAGAGATCATGGGACCAATTAATACCCGGTCATGGACTGCTTAGCCATCCTGATCCTGTGCTCAGGCATTACGGGTTGCAACCGACGGCGTAGAGGTGGACCCATTTGGTGTGTGTGTGTGGGGAGATTCTTCTATAACCCCAGCGGTCGACTTCTTGTTTTACTTATATCTAAAAGACCAATGTTTATTCATTTTAGAATTAGTAATATGAAAGTGGTTATGGCTATATATTTGTTTCATATATTTGATTACATAGTAGGATATCTTTACACAGTCGTAGCTGTTTCTTGAAAATGAAGGATTTCTGTTTCGAGAATAATTTTGCAAAAGATATTTGGGGAAGTACTTAAGATTTAAAATCTTTTGAGCTGATCAAATTTCATAGGTCAAAATAGATCTTCCCACAAAACTTCGCTGATTCACTACCGCCCTGTCGATCGGGCATAGAATACGCTGACCGTAACATTCCTTCCAAAAAGGGGGTTGGCTGGTTGGTTGGATTTTACGACATGTCAACCCTTGTTGGCTTATTCTAAGCCGAAAACGTTTTGTTTTATTGATGATTAATGGTATTCGATTTTTTTCCCAACTCAATTAAAAAAAATCAGTTTTTCTATTCAACTTATAGATGGGATTCTAACGTTTTACCACTCCAGGTCAGAGTGGACCTAGGAGTAATGGCGATGAAGGGGTACTCCACACTCCCCAGAGGTCCAAAATTGGAACTTCACTATTAGATGCAGTGTAACGTTATACCCAGGACAACAAAAATGGGGTGTTCTGAATATGACACCAAACTGCATCTGATAGTGAGGTTTCAGTTTTGAAGCTCTGGAGCATGTGGCGTACTCCTTCATTGTCCTTAATTCTGGTACAGTCTGACCAGAAATGGTAGTACCTGTTCCAGTTCCATCTATGGGTCAAAATGAATCTAATAAAATTTCAAGTCGATGATATAAACTCGTATTCCGTAGCTCATCAATCCTTTTGGCAAACGCAGAGGCTTGAGTGGAAAATTATGACCTAGGACATTTAGTGAACGATAGCTGGTCACTAGCCTTCTTAGTCAGCAGAAGAAGGACTAATTAGCAGAAGGTCAATGGATGCAATTGATGACAAGCTATTCTGGAGTTTTAGACATCAATGGATAAACAAGATGGATGCAATTGAGTAGTACGTTGATAGTAAAGAAATGCTACTTGTGTGAATTTTTTCTACCCAGGAGCGGTGGGAAAATGAAAGCGTAGTTGACAATATGAAGATATGATATGGTTTCGTTTGCCCTTAATGGAAAAAATGGGCAAAGGATGTCAAGTTCATTGGAAAGTTGTGAAAATTTGTGATGGGGAGGCAGAAAGCGTCAGCTTTGGTTCGCTTACACCCACACACGGTTAAATAGAGTTCATGAGAACGAAAGGAAAGAAACAAAAGTGGTTCATCATCTATCTCTGTAAGACAAAACAAAAAGAAAAAACAAAACAAAAACATGTGAAACCTGCTGTTCCAAAGACTATCTTGAAACAGGATCTTTAGTTCATTTTTTATATCGTAGTACACACGCACACACACACACACACACACACACACACACAAATATATATAATATATATAATATAATATATAATATATATATAAATATATATATATAAGATTTTTGGATGTTGTTTTTTATAGAAGCATTGTTGATTAAAGTATATATTATTTTTATATTTTTGCCTGAAGGCAATTACAATGCGTATATCGCATAAATTTCGATAAGTATAAAAAGATAAATGACAAGTGAATTTCGGTAATGAATTATTCGGTGTGTAGAACACGTACAGACTGTTGAATAAAGTTGAAACAGTCTGTACGATGTTCTACACACGAATAATTCTTTACCGAAATCACTGTCTTATTATCTTCTATAATTATCGAAATTTATGCGATATACGCATTGTAATTACCTTCAAGCAAAAAATATAATATATATATATTATATATATAATATTATAATATATATATGTGTTCGGTAAAAATTTGACAGTTTCATAAGGAAAAAGAAAATGTGCTTGTTAACTACGAAATTTAATGGATTGTAAAGAAATTCAACAGGCACGGAAAATGCACTACTGTCAACAAGTTTCACTCAAAATAACCGCCATTAGCATCGATCACACTCTCAATCCTGCTCCGGAGCCTGGAACAAGCTGATGTTACAGTTTCCCTGGGAAGGGTCTCAAAAACTACCTTAATTCTGTCGATTAACTGGGCTTTTGTAGTAATGGCACGGCGATTAGTGTCTTTCCCAACAGCGCCACATACATAATAATCCATAGGCTTAAGATCTGCGGAGTTCCGACGCCAAACATTAGGACTCGTGTAGTCGTAAAAATTCGCCGACAACCATTTTTGACTTTTCTAGGTGTGGCAGGGGGCCGAATCCTGCTGCCATACATATGGCCTATCATTGGCTACCCTTGTTATCTAGGGCTTGACTACAGCGTTTAGCAACTCCACGTAGGCATCTGAGGGTGCTCCAACACTTTTCTGCAGATTTTTGAGGAATTCTGCTGTACGAACGTAATATGTTGCTTTCTTCTAACCACACCCTCGTAGTCTCTATTGCAATTCACCAGTTTAAGCCTGATTGTTTTACAGTGTTCAGGGAGCATTGGGCAGCAACCATAATATCCTTATTTTGATGGCTGGCGTAACAAGTTATTCTCTTCCATGATTCAGGTGAGTTCCAGTCATCCATTCTATCTGTCATCACGTATATGAATGAAGAATGGTCATAGTTTTTAAATGATGCGTAATGTGCGTCAATACCTCCAACCTACAGAGAAAAAAAATATAAATATGTCAAATTTATCTCGAACACCCTATATATATATATATATATATATATAGAGAGAGAGAGATCACCCAAACCTTTCCAATGCTAATAGTCCAAAGGTAAACGTAATAGCGCCACTGGAGTTCGAACTCTCTTACGACGATGTCGCAATCCAGCAAGGTTACCACTCCGCCACGGGCACTTCGCCGAAAAAGTAAGAAAGGAGTAGCCCGAAAACAAAACAGAACAAGAAAACTTCTTGAAAATAAAGTCTGTAGCAGCCATCTAATCAAAGGAATAAATACATGGCCTCTCCCATATGGTGAGATTTAAAAAAAATTCATAGAGTATTAGTCCGAGAGTGAACGCAATAGCGTGACTGGATTTCGAACTCGTGTATTACGATGTTACAGTCCAGAACGTTAGCAACTACACCACAGCGTCATAGTATGGTCTTATGAGCTTAAAACCCCGGTCCTAGGGCGGGTTTTCTGCCAGGTAAATTAATTTCCAACACTGACGTGTTTATTAGCAAATTGTTTACTGATTCTGAACCCGTTCTTACACGTAGTAAATCTTCTTGAATAACAATTGCAAATTTAGCCCCAATTTAATGAAGATAATTAATGATTTCATTAGACAAAAGTCGCGCAAAGTAAACGGATTTATAATCACGTAATCAAAGGAAATAATTAGAACAATATCAGTTTTACATTAGTCAAAGAAACGGCCAAAACAGCAGGACAAATAACTTTAATGTGATCATACATCATAATCTCCAGACGTGCTACTTGGGTCATGACATCAGGATTATTAAAGAGGAATTACAGGAGTCTGTGAAAAAGACTTTGAAAGGTTGTTAAGTGTAAACATTGGTTCGATTTGTTGTTTTGTTTTACGGCATATCAACCCTTTTCGGGTCATTCAATACCGAATGAAGTAATTTTGATAAAAGTTTTTACGTTTCAAGGTTTTAATATCTTCAAAAACAGTGATACCTTAACTTTAACTCTTGAATTGAATTTTACTCTTTCCCAACTTTAATCCGCTCACAGCGGCTCTCCTATCACTGCGCATGACACACTCAAACAGTGCTTCTCATTGCTGATTCCTTGTACTCGATAAATATATCCTTAGTAAATACAAAAAACTTGGTATTGTTAAATAAAAGATTAGCTGTATCAATTATTTTCATAGTAGTATAGAAAGTAAATTAGAAATTTTACTCAGAGTTATTAGGTCAAATAGGTGTGAGTGATAGATACTGACACCGTGGTCGGTTTGATAGCATAACAGGGATTGAATGGTTTCAGTCGAATTTATAGAAGTTAGAAAAATAGTTTTGAATTTAATCATTTGGTTCTGAGAATTTATCACTCGAATAAAATAGAAATAAATAAAGGAAGAAAGCATGGGAAGAAGAAATCTAAAAGAGAAAATTTTAGAAAGAAAGATAGATTGAAAAAGAAAAAGTAAAAGATCATGATTGGCACTGAATCAGGAAGAAGAGCAAAAAAAAAACCAAACAAACAAACAAAAAAAAAAAAAAACGGAATGAAAAAGAAATCTATATAGCGAGAATACTATTTTGTCTAGTTCTTGACTGCCTCTGAAATTCGTTTATGCAAAGTAGAGTGCAGGTCACTCAGTGCATTGTATATTTCTTTGATCTTTGAGTGTAGATTTCAATTTTAGTTGATTGGTTGGTTGTTTTGTGAGTTGTACATACTAAGCTTTATTGATTTTGGAGTGGCGAAATTATTCTTGTTTTAGTGGTGGACAAAAAAACTATTTATGTTTCAAGTAACTAATAATGATAATATTAACAAGAGAAAGAGAACTTGTCAACTGGTAGATTTTGCAGTTCCGAGCATATCACAAGGAGAAGATGAATAAAAAGAAGATATACAAATACCTGGACCTTGCTAGAGAATAGATCCCCCCAAAAAAAACAAAAACAAAAAAAAAAACTGGAGAATACAGAGGGTAAAGTGATATCAATGTAATTGGTGCATTTAGGAGGGTTCACGAAGATTTAGAAAAACAGACTAGAGGAACTGAAACCGGGCAAAATTGAGACAATCCAGACAACAACATAGCAGAAATCGTTAGAAACGCCCAGAAAATCCTACAGAAACCTGAGAGACTTGTCACTCAACTCAAGTGAAACACCATTAACTTGTAAATTAAATAATAATAATAATAATAATAATAATAATAATAATATAATGATAATGAAAAAATGGACAAATACCTGAGACCTTGGCCAGAGAACTGAAAAAGTTTATGGAATATGAAAATCAAAGTTATACCAATGTAGTTGGTGCACTGGAACGGCCCCAAAAGGATGGAAAAGGGTTTGAAAAGTCTGGAAATCAGAGGAAGGATTGATACCATCCAGAACACTGCACTGCTGCAATCCGCCAGAATACTCAGAAGACCTCAGAGACCTGAGGAACTTGCTGTCAACTCAGACTCCAGTGAAAGACCATCAGCTAATGCTGATGTAAAATCAAAAGGACTAAATAATAAAATAATAGCTCCATCGACCACCGTTAGCAGCCATTAAAATATTCAGACTGATCCTCTGTAAAAAAAACTAAGACCCTTTCAGAAAAAAAGAGGTTCCTTGAATTATGCACACTAAACTGCCAGTGTGAGCCGCCAGTCATGAGGCTCTTGGGAGTGTGAGTAATTTGTATTTTTTACAAGACGACCGGGAAACCCGTAGGGTTTCCGTGGTAGCAGCGGTTCATAATCTTATTGAGGTTTATTTAAGGAGATTTCACTTGCATTGTATAGTTAATCTCCTTTATATCAAGTTTGTGGGATTAAAAATTACGTTCAGTTCAAACGAAGACACCACAATTATTATCATTCAGATGCTAATTGAACTGAAAAATTGAATTATACCTAAAGTTCAAACATTTTTTCTTAGCCCCTCCGCACTAAAGTATCGACACAGTGTCAATTTCCAATCATCTCTAATATACTGACGAAACATAAATAACGCAATAATATACCATTTTTATTAGGTGGTCTGTCGCCGATCGTATTGTAATGGTTAGCAAGCTAGTCTCGCAGATTAATTACTACTGAACAGTGAGTTCGAAACTTCGATGATGCATCATACTTCGACCATCTGTCACACCCTATTTCGTACGCGAACGGGATGATAATCCTACCACACTTTCAGTTACACACACACACACCACACACACACACCACCACCACACATTATATAAATATATATATTATATGATGGAATGTTTTTGAATGAGTGTGTTTGGGAACGAAAGTCAGATGTAATAACAAGTGAGGTCGTAGTTTAAGCTGCTTTTACTTTCATCTTCTCGCTGGTATTTATATGATTTAAAACGATAAGCATGTACATACACGGACGAAGAAGAAATAGAAAATTATAGTACAAAGGACATGTTTTTAACAAAAAATTCTTAATTCTTTTAAAGGATTTCGTTTCTGATATTTACACATTTACTAACGACAATTCATTAGCAAAGCCAAATGAAGTGATCACACATGGAAAAAAACGCACGCTTTAATTTTTAAATTTTGCAAAAAATAATTAAAACAAACAAAACACACAAACAAACAAAACACACTCACACACACACATACACACTACACCACACACACACACACACACACACAACCAAAATATATATATATATGATAATTTTGCTCATTATACTAATAAAGATCAAAGCGAGAGTAAACTTCTACTACATTATGAAAAATTTACAAGTATTAAAATATACGTGTCAGACCTAAAACAGATAATCATCATCAATCATCATCATCATCATCATCATCATGTTGCCTCGTAGCACGGATATTCAGGATTCTCCCTTTCAAATCCGGCCCCATCGACCAATCGCCCTTGGGAGGTCCTTTGCGGCCAGCAGAATCAACACGAGCAGTTCTCCTGTAGGTGACTACAGGAGGGCCTCACGCATGAGTTCATTTCTTGTTATCTTCAGCAGTGTCTAGCATGTCTTTTCATCTTACTCGGATAATTTTTGGACAGAGGGAAAATTCATAATCGGAGTTTAACAGGTTTGAATTCTGGCGTTTTCCTTTTCTCCTAGGACCACTCGTCTAACAAGCTCAAAAAACCAGTCGCGTCCTACTATTCTACCCATACTGGAGAGAGAATAGTTGAATTCATACCTTTCCCCAAGTGTATAAGCGTATGTGAAACACAAACAGCCTCGTTCCGGTATCTGAACTCGGTCCACCGTATCCATTTCCTACGAAGATAACCATTACACAACGGGTGACCCACTTGCTGTGTAGTGGCATTTGCATAACGTAATGTTGAAGGATAAAAACTTGTCTCCCGGGTCTTCCGTTCCCTTATATAAATCTTTAAGACCTCTATTTTTGTCGTTGCTTGATACACCTCCTCTAGTAATCACTTTTGTGAATTCTAGTTGGTATGGGATTATCTACGATCTACGCGTTTAGATAATCCCGTTACGTTATCCACAACAGTTGTAACTAATCTTTACCGTATTAGATTTAATTAAATATTTATTACAGCATTACTTGATTTGGGAAGTGTTTTGCCTATGCTTTTCAAAATTCTTTTAACAAATTACAATGAATGTTGATTAAACTATATAATAATACTTTTCCCCTCTTTGAAATTTGATTACTTCATGTTCTTTCATTATTAAACAGCTTTTCGTTCTATACAATGTTTTTTTTCAACCTTGTTCAGTATATTGTTGAACTTATTTGTTATAAAGGTATTTGCCTCTCATCCCACTTATGAGGCGTCAAACAGAAATTGTTTTATGTGGGACCACCCACAAGCCGAAGCTCATGGGTGGTAGGCACAAAATTACAGTGATCCTGTCGGCATTCACCCTCAAGTGAGCGCCTCAGGCACTGGAATGACCTAGCCTGCCTTTTTAAATCAAGGGAGCAGGGATTGCCTGAGAGATAGCCCCTCCCCCGGATCAACGCTGTAAATTTTACTTAGTCGCTCAGAGCCAAAGCACTCACGAACAGACACCAAGGGGCCTTTGCCATCTAAAGCAATCCCTTATTTGCGTATAAGAACTACAGAGAATCGCCGTTTCTAAATATAGACTGTCCCAGCAATGAGCAGCAGCAGCAGTGGAGGCAGTAGCAGCAGCAGAGAGCCAGCAGCAGTCCGCAGCAATTGACTTCGTTAATGTCCAATTAGGAAAACGTACAAAGGATTAAAATAATGACTCTCTGATTGGGTTAACCATATCGCTGACAGTTTTTTAATTAGTTGCGTCCTGGGACCATGATTGATTTATATGAGTCCCCGGGAAATTTGATGAGTCCCAACTAAAGTTTCTTAAAAATTGTAGAGTTTTTATCTATGAACAACTAAAGCCCGTCTAAACCCTACCTGTACACCATACAGTTGTAATTCATTTCCAAAAAATATGAAAGTATTTATAATTATCGGAAATGGTGAGGACAGAAAGCACATTGGGACGCATGAATACGATTTTCTGTTTCTTTTAGATTTTTATGCCCAGGACACAGGACGCGTACGAATCAGCATAATTTGGTTAACCCAGGAAAGACTGCCGATTCAACGGGATATGTACTACAAACTGATAGCAAATCGCACTGAAACAATGGCCACTGAATACAACCAATGTTTTGTTGATCAAAAACAATTGTATTTAACTGTAGACATCTGTTGCATACTGATACTAGTACTGATTTTAAAATGGTTGTTGTTTGATGAGTGTAATGTAGATTAGGCATTATCGTATTCTGTAGGGATTGAATCCTACAATCAAAGGTTGAATGCAACATGACTATTCCCTATAGACATTAATTTCGTATTTCAATCCTTTAATATTAAAAGTTTATAATTACTTTCCCAGATGTCATTATAATTTATATTATCAAACCACCATCACCTGTATAAACCAACGTGAATTGTTATATGCGCACTTTTGAAAAGTAAATGGAATTCCCAAAAATCGAAAATCTACCGCCTTTCATCAACCATCCCCACTGAGGCCATGAAATGTTAATTTTTTTAAATCCCATAGTTGTACGTTTTTATTTCTCAAATTCTCCAGCTGTGGTTCAAGTTTCTGTAGTACATACATATATTTCATGTTAAAATTTGTAAAGCGCACACCACAACACACACACACACACACAATAATATATATAATATATATTTCATTTTTTGAAGGCAAAATAATGCAGATTCATGTTGAAAAACATATTTATTGAATTCTCAAATAAATATGTTTTTCAACATGAATCTGCATATTTTGCCTTCAAAAAA
Source organism: Doryteuthis pealeii (assembly GCA_023376005.1). NCBI lineage: Eukaryota > Metazoa > Mollusca > Cephalopoda > Myopsida > Loliginidae > Doryteuthis > Doryteuthis pealeii. The sequence continues at coordinate 129,991,807 of CM042138.1, read as the reverse complement.
AGAAAAAAAAATTTATCGTATTATAAATGGTGCTTCTATTTTACTATAAAAACGACGCGAAAAAAAATTCTATTATATATATAATATATAATATATTATATATACATATATATATTATATATATATGGACAAGTTAGAAAAAATAGCAAAAAGGTGTTTTTGTTCTTTTTTTTCTTTTTGTTTCCCCCTTTTTTCCAGTAAGAAAAGGAATTCAGAGAATACAAACTGTGAGGGAGGTCGAAAATTCCCTTGTCCCACCGTTTCGAAAGTTAAGGTTTGAGGTGTTTAAAAGAAGCAGTTTGGTGGAATTGTTTCTGTACACAAAGGATGGGTTGGATGTGGGAAATATATAGGAACGCAAGGTTTGCAATGAAGATCACTTTAGACGGAGGATAGAACATGGCTGCATGGTATGCCGAGCGCATGTCGGGTGACCTTAAGTGTGTTCAATAATATATATATTATAATAGTATATATATATACACACACACAAACCACACACAATATATATATATATTATATATATATATATATAATATATATATATATTATATAATTAATATCGAGTCGTAATCGGAATTTACTGATGATCTCCTTTTTAAGTTGTTGCCGTATCCTGTCTTCAATCCATCTTTGGTTTTGCACGGACTTTTGTTGGTCTCTTGCTCAACAACCACCCCAACCATAATAATCAATGCTGTACGCCGAACGGTTAAGAGGGCCAGATGTTAGAGGGCTGGCAGAAATCCTCATTATACAACAGTAAGTTCTCTTGGCACTGAGTCTTCCTGTCAAAGATGACCATCTTATCTTGTGTAAAAATACCGAAGAATTCATGTACTATGTGTCTGATGAGAAACTCAGACACGCCAAAATGTTTCTGGCTATGAACCCTGATTGATTTCCTCAGATTGACATTCAAACACTGTGAAATCTTCGATTGGCGAGCTCTAGCCAAACAGGACAGCAAGTTTTTTTTCGGAAAAATCTGGAGGATGAATTTGTTATATGCTGACTTCCTCATAGACAGTATTCAAACTGAATATATAGTCTTCTATTTAAGTAGGACAAACCTGAAAAGAAAAAAAGCCACAAAGCACATTATTAATAAAAATAGCGACAATTTACCATCACACCATATATATATTATATATATTATATATATATATATATATGTTGTGTGTGTGTGTGTGTGTGTTGTGTGTGTGTGTGTTGTCTGTGTGTGAATAAAAGGAAGTGAATCGACGTATTATAGTCATAATAAAAAATTGAAAAAAAAACAGGTTTAAATGAGTTAAGTGGAGTTTATTGCGTCGACGCTGCAGCGTGTGTATAAATTTTATACACATCACGGCACAACCACACGTTTCACAAACACATAAAAAATCACAATTGCTTTTTTCGATACCAAACACGCTTTTCTAATACTCATACCGCAAAAAAAAATTTGACGCATATTTCAACCGTCATTTTTCAACGTTTCTTTTCTAAGACTTCAATTTTAAACAGACCGATAAACAAGGATTATACTCGCTTTCTCCTTATTCGAGATAAAAATTTTTTCATCTTCACATTCCAACAAAAGCCCTGGAAGATGATCTAATTAATAGATCGAAACGCTGCAGCGTCGGCCAATAAACTCACCAACTGTAAACTCGTTTAAACCTGTGTTTTCAATTCTTTTGTTATTACTTACACACACACACCACACACACACACATATATATATACATATATAAATGGAAAACATTTAAGACAAAATTGAAATATAATGAATATAATATATATATATTACTATATATATATGGTGTGTGGTGTGTGTGTAAATAATATATAATTATATATATATAATATATATATTATAGAGAGAAGAGAGAATACGTATCTATCTAATTATATGTGTATGTTGTGTTTATTTTAGAGAGAGAGAGGAGAGAGAGGAGAGAGATGAGAGAGAGAGAGAAGGAAGAGAGAGAGAGAGAGAGAGAGATATTAAACTTATTAGTTTTAAAATATTAGATTTTTTCTTTTCCTCTCAGAAGTGAATGTCATTTTAACACAGCTATACCACCTTATTCACCTTAAAAGGAGTGGAAAAAAAGGAAGGTTTGTAGAGGAGTGTTGGGGAAACGATATCTTTAAAAGTACTCCAAAATGAAAAAAAAACTAAAGAAAAATAAAAGTAAGCTTTGAAAAAAGAATGAAAATAAAAAAGTACGTATATAATATATATATATATATATAATATAATATATATATATATATATAATTATATATAATGATATATGCACTTTAATAACAAAAGTTAAT
>CM042138.1:129933917-129983917 GCA_023376005.1 Doryteuthis pealeii | reverse complement strand
TATATATATATATATATAGTATGGGATTGTCACTGTTTCAGCTTTTACTGGAACGGTGTGCCAAACGCAGTATTATTGGAATAGTGCTCAATATAAAATAGAGCTGTTATATAATATAATAATGTTTTTATTATATATATATATATATATATATATATATGAAAGAGGTAAGAAACGAGAGCGAAAAATAGATTGACAATTTGTTTGACCCCAACCTTGCTCAAAGCTCGAGTACACCATATTGTTAAAATGAATGTTGTGCAATTTAAAAATGAGAAAATCAGGGCACCAAAGAGAAATTAGTTTTAGAAAAATAACCGAGTAAAATGTTTTTTCGATAGTATAATCTATTTAGTTTAATCAATTTGTAATATGTTGTATGTTAGTTCACGTTGCTATTCAAGTCCAATATTAAGGAATTAGCACAATTAGAAGACGTTTACTTAGTTTTGTTTAGTATTAGATAAGAAAATAACTAATCGAACATATTTTACGTGTGCTAATTACATTTTTTTAATATTTCGAAAGAAACCATAGCAATTATAAATTATAGCTTTCAATAGTCTTTTAGTGCTGTGAATAATGTTGAAATTGTTGCCAAAGAAATCTTGTTTCTTCTTATTTTTATTTCATTTATTTATTTTTTTTGTTTGTTTGTTTTTGTTAAATATTGTAAAATAGAATTAAACTCTGACGATGAAATGAGTTGAATAGCCCGGGAAATATTTAACAAGAAACCATAGCAAGGGGAAATTATCTCTTTCAATAGTCTTTTAATGCCGTGAATAATGTTGATTAAAGTGTAATTTGTGCAATTCAAACATGACGAATATCAGAACACCATCAGAGGAATCAATCTGAGAAAAAATCATTTTTATCATGACGACCAAATTGAGTAAAAATGTATTTTTTCTGTAGTTTGATTCATTTATTATAATCAATTTTGAAGCAGGTTGTGTAATGGTTATCCTCGTATGATGTTTATATTAGTTAAGAATGTTTTGCACATGGCCCTATCGAATAGGAATAATTTTAAGCGGATCTATTTCAACCATAAATGGGATCATCTATGGGTAAAATAGACCTAGTTTGAAAATAATCTGTATTCGATAAGACCGTGAGCAAAAAAAAAAAGGAAAAAATTGTAAATATGAACATACAATGAACGTGATTCCGTTATCTCGAGCTTTTACCCTTTTCCTACTTTAAACCACTCACAGCGTCTCTCCCACCACTCTGAACTTACGGTAAGCCACTGACAGCAGCTCTCGCGCGTGTCTCTATAATTGAGCTGAAGGACTCAGATTACAATAATAATAGGATTTTATTTAAGTTGAATGGGTTCTGAGGTGAATAGATAGCGAATACCTAGAAAATTAGGTACACCTTTGAGGGAAATTTGGTTGGCAAAGAGTTAAAATAAGCCTTGATGAGTTGACATGCCGTTAAAATCAATCAATCTGATCCAAGATCCAAAAGATAATTAATTTAGGAGGATTAAAGGTTAGTTTGGTCATATAGTTTGGGTTATTTAATGGAAAAGCTATCCTTGTAGAAGGCAGTAGTGGTACTATTTAACCCATAGCTGGGAGATGAGGTGGTTCACGTTTTAGTCTAAATAATTAATCCGAAAGTAAACGCAATTGCGCGACTGGTGTCGAATTCGCTTACGACGATGTCGCAGTCCTGTATGTTACATACTACGCCACGACGACTTTCCGGAAGATTTTCAAGAAACCGAACATTTTCCAAAACCAAGTGAATTTTATTTATCTAAAACGTCATTTGTCGTTTTCTAAATCCTTGAAATCTTTTTGCACTGGTTTATATAGCGTTATCGCCAATGACTTAGCCCTGTCGGTGGGGCTGTAAAATACACCGACTGCGCACCCGTAGAGGAGCAGGACACTCCAATGTGACTATCTTTTGGTCGTGAGTGGCGACTCCTGATGCTTAAAAATGGAATCCTGGTTGCAGAGCAGTCCATGACATGCAAGTCTCCACTTTGGACCTTACTTAGGCTAGACAGGCGGTCGGAGAGCCCCTCTCCGATCAACCGGCTGGTCACGTCAAGCCCTAGCAACTATATGATTGCCCAACCCTTTATAGCAAGCCCCAACCCTTTTTATCATATATGTGCTTGAAGGCGGTACATGAAGGTCTTATTTCCTGGGTATAATGTTAAACTGAATCTAATAGTGAAGTTTCAGTTCTGGAGCTCTGGGGAATGTGGAGTACCCGTTCATCACCATTACTCCCAGGTCTACTCTGACCCGGGTCTTAGTACCTGTTAGGGTCTCATCTATGGGTCAAATAGAAAAACATATTTAAAATGAGTTTTAAAGAATTGAGTAGGGGGCGTTTTGCATTTCGTTCGTTTGAAATACAAATTAATGCACTATTTCTCTGAATGTTTGAGATGAGGCTTGATGATTAGTATTATCTGCGTTATTCGGACTATTGTCTCCATCTTCATTGTTATTTGTACAACGTTTCGGACGATATGCTAAGATCAGATAAGGCTATATCAGATTTTTTTAAAATATGAGTCTAGGTAAAAAATCATGCATAAAATGAATAGGTAGATATTCTAGCCAAAACAAGACATTAGGTTTATAAGTTCCCAAAATTCACACTGAATTGTCAATTGGACACATGGACTAGTGGATAAGGTAGTTAGGTTAAGACAGTCCTATGTGACAGTTATCTCTGGATTCCGGGTTCAATCCTAAGTAGAGGCAGTAACATAGAAAAATAATTAACACAACTCCTACCCCAGCTATGGTTAGCGGAATGAGAACAGGATACCCCGGAGGACATATCGGCCGAAACGTTGTACAAATAATAAAGATGGGGACAATAGTCCGAATAACGCAGATAATACTAAATTAATGCACATTCTACTCAACTCAAAATCCATAGATGGAGATTTGAATAACTGGAGCTGGCAAAACTCACTCTTAAGAATTCCCTTGTAACTTAAGAGTCATACTTTTCAGGTTGCAAGCTGTCTGCACATTAAAAAATAAAAAATAAACAGAAATCATAACGAAAATCTGTACAATTTTCATAGGCTTAATAATTTTTCTCTCTATATCTTTCTTTCTTTCTATCTCTATCTATATATGAATCTATCTATATCTATATCTATTTCTATCTATCTATCTATCTATATGGGCCGGGTTAGCTCAGACGATAGAGCGTTCGGTTAGAAACCGCAAGGTTCCTATTTCGAAACCGGTCCTCGCCAACTTAGCGTATGAGCAGCACAGAGATCTGTACGGTAAAGTAAGGAGCTGATGGTAGATGTGGCGCTCCACCTCAGATGCAAAAAACATCTCCTTGGTCTAGCACTAGAGAAAACGGGATAGGCTCCCTCGCTGATTGGCTGATACCGACTTTAGTTACTTTATATATATATATATATATATATATATATATATATATTAGTTAAGGTAGCTTGGACATGGTGTCAACACCTGGTTACTAACAGTTTCTTGCCTATGCAATCTTTAGACTAACTGGTCTGAAGATCCTATAGTAACTAGAAGTTGACTCCATATCAACTCAAATATAGACGCTCTATTGATGATATTGAGCGCTGTCTTCATAGAAATATAGCACCCTTACTATCTGCAAAGCATATATATATATATATATATATATATATATATATATATATATATAATTGGATACCATAATTGCTAAAGAAACTCCGGCGTAAGATAAGCCAACAAGGTTTGGCATGATGTAATACCAAGTGATTAACAGCTTCTATGATGTAATGTTAAAATAATGTAAAATTTCTGATAATTGGATTCTTTTGCTTAATTACTGTTAGAGAAGCTTATATTACCAGTTGTATTCTATTCAAATAAATGTTTATTTATTATATAAGTTAGCACTTTTTTATTACAATGATTTATTTGTGAAAAAAAGCGATTAAATATTGATTATACATTTATCACAGTGTTCGTAAAAAATCATATTTTTATAATTATGTTCAAAATCTTTTTGGCCTTTTTTCTTAATAAAATATCCTATAGTTTTAGATTATTTTGGTGGTAATTGTATCATTTGCATGTAAGCTTAGATTTCTTCATTAGCTAAACAAAAATGGCCGAAAAGAATTTGGTTACAAAAATGTTAACGTATATAGCAGATAAGAATGATATTAAAGAACCTGCTGTTGAGGGTGGCAATGGTATTTTCTTAATTGGCCTTAAATATGTACATGTAAATAACTGGAATCATAAATTTCGACATCAGGCACTTTTTTTTAATTCTTGTTTTTTGGTGGGGAGGGTCTACATCAATATTTTAGTGACGGTTATTTTGGCGCCAATATTTTAGTAAAAGAAGTCTTCTATGGCCATAGGGTATTTTGAGGCAACACACTGTGAGGAAAATGGCAATTTTCGTTTTATGGACATAACTTCAGTTTTACAGATTAACCCTTACTAACATAATGTAGAAATTGAAACAAATTTAGATACATATTATTTTTGGTTTTAATTTTTTTAAATAATGAACATTGCTGTTAGGAGATAAATGTTAGGGGTAAGGTTGGTTTAGTTTTATTTGTTTAATGTCATATCAACCTTCGTGGGTTATTTAATGCCAAAGCCATACTTGTAGAATTACAGTAGTGGGACTATTTAATATATGATTTGGGTGATAAGTGTGTTCATAATTTTACCAATGGTATTAGTCTGAACGTGAACATAATAGCGCGACTGTAGTTCGAATTTGCTTCCTACGATGTCACAGTCCAGCACGTTAGCCACTACGCCACGGAAACTCTACCTTAGTGTTTATGGTTAGAGTTAATGTTTTATTTAAATGACCTTACTAACAGTCTTTATTTTTAAAAAACTGTTTTTCTCTGTGGCTAAATTCCTTTAAAGAGCACATGATCGATATTCTTACGTAATACACCGTTTATCATTTCTTGAAAATGATATTTGTATTATTAGGGCCAGTCAAACGGTTTGAAAATACCTTGGTAACGCGAGGCACATTTTGGCATTTGCGGATATTTTTACCAAAAGTGACGAACCACACGGGACTGTGAGATGCCAATCTCGTCTGATACGCCCCTAGTGCTACTCGTCAGATGTGCCTCGATGGGTTGGAGCACATATTCAGAATCCATGGTTTTAGGCTTACATAACTGTCTGACCGTCGAGGTTCTTTGGTTTATTGTACGTTGATTGACTGCACATTTACTTTTCGAAAAATAAATTTTTTGGTGTCTTCTGTGAAGTTATGGCCTAGTTTGAACTCGAATTAAACTACGTTGCGAAGATTTCCCGTGGCGTTGTGGCTAGCTTTTTGGACTGTGACTTCTTAGTAAGCGAGTTTTAACTCCAGTCGCACTATTACGTTTACTTTCGGTCTAATACAATTGGAAAACGTATGAACCCTCTTATCCTTCCAGCTATGGACTAAAGAGCACTACTACTGTTCTACCACAAGGATAACTTTGGTATTAAATAACCCACAAAGTTTGATATGTCATTTAAAAAAGAAAGGAGCAAACATGCGTAGTTATAGATTCACAGAAGTTTACTTCGGATGTTGTAAGTTTCTTTTTTGGTCATATTTATAAACAGGAAGATACGAGGAGGTTTTTTTTAAACAAATTCTGTCCGGCCGGTGTGTAATTATGTGTTTTGTTAATGTTTTGATACTATATCATAAGCGCATTTTTTTCCAAAATTAAAAGTTTGACAAAAAATCCTGATGGTTAACCATCATCCAAATGTCACACATTATATATCAAAATAATTCTGAGACTTATCTTCTATTAAGGATACTAGCAAATATATGCACCCTCCAGGTGCAAGTATTTAAGTTTTAATGTAATAAAATATCATATTAAATTAGAAAGGCTAATAAAACTAAATTAGAATGCAGATAAAAAGATTTGGAACAGAGGGGGTATTATCGAAAAATAGAACAGCTTTGAAACTAACTCTTCCATCATTTTCCATTACTCCCGTCTTTCATTGGTAAATTTTCCTAATTTAACTCTTTACTTAAAATAGGAAGTAAAGGATAATATTACAGTTATTTCTTCTTCTTAATGAATTTCTTTTAAGATTTATCCCAGAGATTTTTGCTCATATTCAATAAGATAAAACCAAACAAATAGAAATCAATAATACTAAGCATATATTTATTAAAATCAATTTTTTAAGATCAATATGCAAATTAGCCTTCCCATTCACACTGTAAACCACTATTTTGTTTTATATATAAATACAATTGCGTATTATTAGAATGTAGATATGATCAACAGTCTTAATAATGTAACAATTTTATTATTCATTGAGGTTTAAATAAAAATAAAATCATGGAGAATGTGATGTAAATAACTAAGGGAACTGTGAATTGAGTAGTAATATAGTTTCGGTTACAGACAGAAAAACACAATCTCCATTATAATAAGATAGTACTTTTTTTTACTCATCTTATACTTTTTTCTTTCTGTCGAATGATAGCCTAATCACAATGGGTTTGGGGTGAGTAGGGTCTCGCTTAAGCTCCAAAATATACGTCTTCTTCCTTTGGCTTATGCAAATCGATTTCTTAGACCCTTTTTTTAAATCTGAATATCTTTTAATTGCCATGTGACTGTCCACAGCCAACGACAAGGACTCACTTATATTTTATCATGCCTGGGAATTTGAACTTTTCCCACAATCCGTCCATGATTCCAACGTGAATTTCCTTCCATCCGGTAGGCTTTTGGCGGAGTCATTACATTTATATATATATATATATATATATATATATATATATATATATATATATATATATATGTAAAATGGAAAAGGAATTGAATCCGACAATATGAGGAAAAATGAGTAAAGAAAAGAAAAGTAAATGGATAAAATGAATTTAATCAATCACTTACACATGTGTTTCGGTCAGTTTATGTGTGTGAAAATATTTCGCACACATACAAGAATCGACCTTCATCAGAGTGAATATTTTTTTTTTGAAAAAAAAAAGTTTTTTCAAAAAAAATAAATATTCACTCTGATGAAGGTCGATTCTTGTATGTGTGCGAAATATTTTCACACACATAAACTGACCGAAACACATGTGTAAGTGATTGATTAAATTCATTTTATCCATTTACTTTTCTTTTCTTTACTCATTTTTCCTCATATATATATATATATATATATATATATATATATATATATATATATATATATACGAGGATGAGACAAAAAGTAATGCTATTTTCTTTATTTCATGTGAATTTTTAAAAATAAAACTAAGGCCTATATTAAGACCCTAACGAGGCTCAGAGCAAGAATCCGACGAGTAAGACCCAACTTGCTAGTCGACAATGTTCTCCTTCTACATGAAAATACTCGGTCACACACAAGTATCAGGACAAGGAAGAAAATCGCCTCATTCGGGTGGACAACTTTACCGCATCATCCATACTCACCAGATTTAGCGCCTTCAGACTATTATCTCTTCGGTCTCATGAAAGAGGGTTTGAGAGGCAAAGATTCTTCCACTGAGGAGGAAGTGAAATCTGTAGTGATGAAGTGGTTCAAATAACAGTCAACCGAATTTTACGGGACAGGCTTACATGTTCTCATACGAAGGTGGAACATTGCTATTGATAGAAACGGTGACTATGTGCAAAAAAAGGGATGTCATCCACAGAGGACCAGCTTCATTTTGCTGTATAATACATGTTCCTGTGTTGGTAATGATGCCTGTCCTAAACAGAGTAACATTACTTTTTGATTCAACCTTGTATATATATATATATATATATATAATTATATATATATATATATAAAATCCTTTTGTCACCGGATCAAGTGACAACATCTTCTTTGCTTTTTCAACTTGGTCACCTTTTCAGTGACAGCCTTGAAAGTGAACCACAATGTAACACAATATGCGTGCATAGCGTGTGCTTCTGTGTATGTGTGTGTATGCGTTATTGTATTTTTATAGGAAATCAATATCCCGCTAATAAGTAAATTAACTATTAGTTGCAAAAAATATCAAAGCGATGATATAGATTATAATATTTTAATCGGCTGTTGTCGTGTTAATACGTAATTAGAATTAAAGAAAATCTTATATTTCGTTCTAATTATTTCTTGTTATGTTAACGCATCAATAATATTTGAAAGGAAAAAGAAATAGCAATGATTAAATTGGGTAATTACAAACAGTGAAAAGAAATTCTTTATATCTATAAGGTAATTCTTCGTTTTATTCAAAAGGAATGATGCTTTTCTGTCTTTCATTATGGACGTTTAAATAACAAAATTAATAATTGATAAATGTTGTAGTTTAGGGGTCTCTGTATGCTTCTCTCGGTATATATTTATGTCTTTTTTATGTTGAAGTTGGGTGTTATTATGAAGCATTTAAAACAATATCAAAAAAATAAATGAAGGAACTCGATGTTGTGGAGTACAGGTTTCACTTATTTTTTATTTATTATCATAAATTTTCGGGATCGTTAGATTCCCTTCCTCAGATGAATGTCGCTCCTGTTGAACGGATCCCTTGTCTTTGTTGTTATTGAAAGCGGCCGCGTCTGTAAAATATTTTAATAACGGAGTATTCCGATATCAGCTTTTAGTCCCCTCACGTGAGTTCGTAGTTTTAAAATCCATTTGGTTTTTGCTTGTTTTCGAGATTGTGTTGTTGGAAATGCGTGGTCTATTAAGATACATTTGAGGTGTGTAAGGTTGTGTGGTGGAGTGTTAAAGTGAAGTGCTATCGTGCTATGGAGTGATTTGAGTTTTATTGTGGATTTGTGGTTATTCAATCTTAGTCTAAAAGGTGTAGATGTTTCTCCCACATATCCGCTATTTATGCATTGTGTACAGTATATGTAATATACAATATTAGGGCTATCGCATGTCAGGTGTGGTGGATGGATTGTTATGTTCGTGTAGGGTATTTTTATTTATCAATCTCGAAAACAAGCAGAAACCAAATGGATTTTAAAACTGCGAACTCACGTGATATTGGAATACTCCGTTATTACAAATATTTTACAGAACCGGTCGCTTTCAATAACAACAAAGACAAGTGAATCCTGTACTCCACAACATCGAGTTCCTTCATGTATTTTTTTATATTGTTTTAAATGCTTCATAATAACGCCCAATTTCAACATAAAAAGCCATATATATATATATATATATATATATATATATATATTAGAACCCGCTACCCAGCGTCGACTGGGTAGAGGGAAAAACCTGGTTTATTGATATGTTTATTTTTGGATCTACAAATGCTGGATATTTTAAGTAGAATTTCAATACTATTTCTATGTATATTTAAATTTTTTTCTTCGAATATAAATCAAATCTTCATAATTTTTGCACAAAAAGCAAGAACCGGTGATATTTAATGCGTATATATGTTTACTTTGTCGCTTATTGTTCTATTTTAGTAGTTTCATCCGGACAAATATACATACACACCAACTGCTCTCTCTCTCTCTCTCTCTCTCTCTCTCTCTCTATATATATATATATATATATATATATATATATATATATATATATATATATATATATATACTAATCCCTCCACACGGGAAGCATGTGACACAATGTCATTTTCTAAGTTGATTTTAATATGTTTGAATTCAGTGTTTTCCTTCTAGACTTTTTGCCTAACCAAGTTTAAGGAGTCCAGTCTTCCCTACTATTTACCAATAGCTGGAGGGATAATAGGTAGATTCATACCTTTCCCAAGCGTATTATCGCCATGTGAAATGGAAAGGGCCTTGTCCATGATTTGAACTCGGGTCGTCGTGCCTATTTCCTACGACGGGGATCATTACAACACCCGACTTTGTTTGATATAAGTATTTACAAAATTAACAGTTATCTATAAACTAAAGTGTTTAAGATATTGGCACTCATAGTACACAGTTTCGTTGGGAAACACATGAAGTTTATTATTGAGACGTACAGAATAATAATAATAATAATAATAATAATAATAATAATAATAATAATAATAATAATAATAATAATAATAAGAAGAAGAAGAAGAAGAAGAAGAAGAAGAAGAAGAAGAAGAAGAAGAAGACAATGGTTTATTTTCACACATAAAACAATATAAACAATGTCACATAAAACAAAAAATAAAAATAAAAATAAAAATAAAATAAAAACGTAATGTTGGTTGTTGTAGTAATGTGTGGAGGATGCTTACTAATTAGGACTGAGCCTATTCTTGTAGTGACCACCTTAGTTGTTGTTATTGTTGTTTTGTTTGTTTCTTTTTTTGTTGGGGGGGTATTTTTATTTATCTTTACATAGCTTGAAAGTTGATTATAAGTTTACTTATACGTCTTTGAAAATTCTATTTTTATAAATAATTTGAGCTGGTGAGCAATCATTTTAATGAAATCAATGTTGGAAAATTTTTGTAGTGTATTCGAATCGTTAATGCAGGATCCTATGATAGATTTAAGGTCATGGGTTTTAGTGTTGGCAAATGGTTTGAAGAGTTCACCTGCAGTTGATCCTCTAGTAGAAACAGTGTATAGCCGCACTATAAACATATCAGCGTGTTCACAACGCTTTAGCCCCTCCGTACAGAAATCACGATGGGTGGTTTTTCTTTCCTTGCTTAATTAGATTTTACAATAACTGCAGGAATCGTTTTCAACTGTTTCCGCGAAATTTACCAAACAGTCTGGTGTGGAATTTGTAGCTTCTGGTTTGACTTTCTCATTGGATTTCTCTGGGAAGAATTGGTAACTAAAACGAAAATTCTCTAATTGTTTGTGTATGTATTTTTTGTTGGTTTGTTTTTTATACTGATTATCTCCCCTGACTTTTACCTTTACATAAACATCCTGTTGTTTAAAGATTATTGCACGAATTGTAGATAATTTGTTTAGTTATTGTTAAATTCCTGAAATGGCTTCTAAAATACCATTGGACGACATAAATAGAATTGGTTTTCTTTTCCTTTCTATTTCAAACGTACAAAACGTTTTCTCTACAGTTATAGTTTTTAACACTCTAATTGGTTATTATGGTTAATTGCTTGGTTGGATTTTGCAGCATTTTTTAACTCAATTTTTCAAACATTTTTAAAACTAATTTTTCTATTTAACCCATAGAAGGGATCCCGACAGGTACTGCCACTCAGGGCCAGAGTGGATCTAACTGATAATGAGAAACCTGGTTCTCCTGAAAGCGTCAGTAATAAACTTCAATAATTTCTCTAAAACTGTGTATCGTGAGTGCCAATATTTCAAAGTGTGTTTTTTTTAATAAAATTTAGAAACTATTAATTTTACAGATAATTTATATATTCGTTTGATAACGAAGAAATTATTTTATTCCAAAGCTATCCTCGTGGAAGAACAGCAGTGTTGCAATTTAACTCATAGCTGGAGAGATGAGATGGTTCATACTTTTCCCAATGTTATTAGTGCTATGTGAAATGCAAACAGACTCGTCCGGGGTTTGCACTCGGATCATTGTGTCTATTTTTTTCGATAATAAACATTACACCATGAACTGTGTATATATATTCATTTAAATTCTAACTTTCAAATTTTAAATGTATCGATTTAAATACTGTCTCGATACTTTTTGATTCAGACCGTTATGTGCGAAAGTAATTTGTTGTATAATTATATAATCATTTTATGATACCAGTTATAATATATCATTGTGAAATATGGAAATTTATTAACTCACTCAAAGTCATATTGAAAAATGCAATCCTGCCACTAATAAGAGATAAAGAGATATCAACAAGAATCAGAGAGTGGACTAAGATATGAAATATGTTAGAGGTTAAGTAATTAAAAATAAACAATTAGAATTAATCGAGTTCTCTAGTTATAACAAATAGTCTGTTGATTAGTACAGTGTTACCTTGACTTACGAGTACCCCAACTACCGAGTTTTCCAAGTTACGAGCTGCCACTGGGTCGACTTTTTTCTTTGTGTTGACTGCTAAAATTTGAGGTATGAGCGAGTTTCAGATTTGCTTCTCTCAATAAGTTCGCTAAAAACATTTTAGTTTCCGAAGAATGATATAATTTATAAAAGTTAAATATTAAAACATATTACAGCAAATAATTCATTACATTCTATTGTATTATTTCTTAATACAATACAGTGCTTTCTTATTAAAAAAGAAAACATAACCAAAAAATAGAGGGTGGTTCTCAAACGAATTAATGCGATTTCAGTGTATTTCAAGAGGGAAAATTGATATACGAGGAATTCAATTTGCGAGTGGAAGGAATTAAACTCTTAAATCAATGTACGACTGTATTTCAAAAAGTACCGAGACAATCTTTACATTTTATGATTTTAAAATTCATAAGTTACAATTTAAATAAAGACGTATAAATAAAACTAAGCATCTTATATGTTAAAGTGATAGTGACTAGATGTCATTATTTTTTCTCACATTTTTTATCGAATTGACACAGATCAATGGTTCTCAACCTTTTTTTGCCTATTGACCCCCTTTTAATCCTATTTTAACCCTTGGTAATATATATATATATATATATATATATATATATATATATATATATCAGTTGGGTTAAAAAAACTATCGTAATTTTTTTGTTCTTTTTGACACAGCTTGTATTCTGAAAAAAATAATGTTCCATTCTTTCTTCATTTCTAGCTTTGTAAATACAGCTTTAAACTTGGTACTTTTATGACACACCTTGTATTCTGAAAAAAATAATGAATGGAACTTTATTTTTTCAGAATACATGGTGTGTCAAAAAGTACAAAAAATCTAAATGAGTCAGACACTAGTTACCTAGGTTTCACCCGAATGTTTCTTCAGGATATTTCTGACTGAATATATATAGTTCAGGTAATATCGATCGTGCAGTCCAGTACGTTAACCCCAACACCATGGGTGACCCCCTTCCCATCGCGGAAGTGATTAAGTAAGACCTTGGACTCGAACTTACAGATGATGATGATGATGATGATGATGGAATTGTAATCAAGTTCAAAGTTACAGACCTCACTGTCACTTATTTCAATTTCTTTTTTTCCTAGGAACTGGGCAATATAATTATTAGTCTGACATTCTTTTGATTTAATGTAATTTTGATTTGATTTTTTAATCAGAACGATGTTAAAGAATTCTTTTTTTGTAATGTGTTAGCAGACACTGTTTTACAATACCCTTTTTGAACCAATCTTAAAATTTGTTTCATTAAATTAGTGTTATTTCAACAGTGTCCTATCCAACAAACAAAAGGCAACGAAGCCAAATACACTACAAACACAGGTGCCGTCGTATAGTCGTAAGAAATATAATGGAAACGCTGGCTGTGTAATGGTTATTGTCGCTGGGAATGTACACGGCGACACGAGCTCAAATCCTGGATGAAACTGGTGGCATTTAACAATGCGCAAACACTATTGGGAAAGGTATGAATCCAACTATTCATCCGCTAGCTATGGGTAAAGAATAGAGAAGACTGGACACTTTAACATTGGTTTGGCTACCGGTCTAGGCTGTGTAATGGTTGTTGTCGCTGGGAATATACACGGCGACACGAGCTCAAATCCTGGACGAGACTGGTGGCATTTAACAATGCGCCAACACCTTTGGGAAATGTATGAATCCACTTATTCAGCCGCTATCTATGGGTGAATAATAGAGAAGACTGGACACTTTAACATTGGTTTGGCTACCTGCCTAGGAGAAGAAAAACTCTAAATTCAAACCAGTTGTAGATCTGGAAAGAGACTGGGTACCACTAGAATTTCGCTATTGCATCACGGTTTTTTGGTTATACAAATTTAAATGTTATATACACAATGTTTGCCATATTATATGGTATATAGTCAAATTGAAAAGCAAACCTGATTACTCTAAGAAATACTTTAACAGATCACATTCCCATATTCACATCATATTCATTGTATTGAATCAGTGATGGTTAGCAAGCTAGTCTCGCTAATCTGTTACTATTTAATGGTGAGTTCGATCCTCGTTGGATGCTCCATACTGGCGACTGTGTCTCAAATCCTACCCCCGCGGCGAATGGGTCGAGTAAATACCTTCATCAGTTTTAATTAAGAATTTCATACGAGAAAAAGCTACCTGAGAACTACAGGATGATGCTGTGTGTTATCTTGAACACATCATGGAAGGCAGCACTACAACTATTATCATACAAACCATCCAAGTAAGATGAACAGACATGTTGGACACTGCTGAAGAAGTAAGAGTGAACTCATAACTGACATTTTCCTTTAGTCATCTACACAGGGACACATCAGTGCTGGTTGACTAACAAAAAAACTACATTCCTCAGTTCTGTACGGACATTTGGTGTCGTGCGGAAGATTTGCCAAAAGCGATGACCGATAGGGACGGGTGGCAAGAGAGAGTCATGGGAACCCGTGCTGTTAACACGACTTGATGATAATGATGTAAACTGCATCTGATAGTGAGGTTTGCAGTTCTGCAGCTCCGGTTTGAATAATCTATTTGAAAATCACAATTATTGGATCGGAATATGAGAAATCATATAACTGTGTGCAAACAATTATAGACTAACGTAAAAAAAATCCAATTAAAAAAGGCTATGGAATATTGAAAATATAGATATGATTGTAATGAAATTTTACAAATGAATAAAAATGTCGGCATTAAATATTCCTTAACACTTTGGCAACTAAATTTCCCCCACGGCAGTACCAAATTTTTTGATTTCTTTTATCTGTATGATTGGATATTTCAAGTTCTCGATTATTCACCTCAGAACTCTATTACTATAATCTGAGTTCTTATGCTTAATTATAACGTATTAAGCGTCAGTTTTTATACTTTGTTTAGGAAGCCGGTGAGCGGTTTAATGTAGGCAAAGAGTTGGGTTAAAAAAATTTAACGGACCTAAATTCCACCATCGTATGTTACCCCGCCGAAAGAAAAAATACTAAAATCAGGGAATTAACCGAATTTAATGAAATTTCAGAGTTGATATATTAATGAATAAAATATATAAGGCACCAGTTATTTTATTTAAAAACTTTTACATTTTTTCATGTCAGTTAATTTTAACCACGTATCTTTGAGGCGTAACTCAGATTCTCAAAGATACGTGGTTCAAATTAACTGACCTGAAAAATGTAAAAGTTTTTTTAAATAAAATATATATCAACACTGAAAATGGGATTAAATTCGTTTAATTCCCTGATTTTTTGTATTTTTTCTTTGGCGGGGTAACATGGTATTTATCTCGTACCCCACGTGTAAGGGTTAGGCATAAGGCCCTATTAACGTGGGACCAACCACAAACCGAAGCCTATGGGTGGCGGGTGAAAAATTGCGTTCATCCCTTCGGCATTCCCCCTCAAGGGGCACCTCAGGCACTGGGCAATAAACCCAGCCTTGTCCCTTTAAATCGAGGGGCAGGTGTTGCCTGGGGGGACTGGGATAAACGGTATTAACTTCTAAAGATCTAGAGCCGAAGCCACTGGACCCTACCACGAGGGGCAGCTTTATACGATGGTGGAATTTAGGTCCGTTAAGTTCAATTTAACCAGGAATTTATATGCCATTAAACATATTAATTAACTACCATCTTATTAAGTAATAAATATTTACCCTCAGTACATTCAACTCAAGTATTGGTCATTCAAAGTGTTCAAAGTTATTTGAGACATTTACTCTTGCGTTTGTGTGAGGTACTGGTTTCGGTTTCTTTGTTTTATGGCATATCAACCTTTGTGGGTTATTCAATACCAAAACCATGCAGGCTCGTAGAAGAACAATGGTCGTACCTCTTCACCCATAATTGTGGAGGAAGAGCGGGAATCATACCTTTCCCAAAAGTATTAGAACGAAGATGAACGTAATAGCGCGACTATTTTTTAAATATAAGTCTGACGTTGATGTCTATGCATGCAATCTACCCTATATATATATATATATATATATATATATATATATATATATACGTGTGTGTATTTATGTGTGAGCGTGTGCGTGTGTGTGTGTGTTGGCAATGTAGCACACAAATAAATAAAAAAGTTCCATGAAACGCCGACAAACATGAAAATAAGTTTCTATTACATCACTAAAACGTAAAGTTAAATGTTAGACCTTAAGGAATTTAACTATTTAGCAAATTAAAACCCTCATTGAATTAATCCGAGTCTATTAACTCTTTTCCTACCCAAATTTTCGTGGCACTTTTTACTTGTATGATGGTATAATTCAAAGTCCACTATCGATTCACCCCAGAACTCGTTCAATTCAAGTAAAGTCCTGTCATAATTTTAATCTGAGTCCTTCTGGTCAATTATAATTAGAGATGTTACCAAAGGTTTATGGTAGAATTGTAGTGGTGGGAGAGCTGCTGTGAGTGGCTTCAAGTAGGCAAAGAGTTAAATCCTTTGCTTTATGGGTCTCTTTTTCGAACGTCTGAAATGGAAATTCTATTCTGTTTTATACAATAGATTTTCTGTATACCTCCCCCCTCTCTCTCCTCTCTCTCTCTCTCTCTCTCTCTCTCTCTCTCTCTCTCTCTCTCTCTCTCTCTCACACACACACACACACACACACACACACACTAACTATCTATCTATCTCTTCACACATGTAAAATCGTCTTATACCACCTTTGAATGGTCTATCTCAGATATCAATACTTCCACAAGAGATACCGCAACCTTTAAACATTATACATACTAGCAAATGTATGCACCCTCCGGGTGCAAGTATTTAAGTTTTAATATAATAAAATGTCATATTAAATTAGAAAGGCTAATGAAACTGAATAAGAATGTAGATAAAAAGATTTGGAACAGAGGGGTATGATTGAAAAATAGAACAACTTTGAAACTAACTCTTCCATCATTTTCCGTTACTCCCATCTTTCATTGGTAAATTTTCGTAATTTAACTGTTTAGTTAAAATAGGAAGTAAAAAATAATATTAGTTATTTATTCTTGTTAAAGGATTTCTTTTAAGATTTATTGAAGAGATTTTTGCTCATATTCATTAAGATAAAACCAAACAATTAGAAATCAATAATACTAAGCATATATTTATTAAAATCAAATTTTTAAGATGAATATGCAAATTAGCCTTCCCATTCATACTGTAATCCGCTATTTTATTGTATATATAAATACAATTGCATGTTAGCAGTATGTAGATATGGTCAACAGTGTAAGTAATGTACAACAATTTTATTAATAATTGAGGTATAAATAAAATTATGGTAAATGTGATGTAAATAACAAAGAGAATTGTGACTTGTATAGTAATATAGTTTCGGTTACAGACAGACAAACCCACAATCTCCATTATAATATATATATATATATATATATATATATATATTAATATTGACAATATATGCTATATTTATGGGTAAACAGTGTTCAATATCATTGATAGACCATGTATATCTAAGTTAGGGCAGCGTGGATACAAGCGCTTTGGAATTCATGGTCATTCTACCCTAACTTTTATGTATTTATATATATCCTTATCTATACCACTGCCATATTTTCATGTTATTTACTTTCAGTGAGCTTTTTTTCTTTTTCCTTTATTTGCTTTCATCTTTATCTTCGTCGTACGTATATAGTACTTTATTTTCGTTTTCTACTTGTTATCAATTCAAATGATTTATAAAATATTCTCAATTATTTTTCTCCTCTAATTCTTTTAAATCTTCTTTCTTAAACTCTAATATTTCTTCAATGTTGCTTTCTGTTGAATCACAATTTTATTTAAACTATTCATTCCCCTTTTCTCTCTATCTCTCTTCCTCCCCCTCTCTCTGTCTCTCTCTCTCTGTCTCTCTCTCTCTCTCTCTCTCTCTCTCTCTCTCTCTCTCTCTCTCTCTCTCTCTCTTCCATCTTTTTTTTCCTTCATCCTTTCTTTGCTGATACTCTTTTTTCTTATTTGTCCCCTTCTTCTTTTCTCTCTTTCTTTCACTCATCCCTCCATTTACTTCTCCTTCTTTCTTTTTTCGTTTTTTCCTCATCATTTCTTGTTTAATCTTTTTTTCTTTATCTTATTTGTTCTTTTCTTTCTTTTCTGTCTTTCTTTTTTCATCCATTCTCCCATCTTCTTTTTCTTTTTCCCCTTTTTTCTTTGCCATTTCTCGAATTATTTTCTCTTTTTAGCTTATTTAATCTCCTTCTTTTCTCTCTTTCTTCTCTCTTTTTTCCATCTCATTCCTCTTTCTTTTCCCCTTTTCCTTCTTCCGTTCTCGGTTGATTCTCTTATTTTCTTTTACTTATTGTTCCCCTTTCTTCTTCTCAATTTCTTTTTCTTTTCACCCCTTTCTTCTTTCTCTTTCTTTTTCCTTTTTTTCTTCGTCATTTCCTTGCTTATTCTCACTTTTCTATAACTTATTTGCTTCCCTTCTTTCTTTTCCTCTCTTTCTTGTACCTTTTTCTTCCATCCCCTTCTCATTCTTTCTCCGTCTTCTTTTTTTCTTTCTCTACCCCTGACCACGCAAAATGGATAAGAGGGTCACATGGAAGCCATGTGATAAGGATTTCAAAATCTCATATCATTGAAGGACAAGATGAAATAGCTAAAGGTCCCCAGTGCGGCTTCCTCGCTGATTAAGACCAAACAATGGACGCAGTAATTCCACATCCCCAGGAATGGATATAGAACCAAAGATTGGCAAAGTCTTCGAAGACGTCGAGATTCCCGCTCAGATTAACATGAATGGCCCAGCCACAGCATTACTTTGACTTCAGCTGTTATGTTCAAGGTGAGGCTTTTTCTATACAGCTGCCGGTCTTGAATTACCCCACTTCCCACAGACACTACATCTACTACTAGCACTATTATGTCAATCCTGCCTCTAACCCCCCGCACCCCCAGTATCAGTATCTCCCACTCAGCCCTGTGTGTTCCTTTCAGTTTCATTTCTGTCTTCGTTGTCATCGGCCGCCAGTTGCCCATCATCGTTTGCTTGCTTAGATGCTTTATTCTTAGATTTTTGGTCTTCCTTTCTCCTCTTCTTATCTCCAATCGCCTTGTTTCGTTTCATTTCTCCGTTTATTCTTTTTTTTTATTGTCTTTCCTTTTTCTATATTTTATTTCATGTATTATTTCTTGTTCTGTTCCCATTCCTTTTTATAATGTTCTGCCTTTTTTATCGTCGATTTTTTTTTGTACGTGTCTGTATCCATCTATTTTTTTTCTTTCGTTCTACTGTATTGACTGAGTGTTTTACCTGCATCTTTT
Source organism: Doryteuthis pealeii (assembly GCA_023376005.1). Classification (NCBI taxonomy): domain Eukaryota; kingdom Metazoa; phylum Mollusca; class Cephalopoda; order Myopsida; family Loliginidae; genus Doryteuthis; species Doryteuthis pealeii. Next base: position 129,964,658 of record CM042138.1, on the reverse strand, counting down.
TTGTCTGTCTGTTTGTTTTTTGTTGTTTTTTTTTTTTTTTTTTTTTTTTGGGGGGGGGGGTAGGCCTTTTTAGAAGTTTTGCGTTTGCACACGCATGTGCACATTCTCTTTTTTTCATCTTTCGCCACTCTTTCTTTACTACTTCTCTTCCTTTCTTCTATTTTATCAATATTTATTTTTTATTACTTGCTATTACACTTTTTATACATTACAAGGTCATTGTGTTTTTCCTAAGATATTTCTCTGTTGTTGTTGGGGTTTTTTTGGAGGTGGGGGATGATTTTTTCGAGATTTATTTACGTTTTCTTTTATTCTATTAATTTTTTTTTTAATTTCAGATTTTTAGTTCCAGTTTTATTTTTTTTATTTTTTAAATATTTTTATCCCTTTTACTTTCTCTTCCTTTTCTTTCTTCTTTTGAAGATCTTATTTTTCTTAATATCTACTTCTCGTTTATTCTTTTGTTTGTTTCTTTTTTTTTCCTTGATTTTTCTTTTAACTTTTCGCATTCATTTAGCTTATCTATTCTTATGCAAATTTCATCCCTTTTCTCTATACGCATTGTCTTTTTTTCCTTCTATTTTAATTGTAAACCACGATTTTGTTGTCTAAAACTTTCTACCTTCTATTTATAAACCCTTTTTGAAGGTTGCTAATACCTGTAGTGGATTAAAAAAATAACGATTTAAATGTTCTAAAAGACCAGTTCCGTTAAAAGGGAAACTGGTTATTTTATCATTATATTTCCCCAAAGGTGGGGTCGATATTACATAAGGAAACGACTAAGAACGTATGAAATAGTACCACAATTATATCTGCATAAGCACAACAAATTTCGGGGGCGTATAATTATTCATGAGAACTATATAAATAACTTTTTTCCAGTCATTATTTTTTTGGGGGAGGCGTATCGTGTAATGGTTATCATCGTAGGAAATAGACTTGATTTGGTTGTTTTGTTTTACGGTATTATTACGGGTCATTTAATGCCAAATCAAGTCATTTGTATATCGGGTTGCTTACAGTGTCTGTTGTTAGTTAAATATTCACCACCTAAATATTGGACAGGCTCATCGCTGCTTAATTTTGGGGATCTAGCGGGAACCGGTGCTTTCAGCGTCAATTAACCATAATCTGAAAATGGAGTTGGCGTCCCTAATTCAGATCCTGTCTGCATTTCATATACATTTCATATATCACTTGGGAAAGGTATGATGTCATATATCACTTGGGAAAGGTATATATTATATAGCACTTGGGAAATTGACCGTGGAAAGGTTCTAAAAACATTTTGCTTGTGTGCACTGAAAAGGCAAGAAGTAAACTATTACAGATGCGGACTATGCTATGATCTAAAACTCTAAATTCAAAACTTTTAAATTTCGCTTTAAAATTGAGCTTATGTCACATACTGATTCTGTGCAGGGGATTGGTAAATACTCGAAACAAAAAATAATATTTTGTCTTGTTGTCTTAAAGAGTTAATATCGTTTTAAGGAAAATTCATGAATTTTTGCAGAGATTTTATTTATCAAATCCTAGATCCTAATTATCGATATTGTTGGTTGGTTGGTTTATTGATTTTAACGGCATATCAAACCGTCTGGGGCTATGTCATGCCTAACGGTTTGGAAGTAATATATGTTGTGTATTTATATTTATACGTTTTAGTAATTGGTGTTAGCACCTGTGGCTCATGTTGTATGGTCTTGATTAAGTTCATGTCTATATTCTATAGTACAATTTTATTTCCCTCAAAAAGGACAGAATGTCCTCTATGGGAATTTTTAAATAGATCTTTCATCTTGTTTGCATTAGAAAAGCGGTTTCTGATGTGAGCAAAAAACTGCATTCTACGAATAAGTGTTAACAGTCAAAGATGTTTGACATGTTTCACATTGTGGTTGTTGTTCTTGTTTGAGTATATAGGAGTGCATTAGTCTTGTGTGACCAATGCGTAATCGAGACACAATGACTTGTTCCTTTCTAGACTTCCCTAAAGTTTGTCTCCAGCCCCCAAAGTGGGTTTGATTAGAAAGAGTTTATTGTGGATGTTTTTTATTCCAGTGCTGTTGCCATTTTTTATTAAGGAATCTATTAATTTTAACGGCGGACGAAATGCAGGCGCTGTCCAGTCTTCTATCCCATACCGTCAAAGTATCAACTCCTAACACTGCTCTCTCTGACTGCTACTGTTCTGCACAACGGTAGACCCCTAACTTCCATCTTCTCTGACTGTCACTGCTCTTCTGGTAACCCACTGCTACCTACTAATACACTACTACTGACATGCAACTTTCCACTTCGGTCCTTGCTTGGGCGAGATGGGCGATCGGAGAAACCCCATTCAAACAATCAGCTGGTCATATCAAGCCCTAGCAACTATATGATTGCCCCGACCTTATTCTTCAAATTGCTCTCATGGCAAACATCCAGCACCATTCATCCTATAGATGCTAGAAGGAGGTGACTGAGGGTCAACCACCAGTATCTATTTATACACAAGAAGTTAATGAATATTATTTCTACTAATTTATTGATACACATGAAGATTTGGCATTAGATAACCCACAAGGGTTGATATGGCATTAAACACCAAACAAACAAACTTAATTATTGCTAGAGGTTTTATTATCTTTCAGATTTCCACTTTGTGTTTCATTTATTCTCTTTGCCTAGACAGCTTGATGCACTATGTTACTTATAGTTTGTTTTATTCTCATTTGTATGCGTGAGTGTATGTGTGTGTGTGTGTGTGAGTGTGTATGTGTGTGTGAGAGTTAGTGTGTGTGAGAGTTAGTGTGTGTGTGTGTGTGTGTGTCTGTGAGTGTATGAGTGTGTGAGTGCGTGTCTGTGTGTGTGTGTCTGTCTGTCTGTCTGTTTGAGTGAGTGTATGAGTGTGTGTCAGTGTGTGTGTGTGTGTCTGTTTGAGTGAGTGTATGAGTGTGTGAGTGCGTGTCTGTGTGTGTGTGTGTCTGTCTGTCTGTCTGTTTGAGTGAGTGTGAGTGTGTCAGTGAAGTGAGTGAGTGTGCGAGTGCGTGTCAGTGTGTGTATGAGTGTGTGTGTGAGTGCGTGTGTGAGTGTGTGTGAGTGAGTGTTTGAGTGTGTGCGTGAGTGAGTGTGTGGTGAGTGAGTGTGTGAGTGAATGGGTGTGTGCGTGTGTGTGAGTGTGGCTGTGTGAGTGTGTGTGTGTGTGAGTGTGTGTGTATAGTTTGTTTTATTCTTCTTTGCATGTGTGAGTGTGTGTGTGTGTCTTTGTGTGTGAGTGTGTATGTGTGTGAGTGCGTGTAAGTGTGTGTGTCAGTGTGTGTGAGAGTGAGTGTGTGTGTGTGTCTGTGTGAGTGAGTGTATGAGTGTGTGAGTGCGTGTGAGTGTCTGTGTGCGTGTGTCAGTGTGTGTCAGTGAGTGTTTGTGTGAGTAGTGAGTGTGTGCGTGAGAGTGTGTGCGTGTGTGTGTGTGTGTGTGTGTGTGTGCGTGCGTGTGTGTGAGTGTGTATGTGTGTGAGTGTGTGTGTGTGTGTGTGTGTGTGTGTGTGTTTCTTATTTTTCCTTATATATTTCCCATGGTTTGATTCTCAGTTGATTTTATACCTTTGTTTTTTGGGGGCGGTTAGGGTTTTTTTTTTTGTTTCTTTGTCTTTTTCACCTTTCTCCTTCAATTTTGTGTATTTCTTCTTTTATTTTCCCGCCTTTCTTTTTGATTTTTTTTTCGCCTTGAATTTTGTAAAAATATTTGTAACATTCCTTTCTTCATATTCTTATTTTTCTCTTCAAACATCTATTTCCATATATTTCTCTCCCTTTCCTTTCTGCTACTTTTTCTTTCTTTCTTTCTTTCTTTCTTTCTTTCTCCTTTTTCTCTTTCCTTTCTTCATCATCATCATTATTTTTTTCTTCTCTTTCTTCTTTTTTGCCCTTTCATTTTCCTATCTTTTTCTTATCTTTATTTCTCCTGCTTTTTCTTCATCTTTTTCTTCATCGTTTTCTTCTTCTTCGCCTTTTCATTTTCCTTTTTTTCTTATTTTAATTTCCTATATCTCTTTTCATCTTTTTCTTCTTTTTTGATTTCCTTTTCCCTTCTTTTTTATCATTTTTTTTTATTTTTCTCTTTCTTCATCTTTTCATTTTCCTTTCTTCTGTGGCATTTTCTTTCTTTTCCCCTTCTTATTTTACTTTCTCCTCCTCTTCCTTTTTCCCTTCTTCTTCTATTTTTTTATTTTCCTTTTCTTCTTCTTCTTCTTCTTCTTCTTCTTCTTCTTCTTCTTCTTCTTCTTCTTCTTCTTCTTCTTCTTCTTCTATGAAATTTCTCACTTTCTCCTCTTCTTTCCACCACTTTCTTTTTTCTTTGTTTTCTTGCCCTTCTTCATCTTTATCCTTCTTCCTTACCATTTTTTTCATTTTTGTCTTGCACTTTACCTTCATCACTCTTTCTTATTTACACTTTTTCCTCATTTGAGACGTTTCTTTCTTCTTCATCTTCGCCATTTTCTTTTTCTTCGCCTCTTTCTCCTCCTCTCTCTTTTCCCTTTCCCTCCGTCTCTTTATATTCCTTTTCTCCTCTAGATCCTCTTCCCCGCCTCTTATTCACACTCCTCCTTTTACATTTTTATTCTCTCCGCCTCGTCCTCTCTCTTCTCCCTTTTCCTCTGTGTCTTTATATTCCTTTTCTCTAGATCTCTTCCTCCGCCTCTTATTCACACTCCTCCTTTTACATTTTTATTCTCCTCCGCCTCGTCCTCTCTCTTCTCCCTTTTCCTCTGTGTCTTATATTCCTTTTCTCTAGATCTCTTCCTCCGCCTTTCACACTCCTCCTTTTACATTTTTATTCTCCTCCGCCTCGTCCTCTCTCTTCTCCCTTTTCCTCTGTGTCTTATATTTCCTTTTCTCTAGATCCTCTTCCTCCGCCTCTTATTCACACTCCTCCTTTTACATTTTTATTCTCCTCCGCCTGTCCTCTTTCTTCAATCTACTTTTTCCCACTAATCTGACTAGTGAAAATCACTTGTTAGTACGCCACTGCTACACAGGCCAGCAATAATAGAATTCTGATGCAATTGTTGGATTGGAAGCGACCATGCATACTCTGGTCACAAAAAGAATACGATAAGATTAAATATGCTTCTATATATTATTTATATTATTGTACGTCTTTCGTCAATTGAGAGCAGATACCAAAGGCAGACTAAACGACACAGAAACTGATCGACGGCAGATATTCACAGAATTAAAAATAGCCACTCTATTCTATACATACAATTAAGAACATACCTAAATTAGTTTCGGAGGAGGCACATAATATAATGATTAGAGTTGTAGCAAATAGACTCGTCGACCCGAGTTCAAATCCTGGCCGAGGCTGTTTGCCTTTCACATTGTTGTAATACCGTTGGGGAAAGGTATGCAACCAACTACTCTACCTCCAGCTATGGGTAAATATATGTTAAAATAAAATCTGTTAAACTCCGCTTAAGAAACTGACCATATGTCACACCCTACTCATGCGGGGATGTTGGTAAATATATATTCAATCAAGAATATACTTAAGCTAATTTCGGTGGAGGCGCGTAGTATAATGTTTAAAGTTGTAGCAAATAGATTCGTCGACCCGAGTTCAAATCCTGGACGAGGCTGTTTGAATTTTACATAGTTCTAATACCGTTATGTATGTAACCAACTCTCTCTCTCTCTCTTCTCTCTCTCTCTCTCTCTCTCTCTCTCTCTCTCTCTCTATCTATCTCTCTCTCTCTCTCTCTCTCTCTCTACCCATAGCTAGCTAGCGAGCTAGCTATGGGTAAATAGTAGGGCAGAGCGCTCTTTAACCAGATACCTGTCTAGGTGAAGGAAAACTTGAATTCAAATCTGTTAATCTCCGCATAAGAAATTGACTTTGTATCACACCCTACTCGTACGGGAAGGTTGGTAAATATATATATATATATATATAATATATATATATATATATATATATATATATATATATATATATATATTCAATCAAGAATATACCTATACTAGTTTAAATATTCTATAAGACACATATTCCAAAATGCTAGGTTAGTTGTTTTGTTTTACCGGATATTGAACCTTTTGGGTCATTTAATGGTGAGTCATTTTTTTTTATTTAGGTTGCATTCTCTAACTGCTGTTGATTAGGTGGTCACCCAACTAAGTATTGATAATTCGTGTTTGGTGATCTAGCAGGAACTAGCGCATTCATCGTTACATGAGTGTAAGCACAAAACGCTAAACATTTGAGAAATAAATGATTTGAAGTAATTACTTGAGATCATAGCGAGGCAGTAAAGAACGTTGTCATGAAAAATATGTTTCATAAAACTTTTGAAGATTTTTAATTATAACATCCTTTCATTCAACAACAATAAAATATAATTGGAAATCGTAACTGTTAAATTGACTTCGGTATAAAATAACCCAACAAAGGTTGACATGACATAAAACCAGCCAACCAACCATCATCTATTAATAATGGAGATTTGCTTCCGGTTTTTGTCTGTAACAAAAACTGCGTCACTGCTTACGTCACTTTACCCAACACATAATCCAACGTTATAACATAGAATAAATATACTCAAAATGTGAGCATGCAATCCTCATTGTTTTAATAAATAGATGCCCGGCGTTATATATTCATGTATAGATTGTTTTATTCTAATATAATATTTAAAGTTATCGGAACTGTTTCCATTTCAAATTGTCTTTCTTTCTTTCTTTTTTTTTTTTTTTACTCATTTAATAAATTTGACGATTTTACATACTTATGGTACACACTCTATGACATTGAATTTTTCAGCTCCCATCCCCTCAGGCAATATCTTTCAAAAACTTATTTTTACATCGCCCGGAGAGCGTCTTTTTATTTTGCTAGTAGAATTAATAGAGGACTTGTAACGGTAACTTTTACAGAAAAATTAATGCAAACATTTTTCGATAGATTTATTTCAGCCCGGTTCCCGTTAGATCACCGAAGTTAAGCAGCGATGAGCCTGTTCAATACTTAATTGAGTAACCAATTAAGCAATAGTAGATACTGTAAGCATCCTTAGTTCTCTAAGAAAAATGTTTGATTCGGCTGTAAATGTTCAGAAAAGGATTGATATGCCGTAAAACAAAACAAAACAAACAAGAATTAATTCAGCATCTATAACAACCGTTATTAGACAAAGGTGATATATATTTTTTGCCTATGTATTTACCCAACCCCTCCACACAAGCAGGATGCGACACATGATCAATGTTTAAGCGGAGTTTAACAGGTTTGAATTCAGAGTTTTCCTTCTTCTACCATACTAAGTTCAAAATGCCCAGTATGTTCTTATGTCTACCCATAATTACAGGAAGAATAAATGGATTAATTTATAAATAGCCTAAGGGATTTACCGCTATGTGATATGCAAATATCCTCGTCCATGGTCGCCATGCCATTTACTACGACGATAACCATTACACATGAATGCCTCCATATATTTTTGAGTATAAGGAAAATTAATATTACACGATAAAGATACCGACGTATGCTCAAAACTATTGAGAAAGAAGGTGTATTTAATAAAATATAGATGAACCGTTACTGGAACGTTAATCTTTAAAATATTCCCCTTGGAATTCAGTACACTTATTCTGCGATTTCCATTGGTCGAAGCACCTGTGAAACGTCACCTTAGTTTAGAAAAGGTCCCTTTACATAGTTAGAATGGAGGGGCTGCACTTGGTTTGGTTTTCTTTGTTTAATGACATATAAACCATTGTGGGTTATGTACTGCCAAAGCCATCCTCGTATGAGAATAGTAGTGGTACTATTTGACCCATAGCTGGGGATGAGGGCTTCATACCTTTCCAAGAGGATTAGTCAGAAATTGAACGTAATAGCGAGACTGGAGTTTGAACTCTTACTATGATGTCGAATTCCAGCACGTTAGCCACTACACCACGAGCTACAATTGAACAATTGTATTTTGTCAAAATCTGCTGTTCAAAAAGTAACGTGACTGGTTTCATATTATATTCACATTTACACTGACACGTCTACATAGTACTTGATCCGTCTATAGTTATAAAGTAAGTTTAGCTTAGTTGTGACACAAGCCAAAAGTATGGCATTCCTAATGAGAATCTAACTGGCTAATAATAGTCTGCTAATCAAGCTTGCTAACCATTACACCAAGTGAGGTGCCTAAATCACGTGACGACTGTATATCATTACGTTTTCATTTAAATTTTACATTTGATTTTTTTTTTTTTTTCATTTAAAGGTTCCGTCTCGATACTTTCTGGTTTGATTTGGTTTCCTTCTTTTGTTTAATGGTATATAAACTTTTATGGGTTATATAATGCCACATTCATTCTTTTAGGAGAACAGTAGTAGTACTCTTTAACCCTTTTCCACATGGAATTAATCCGAAAGTGAACGTAATAATGTGACAAGAGTTCAAACCCGGTTACAGTCCAACATGATAACCACTACGTCAGATTTAACGATATGTTAGCATCGTCGAGATCATGTTGAGGAGTTTACTTTTGTATGATATTGATCAGGTTTACTTTCTTTATATTTTGGTCTAATTTTATTTGTCTCTGAAAGAATAGAATATCATCTATATTGATATTTTCAAATAGATCTATAATATTATTTGCGTTGAAAAAGCGTTTTCTGATCACAGTGAAAACTCCACATTCCACGAGAAAGGGTTTAACAATGCAGGGTGTATTAATTTTGTTATTCAACTTCTATTGATTCCTTACAAATAGACGTATATAAGGATTAAGGGAGCGTAAGAAGTCTCCATAGTCTTTAGCTCCGGGTGTAAGTGCTTTCGACTATGCCTTAGCCATTGACAAGAACAAGATTGAGATAAGGGTATTGTTGCCTTCGGAAAAACTGGGATGTTAAACTGTATTTAGTGTCTCTCTAAGTGATATGTTATTCTGCATATAAATGCCATTCATAACTATGCCGAGGGAAGGACCGGAAGGGTTTTGGCGAGGAAGAAAAGACTTCGGTGAGTTCTATATTATTCCTTATATACGTTCCCTTGTAAGAAAATATAGGACAAATTGATCATCTACAAGTCATCATTCATAAGATTACGAATACCACTCTTATCACTATTTGTGTGTGTGTGTGTGTGTGTGTGTGTGTGTGTGTGTGTGGTTGTTTTTTCATCATGCTTAAATTGAAGGTATGAGAAGTCATTATATCGATAAAATAATTCCCGATTCGTCTTCGTAAACATCCTCGGAATATCAACGTTATTTTAAATTCCGTCGAGTCGTATAAAACTTATTATTATTATTTTTGAGTTTTCACATCATCATTAGCTGATGGTCTTTCACTGGAGTCTGAGTGACAGCAAATCTCCTCAGGTCACCAGGACACTTCTGAGTATTCTGGCAGATTGCAGCAGTGCAGTGTTCTGAATGGTATCAATTCTTCCTCTGATTTCCAGACTTTCCAAACCCTTTTCCAATCCTTTTGGGATCGTTCCAAGTGCACCAACTACAATTGGTATCACTTTGACTTTCATATTCCATAACTAATATTATTATTATTATTATTATTGAGAGTTTTTCACGCCAGCGTTAGGTGATGGTATTTCACTGGGGTCTGAGTGACATCAAGTCTCCTCGGGTTTCCAGTACTCTTCTGAGTATTCTGGCCGATTGTAGCAATGCAGTGGTCTGAATGGTCTCAATTCTTCCTCTGACTTCCAGTTCCTCCAGTCTTTTTTTTTTTTTTCAAACATTTTGGAACCCTTCCAAGTACACCAACTAAAATCGGTATCCCTTTCACCCTTATATTCCACAGCTTTTTCAATTCTCTGGCAAGGTCAAGGTATTTGTCTATCAGTTTGTTTTCTTTCATCTTCATCCTGTGATTTGCTGGAACTGAAAAATCTACCAGTTGACATGTTCGTTTTTTTTTGTTTTTTTTTTGTTTTTTTTTTTTATAATCAATACTTGGTCTGGTCTCCGTGCTGGGATAAGGTGATCCGTCTTTATCTCGAAGTCCCAGAGAATTTTATGCATTTCATTCTCAAAAACAGATTCTGGTTTATGCATATACCCTTTTGTTGTGTGGTATAATTTAATTTCTTGCATAATTCCCAGTGGATCACTTTCCCAACCCAGTCGTGTCTAGCTTTGTATTCCTGTTGTGCTAGTTTGCTACATTCGCTTAATACATGGTTTATGGTCTCATCTGTCACCACACAGTCTAGATTTACTGTTTTGCTTTATCTTACCAAGTTTTAGCTTTGATAGAATTTTTTCTTAATGCATTATGCTGTTGTGTTGTTGTTGTTGCTGTTGTTGTTGTTGTTTTAATCCTTGCGATTTTCCCACCAGCTTTGATTGGTGGTTTTTCACTAAAGTCTGAATGATAACAAGTCTCCTCAGATTTCAAGGACTCTTCTAAATATCATAGCTGATTTCGACAGTGCTGTAGTCTATATTGACTCGGCACTTTCTCTGATCTCGACCCAGTTTTTTTTTTCCTTTTTAAACTATTTGAAAGGCACTAACCACCATTGTTTCGCCGTCACCTTCATGGTATACAGCTTTTTTCTGCTCTTTGGTACGATTTTGGTATATGCTGAATAGAAACAATTAATATTACGCTGCTTTTCCCTCTCACCAAGAAAAATATAAGTCAGGTCACTCAAAAAGTACTACATGTAACCCATAGTACTTGACGCTTGCCGAGTGAACGGTGACTTAACCGGTTCTTACACAAGAATCATTGGGTGGAGGGCTGGTGGCTAGACACCCAGCAAGATTAATAAGAAGATCTATTGGCAAACATACTCTCTTTTAAGGTCAACAGCTGACTACTTCTCTCAAGCCGTGAGAAACACCAATATCTACATCTAGGAAAAAGACACTGATATAAAACTGGAATTAGGGTACCCCAGGATACACTAATTATAAAACTTGCGTCTTGAAAAACATCAAATGATGTATACTATCTCTTCCCTTTCGTATATATGTATTTACCCAACCACACGAGCAGGATACGACACAAGGTCAACTTTTGAATGGAGTTTAACAGGTTTGAATTCAGAGTTTTCTTTCACTTAGACCGCTTGCCATACCAAGGTTAAAGAGCCAATCTGTCTAAATACTGCCCATACATGGAGGGAGAAGATTTGGATGCATACCTTTCCCAAAAGTATTAACACTATGTAAAATGAAAATAGTCTCATCCAGGATTTGAACTCTGATCACCGTGTCTAGTTTCTACGACGATAGCCATCATACAACCAGCATTTCTTTATATATACTAGCAAATATATGCACCGTCCGGGTGCAAGTATTTAAGTTTTGATATAATAAAAATATCATATTAAATTAGAAAGGCTAATGAAACTGACTAAAAATGCAGATAAAAAGATCTGCAACAGAGGGGGTATAATCGAAAATAGAACAACTTTGAAACTAACTATTCCATCATTTTCCATTACTCCCCTCTTTCATTGGTAAATTTTTCTAATTTACTATTTAGTTAAAATAGGAAGTAAAGGATAATATTACAGTTATTTCTTTGTAAATAAATTTTTTTAAAGATTTATCCCAGAGATTTTTGTTTATTTTCTTAAGATAAAACCAAAAGAATTAGAAATCAATAATACCAAGCACATATTTATTAAAATAAATTTAAATATCAATATGCAAATTAGGCTTCTCGTTCAAACTGTAAACGCCTATTTTGTTTTATATACAAATACAATTGCATGTTATTAGTACGTAGATTGGTCAACAGTATTTAATAATTAATACAATTTTTATTAATAACTGAAGGTTTAAATGAATGAAATCAGGAGAATTTGACGTAATAATTAGGAATTTGTGGACTTGAGTAGTAATATAGTTTCGGTTACAGACAGAAACACACAATCACCATTATAATAAGATATATTATTATATATATATATATATAATATATAAATAGGATTTTTGGTACACGAGAATTTGTATACACTAAATGGAGGAATCATATGTATTTGGGAGAATATTTATTAATGAATAGAATATAAAAATAAATGGGGGGGTTTACACGAATGCCTTTTCAACCGGATCTTTCAAGTGATACTCCGGTGACGAATAAAAGTCAAATTGTACAGAATTTTGTAAGAACGAATTTCTTTTCTTTTTTTTTTTTTTGTCCCCCTATGGCCATCCCTCGATTCTTGTACATTTGACTTTTATTCGTCACCGGAGTATCACTTGAAAAGATCCGGTTGAAAAGGCTTTCGTGTAATCCCCCCCCCCATTTATTTTATATTTTATTCATTAATAAAATTTCTCCAAAATATATATGATTCTCAAGTGATAATATATATTATATATATTATATATATATATATATATATATATATGTGTGTGTGTGTGTGTGTTGTGTGTGTGTGTGTGTGTGTGTGTGTGTGTTTGTGTAGTTAAAGCTTTGTGAGCAGAACTGATTCAAAGCACCGTTTTTCTTCACTTTACACATAGGTGTTGCTTGATATCATTGATTGCCTACAAAAGGATACCATAAGATGGTCATAAATAAAAGTCATGTAATTATACCTTATGAATATTTGACCCAAAATGATACAAAATGCTGGAGGCAGAACGAGACAACTATGCTGTACTTCTAACAGATAAGAAAGTCCGTGAAAAAAGAGGCTCTTTAGTAAAAGAGCATATCTAAAAAGAGGCTCTTTAGTAAAGAGCATATCTAAAAAGAGACTCTTTAGTAAAAGAAGCTTTAGTAAAAAGAGGCTCTTTAGTAAAAGAGCATATCAAAAGAGGCTCTTTAGTAAAAGAGCATATAAAAAAGAGGCTCTTTAGTAAAAGAGCATATAGGCTCTTTAGTAAAAGAGCAAAAAAAGAGGCTCTTAGTAAAGAGCATATCTAAAAAGATGCTCTTTAGTAAAAGAGCATATCTAAAAAAGAGGCTTTAGTAAAAGAGCATATCAAAAAAAGAGGCTCTTTAGTAAAAAGCATATCTAAAAAAAAGGCTCTTTAGTTTAAAAGCATAAAAAAAGAGGCTCTAGTAAAAGAGCATATCAAAAAGAGGCTCTTTAGTAAAAGAGCATATCTAAAAAAGAGGCTCTTTAGTTAAAAGAGCATATCTAAAAAAGAGTCTCTTTAGTAAAAGAGCATATCAAAAAAAGAGGCTCTTTAGTAAAAGCATATCAAAAAAGAATTTTTAGAGGGTTTCGACTAATGGAAACTCACTGGAGTTGAATGCGAATTGGTTATTTTGGAAAAAATCAAAAATTCTGTTGACTGTTCTTTGAGCCACTTCTTCACTACAGATTTCACTTCCTCGTCACTGAAATAATGTTTGCCCCCAAACCCTCTTTCATGGGAACGGAGAGATGGTAGTCTGAAGGCGCTAAATCTGGTGAGTATGAAAAGTGAAATTTCTAGTGAAGAAGTGGCTCAAAGAACGGTCAACAGAATTTTACGGGGCTGGCATACATTCTCTCATTCGAAGGTGGAACATTGCTATTGAGAGAAACGGTGAATATGTGGACGAGTAGGGGTGTTATCCACAGAGGAACAGTTTCATTTTGCTCTATGATACATGTTCTTGTGGTGGTAATTATACCTGTCCTAAACAAATTGGCTTTACTTTTTGACTCGCCCTCGTAATACAAATAATTTACGCACATTCGAATGATTCCACCTATTCCTATTTAATACTAATAACTTATATACAGCTACAGTTTCAAGAAACTATTCCTATTTAATAATAATCATTTGTTTTCCCACAGTTATATTTTTGCAAGTATTCTTATCTAATTCGACTAATTTTTAAACAAATATATTTTATTTATAGATAGGATCCTAGCAAGTACTACCATTCCCGGGTAAAGTTGACTTGGGAATAAAGGTAATGAAAGGGTACTCCACACTCGATAGAGCTACAGAACTGGAGCCTCACCGCCAAATTCAGTTTGGTGTCCTACTTAGAACACTAACCGTTTAGGAAGGACATTGTACATCTCTGCAGTGGATGCTGTTGGCGTATTATAAGCAACATCGGCACACAGAGAAGTGATACGGTAAGCGTGGAATTTCCATGTGATTAATCTTCTTGAACATGAAACAGTGGTTACGGATTTAAAATAGATAATTATTAAATTATTAATTATTAATTGTTCAGTATTTATTTGCAATCTTTTTTAGTTAACTTCTTGTTACTGAAAAAAATGAGCGAGAGTAAAAAAAACACTTTTAAAATTACTTACTCAAATTTTGAGTGTATATTGATTTTTATATAAACTTATATATAGGATTGTTTTTAATTCGTTTAAGTAAAACATGATAGTATAAGAAATCAGTAACAGCAAATAATTATTTATTAAGTCAGTTTTGTTAAAATTATTATGCATATTATTTCCACCATATTTCCTACGTAAATATCTATTTCATAGAAATATATAACACATATTTTAGTATTTTAAATGCATTAATAATATGGGCAGTTTTGCAGCGAATCTAACTGAGCTAGACTTAAATAGAGACATCGTTAATAAGTAAAATGCTAATTAAGATTAAATAATGATTATTTCATAATCGTTGAGAATATAACTTGAATAGCTAAGGGAGTTGTGATGTCAACGGTGATGTAGTTTTTGGTTACAGACACACAATTACATAATCTCTGTTATAATAAGAATTGATTATTGATTAATATTATGATCATCATTAATAATTATGTAGTACTATTTTCTAGAATATACTAGATGATTTGGTTGGTCGGTTGGTTGGATTTACGGTTTGGCAAACTTGAGTTATTTCATATCGAATTTAGTTGAAGATTTATGGTCTCTAATTATATAAGCATATCCACAATCGTTTTAACAGATCAACACTTCGTTATTATAAACAGATTTATAATCGTGAGATGGGACCCTAAACGGTACTAATACTCCAGGTCAGAGGTGCTCGTTCTGTTTTGTTTATTGTCGTAGGTGACTTGAGTTCAAATCTTGCGAGACTATTCGCATTTCACATAGTACTGATACTATTGGGAAGGGTATTCATCCAACTATTCTCCTTCAAGGTATGGGAAAACACCAGGAAAAACTGGGATCTTTAACTTTGGTATGGCAACCGGTATGGAGAAAGGAAAACTCTGAATTCAAATTTGTCAAGCTTCGCTTAAAAAATTGACTTTGTATCACATCCTGTTCGTGTGGATGGGTTGGTAGATACATACTACTTCAGGTCAGAGTGTTCTTGGGAGTAATGACAACGAAGGAGTGGCACCACACTCATTAGAGCTCCAGAACATGTACCCACGACACTCTTTTGATTGAGGAGGGGTCTTGTCTCTCTGCAGGAGGTGTAGTTAGCGTAGTCTAGGTACTGCTGACTAGGTGGTAAGATAGTGAGAGTACTGATAAAATAAGAATATATATATATATATATATATATATATATATATATATATATAAGGTGTGTCAAAAAAGTATCGCGATTTTTTGTACTTTTTGTCACACCTTGTATTCTGAAAAAATGACGTTCCATTCTTTGATTTTTTCAGAATAGGTGTAAAAAAAAGTAGCAAGTTTAAAGCTGTATTTACCAAGATAGAAATGAAGAATGAATGGAACTTTTTTTTTTCAGAATATAAGAAAGTATCGAATTTTTTTGTACTTTTTGACACACCTTGTATATATATATATATATATATATATATGTGTGTGTGTGTGTGTGTGTGTGTGTGTGTGTGTGTGTGTGTAATCAGTTTCCGTATTTAATATAAATCTGAAACATAGATTCATGCATTATATCAACATAACTTTTCGACGTTTTAAAAGAGTTCGGGATGTTATCGATTTCTTGGTGCATTCACCGATCATCGGAAACACTAAACCACTTTTACCCACCCCTTTTATCGCTTAGAATTCGTTACCTTGGTAACGGTTGACCCTGCAAACACCACCCAGCATCCGTTCTATGACGGACTCATGAAAAACTTCTACTTCTGTTATTAGACCTAACTTTGCACCCTCCGACAACGTTGACGACCTCTGTCAGAAACTAAGGTCGGCACACCTATTTGCCCAAGTGTGTTAGATACAAAAGTAGCCAATCAGAAGAAACTACTGTAACCAACAGACTTGCATGCAGACAGGCAGACAGACAGACCATCAGAAGTAAAGAAATGGATAGACAGGAGAGGGGGGTTATAAGAGATTGGAGATCGAAGGAAAAGGTGGCCATGTTGAGGGTTGGTAAGACGAACGTGTACTGCTGGTTAGTAGAACCTTTGGATTTCCCTTCCAGCCCCAACACTGCCCCTATTTTCAGTCTATTCCCGCCACCCAGCCAGCCGCCCCCACTTCTGCTAGCGCGGGACCGAAAGAGTCAGATAAAGGCAAAACAATTTGTTACTAACTGCAGCACGGCAAATCTCAATCTGGTCTCCATTAAAAAGATAATCGTTTTCTGCAAAAAGGCCGGTGGCGGTTTGGAGCTGAGGGCCGACCGCGACTAACCCCGGACGCGCCTACGACCGGCAACAGGGGTCAGAGGTTGGACGAATTCATTATTCATAAGTTGGTGCACCGCCAGCAGAAATGGAACGGCGCTGATCTCTCGTTCCTGTTTCTTATTAGACCAGCAATGTTTGGGAAGCAACAACGCTTAATGAAATGGAATTGCATTTTCAAGAGTTTGGTAATTCAATTTTCGCTGTCGCTGATGTGGAGGTAATAGTGTTTTGTACCTGCCAGATGAGATAGCCTCAACGCGTGATCGTGGAAACGGTTTGTGGTTGTGGTGGTAGGGATAAGGGCCAGGTTTTGGTGAGGATTGAAGTTTCAATGCAAGAAGTGAACATAGTCATGCTCACGTTTGCTTCTAAAGGATTGATGGTAATATAGCAATTGTGATTCCTTGATATCCTTCTATGAAGATATGTTAGTAGTGATGATTATAATTGAGACACTGAAGATAAAGGTGTTATTGTCAGTAGTGTTAGTTGTGGAAATGATGCAGACTTTTTTTGAATGTTTACTTTTTTATATAAGGTAATGCGGCATCATAGTGTTCTTGATATTACTGGGTCACCATTTTACACAAAAGTTGTTGGCTGGTTGGTTGGTTGGTTGGTTGGTTGGTTGGTGTTTAATGGCATATCAACCCTTGTGGGATTATAAATGCCGAATTATGTTTTATACATATATATATATTTGTGTGTGTATTGAGAGGTGTGTGTGTGTGTGTGTGTGTGTGTGTGTGTTGTGTGTGTGTATAACTTCATGTGTATGTTGGTTGGTGGGGTTGGTTGGTTTTTAATGGCACATCAACCCTTGTGGGTTATAAAATGCCGAATTATATTTTATACATACAAATATTTGTGTGTATGTGTGTATTTGTGTGTGTATTTGTGAGTGGTTGTGTGTGTTGTGTGTGTGTGTGTGTGTGTGTGTGTGTGTGTGTGTTATAACTTCTCTGTATTAATAATGGTTTGTTTACATTGTTTGTAGAGGAACATTTTTTATAGAAATAATTTTGTTATCATATCAATTGTTTGCACAAGTTAAGGATTTCAATGTTGTAATACATTTTGTAATACTCAACCAATTTTGATAAAAAATAAAATAAAAGATCTACATAATCTTGTAAAGAATTTTATTGAGTCATATAAAAATGTTATGATACATCTATTAATAATGGGGATTAGGTCTCTATTTGTCTGGAACCAAAACTACGTCACTGCGTACGTCACATAGAATAAATACACTCAAAATGTATGCATGCAACTTTAGACGATCCTTATTTTTTTTTTTTTGTAAAAAGTTTTAATAATACATGCCCGGTATCATATATTCATATATAGTTTGTTTGTTTTTTCATAATATACATTGTATATATTTAAAGTTATCGGAACTAAGTTTTCATTTCAAATTGTTTTATTTTTTACTCCTTTAATAAATTTGATGATTTTACTTACTTATGGTACAAACTCTCTGGCATTGAATTTTTAACTCCCGTCTCCTTAGGCAATATCTTACAAAAATTAATTTTACACTGCCCAGAGTGCGTATTTTGTGTTTTTTATGTTTTGTTTTGTTTTGTTGTTTGTTTTTTTGTTTTTTGTTTTGTTTTTTTGTTTTTTTGGTAGTCTTTATACTATAACGCTAGCGCCACACTGGGAACTTGCGTAAGTACATTTTTTCAAACTGTCTAATTTTAGATGGATTTATTAAATAAATTATTTAATAATCTACATGTTTAATTAATTAATTATAAGACATTAGCTCCGAATACTAATTACAAAGAGTTTTAACCACTGGTAATACAATTTTCCCACAGTTATATGATATCAAGTATTCTTATCTAATACAAATATTTACACACAGTTGTATAGCTTCAAATAAACTTATCTAATGCTAATAATTTATACACAATGATATAATTTCAAGTAATAACTATTTGATAATAATTATTCGTTTTCACTCAGTGATACGGTTTCAAGTAACTAATAATAATCCTTTTAAAAAAATTATAGCTTCAAGTAACTATTCTTCATAAGAACAACTTACGTTATATGATATCAAATATTTCTATCTGATAAATAATTTTCCACACAGTTGTATGATTTTAAGTGTCTAATACTAATGATTTGTATACAATGATATATTTTTAAGTAACCACTTCTATTCAATTTGGTCATTTTTTTGCAATGAGTTGCGTACAATTATATGGTTTCAAAAAACTAATAATAAGAATACACAATAAACAATTACAGATTCAAGTAACTATTTCTTATTAAAATCAATTCAAACACAGTTATATGATAACAAGTATTCTTATCTAATCTCTATTAATAATGGAGATTCGCTCCCGGTTTTTGTCTGTAACAAATATTACGTCACTGCTTACATCACATTACCCAGAATCGTCATAACATAGAATAAATACACTCAAAATTTGAACATGCAACATTAGACAGTCCTCATTGTTTTTTAAAACAAGTTTTAATAAATACATGACTGGTATTATATATCTATATATAGTTTGTTTTATTTTAATACATATTTAAAGTTTACATTTCAAATTATTTTATTTTTTAATCCTTTAATGAATTTGAATATTTTACTTACTTAGGGTACAAACTCGCTGACATTGAATTTTTTACTCCCATCCCTCAGGCAATATGTTTCCAAAATCTATTTTGTTTTTTATTTTGTACTAGTACAAATAATTTTGAAACATATTTATTTGACCTATGGTTGCGACCATAACAGGTACTACCACTCCGACTGAACCTAGATGTAATGACAATGAAGAGGTACTGCTGGCACGGCGGAGTCACCTATTGTCGGTATCAGCCAAACAGCGAGAGAGTCTATCCCCTTTTCGCTAGCGCTAGACAATGGAGAGTGTTTTTGCTGAGGTGGAACGGTTTTGCTCAATCGGTAGAGCACCCACCAAGGAATCGTAAGGTTCGTGGTTTAATATCGGTCCCCGCCAGCGCATGAGTATCGCAGATTGGGTAATCTGATATATACGGTAAAGTGGGGGAGAGGTACAGTAAAGTAAGTAAAGTCGTCGGGGCGGCCTAATGTCGATATCAGCCAATCAGCGGGGAGTCTATCGCCTTTTCACTAGCGCTAGACCAAGGCGATTGTTTTTTGTTGGTTTTTTTTTGCGTATGAGGTGGAGTGCCACACCTACGATCAGCTTCTTACTTTACCACTCAGATCCCTGTGCTACTCATACGCTGAGTTGGCGAGGGTTGGTATCGAATTAAGAACCTTGTTTTCTTGCCGAACGCTCTACAGACTAAGCTAACCTGGCCCACCCAGAACTGTAGGCCCAAAATTAGATGCAGTTTAGTGTTATACCAGGACTCTTTTTGGCGGGGATGGGTAACTTTCTGCGGGTGAAGCAGTCAATATATTTTAAGCCTCGCCGACAATGTAGAAAAAACCTCAGTTGAACACTGGCATTACGCAGTTTAACACTGGTATGACGGTTAAATCACGCTGAAAGCACCGGTTCCCGCTACATCACCGAAGTTAAGCAGGGATGAACCTATTCAATATTTAATTGGGTGACCACTTAAGCGACGGCTGGTACTGTAAGCAGCCTGAGTCCTTTGTGTATCAAAGTGAAGTGTTCCATTTTTAAATGACCCGCATAGGATTGATATGCCGTAAAATAAAACAACCAACAGAAAATGACCTGATTCGGCATTAAATGACCAAAAAAGGGTTGATATGCCGTAAAACTAAAAAACAAATACACTTGTTTTTTTTTCAGTTTCTTTAACTTTTTCAAAACCCATAAATCATTGTTTAAAGTCTATTTCATTTTTAGTAGAGCAAATAACATATTACCAACCCCTTCATATATAATGTATATTTTGTATCAATGAGGCTGGTCATTATTAAGTTGATTTTTACCTTACTGAGATATTCATTTTATTTCTGTTGTTATTTGGTTAAAAAAAAATTTAATGAAAGGAACAGAAAACTTTATATAGAAATCTGTAATTATATCAATGTTATTTACACAAAAGAAAGAAAGAATAAAAGAAAGAAAGAAAGAAAGAAAGAAAGAAAGAAAGAAAGAAAGAAAGTTAGAGTATGTATACGTAAAAAAGAATAGAAAAGTTAAATAGAAATAGACGATTATATCAAAGTTATGTACGTGAAAGAAAGAAAAAGAAAGAAAAAGAATGAAAGAAAGAAAGAGAGCAAAGAATAATAGAAATATCTATACATTATTTAGCAAATGTTAGGAATAGTTTTCCATTATTTGAATAGATAACTGATTACCCTTTGAGTAGACCTTTAAACACACAAATTATAATGATTGTCTCAATTTACAACTTAGTTTTTAATTTAACAATTTATACTTGGATTCAAAGTAAATAAAGTTCTAGAAATTAGTTTTAAAATCACAACTGATTCAATTACTTATGTTATATAGTTTTCTATCAAACAGAAAAAAAAACTGTGACTTGTTTTTTTTTGTTTTTTTTTTATACTATACATTACATAAGGGCCGGGTTAGCTCAGTCGGTAGAGCGTTCGGCTAGAAACCGCAAGGTTCTTAGTTCGATATCGGCCCTCGCCAAATCAGCGTATGAGTAGCACAGGGATAGTAAGTAAGGAGCTGATGGTAGGTGTGGCGCTCCACCTCGGACGCAAAAACAATCACCTTGGTCTAGCGCTAGTGAAAAGAGAATAGACTCCCTCGCTGATTGGCCGGTACCGACATTAGGCCGCCCCGACGACTTTACTTACTTATTTATTAAGTAAGATGCACCAAATATATTCATCTCAACTTCGTAATGAGACGAACTTTATGCAATTATGCGTGTAGGGCCGGTTTAGCTCAATCGGTAGAGTGTTCGGCTGGGTTATCTCAAGGTTCCTGGTTCGATACCGACCCTCGCCAACTCAGCGTATGAGTAGCACAGGGATCTATGCGGTAAAGTGAGGAGCTGACGGTAGGTGTGGTGCTCCATCTCAGACGCTAAAAAAATCTTAGTCTAGCACTAGTGAAAAGGGGATAGACTCCCTTGCTGTATGGCTGATACCGACTATACTATATATATATATATATATATATAATCTGCTTGTATATAAATGGCGAGAGAGACAGACATACTGAGGATGAGATGATGAGGATGATGACAGATTTGGTTCTTACTTGTTCTCTCTTTTTCTTGCTAAACTCGTCTGCCACCATTTTCTCAGACTGATTGTTACTCTAGACGGCTCTGCTGTTGGGCTCTCTTTTGGGGGTTAATTTCTTCTCTGTTCCACTTGGTGTCGTGCATTCTTGTTTGTTAATTAGTAAAGCAAAAATTGTTGTTTTTTTTATAGCTTTCATCAAAACAACCCCAGCCCAAAACCGCGTGGTGAGAGGCAACATCTATGAGAGAACGTCTTCCCTCAGCGAGTAAGTGATTGCAACTAACTAAAAACTGTAACACACATCTACTGGCGCATTTTTCGGAGGTGGATGTCACCACATTTCAATCATCGGCAGTAACTTGTCATTCAACTCTCCGATTTGAATTTATAACGAACTTAATTTCAAAATTTATACTACCCTACTTACATAATTCATAGGCTATCCATGAATAATGTAACATCATGTGGAATTTTCACGGGTCCAGTTAGTTCTTATATATTTAACCAACCCCTCCAAAACAGACATATGATACCATATTAAATTTTAAGCAGAATATGTATTTACCCAACCCCTCCGCACGAGCAGGATTTGACGGAAGGTTAATTTTAGCGAAGTTTAACAGGTTTGAATTCAGAGACTTCCTTTTCCTAGACTGGTTTCCTTTCCAAGGTTAAAGAGCCCAGTTTGCCTATTTCCGCATAGCTAGGTGAAGAATAGTTGGATTTATACCTTTCCTAAGGATATTAGCGCTATGTGTAAAGCAAATATCCTTGTCCAGTATTTGAACTCGGTTCGACATGTCTATTTTCTACCACGATAACTATTGCACAAAAAACATCCCCAAGTTCATTTTTAGTATAGCTAGAATGAATTCAGATTTTTCCTTCTTCTTGACTGGTTGCCTAACGAATACTAAAGAATACAATCTGCTCTATTTTAATCATAGCTATGGGGAGAACAAATGGATTCATGAATTGCCAGGGGCATTATCACTAAGTGATACGCTAGTATCCTCTCCTGAGATTTGAAATAGGGTTGCTGATTTCATTTCCTGTGATAACCGTTACCCAAAGTACGCTCGTTTATTTGATTTTTTTTTCTCTGATATCTATTCCTAAAATCTGGTGAATCCGTGGTGTGATATAATGCTGCTGATTATGATAATGTTTTGAAGGTTCTGGAGAAGACATTATGTTAGTGCCACGTACCACAATAACTCATTTGTTCTGCAACCATGGTGAAAACTGCTGAACTTGACAAGAATATTAACTTAGTAAAAACATCAGAAGTGGATAAATTATTAAATTAAAAGCTAAGGTGTAAAGTGAGATGACATAATCATATATAATTTTTGAATAATTTTCCTCTGATATTCTATTTATAATAACCGGTGAATCCTTGGTGAGATATAATGCTGATGATAATGATGTTGACGATAATCTTAATTATATATATTATAATATATATATATATTATATATAGAGAGAGAGAGAGAGAGAGAGAGAGAGACAGACAGACAGACAGAGACAGGGACAAAGACAGAGAGAATGAGAGAAAGTGTTTTTGAAAAATAGTTATCGTCGTAGAAAATAGATCCGCGAACTGAGCTCAAATCTGGACAAGGCTGTTTGTATTTCACATCGCTAATACCGTAGGAAAAGGTATCTATACGATTATTCTCCCTCTAGTTATGAGTAAATAGTAGGGAACACAAGGCTCTTTGACTTTGGTATGGCAACCGGTCTATGAGAAGGAAAACTTTGAATTCAAACTCCAGTTAAAAATTGGCTTTGTTTCGTACCCTGCCTATGCGGAGACGTTGGGTATATATATATATATATATATAGGTACAAGAGATAACCTACTCGAGTTTCACCATAAGGATCTTCAGGGTTAAATCTACTGAATTAATCACTAATGTATTGAGCACTTTGTTATATCGCTGTCTTACCTTTCTGAATTTTGCATCAAATAACCATTGTGACCATATTCACTGGTAAGTCACCTTTTCCATAATATATATATATATATATATATATTTGTGTGTGTGTGTGTGTGTGTGGTTGTTTGTTTGTTACCTGACCATTCAGCACGGTCAAGATGTGATACAACTTCCACTTTCAATAGGAGCACTGCTGGTTTGAATTAAGAGTTATCCTTCTCTTAGACTGGTTGCCTTACCCAATTCTAAGGAACCTAATCTGTCCTGCTATTTACCCATAGTTGTGTGAGAATATATGGACTCATATGAAATGCAAATGGCTTCGTCCAGGATTTGAACTCGGATCACCGATTCAAATGTAAAAATGTGTGCGTGTGTGTGTGTGTGTGTGCGTGCGTGTGTGTGTGTGTGTGTGTGTGTCTGTGTGTGTGTGTGTGTGTGTGTGTGTGTGTGTGTGTGTGTGCACGAGCTTATTCATGTGCGTACTTATGTATACGTTTCCGCGAATGTCTTTGTGTCTTCAGATTTATTGCGGGGAAATTTTAAATCCCGTCAATAAGCCATAAATTCATCCATCACACATTTTATGACTGCAATAAACACGCATAACACTAAACTCTGCTTTTGTGCGGAGTTATCATTTAATGAATGTCGTCGAGTGGTCAACGTTTTTATGACCCGCCGGTAATCATTGGTCCTAAACAAACTAAAACGGTATTCCGTTGACCTGGAAATGTCAAAATGAAAATGTAATTGAAAATGCTACTTTCCAACTTGGAAATTTTCAGATACAGGTCAGCTTTATACGGTTAAGCAAAAAGATAAATATTTATTTAGCTTAATTAGAGTCTAGTTTAGATTTGTACTTACCGTAATTGTCAGCATATAAGACGCACGGTATATAAGACGCAAACCCCATTTCAGCAGGTCATATTCAGGAAAAAAGTTTTTAGTGTATTTAAGCATATATTGTTGAAAACAATCTAGCTGTGCATTACACAAGCAGAAACATAGCTGTATAAAAGCAATTTGGCAGTACAGGCAAGCAATAAGCATATACAAGACATCTCAATAGCAGGACATATAATAATAATAATAATAATAATAATAATAATAATAATAATAATAATATAAAATTAATGATAATAAAACTTCAAAGCAATTTTTGAGCCAAATTTTGGAAAAAGTGCGTCCTATATACCGTCAAATACGGTGAATTGTAAATCGAAATCCAAGCTCAAAATTTTGGAAGTGAGAATTTTTGAAAAAAAAAATCATATGTTAAAATGGGTTGCTGGTTTTCCATTAGTAAGTAGAATTCTGGTAACTATGAGGTTTGTTGGTTGTTTGGTTTTACGGCATGTCAACCCTTGTGAGTTACTTAATACTAAATCTTGTACTTTATATATACAGGGTGTTCGGGATAAATTTGATATACTTATATTCAGTTATTTTTCTCCGTAGGTTGGAGGTATTGACCACACTACGCATCATTTAAAAGCTTGGACCCTTCTACATTCATATACGTGATGACAGATAGAATGGATGACTGGAACCCATCTGAATCGTGGAAGAGAATAACTTGTACCATGATGATCTGCGCCGGCCATCAAAATAAAGAGATTATGGTTGCTGCCCAATGCTCCCTGAACACTTTTAAAAATTCAGGCATAAACTGGAGAATTGCAATGGAGTCTACGAGGCTGTGGCTAAAAAAAAGCAACATCAGACGATCTGATTGCGTTCGTACAGCAGAACTCCTTGAAAATCTACAGAAAAAAAGTGTTGGAAACCCTTGCATTAAAATTCGGAATTTGTCACGTGAATTGAATGTTTCAGCCTCTACCATGATGCTTGCACTCAATGAATACCTTCGCTACTACTCATACAAGCGTCGCAGAGGTCAACTGCTCACAGAAAAGGCCCATGAAAATCGTCTGACAAAGGCGAAGAAACTTCTGAGAAAAATGAAACATTCTGCTGAACCACAAACAATCTGGTTCTTTTCTGATGAGAAAAAATTTTCCCAAGATCAAAAGTACAACACGAAGAATAACAAATGGCTTGCAAACACCTCGTGTCATGCAGACTCAATTTCCCCAAACTGTGATGGTTTTTAGATGTGTGTCCTCTGAAGCTTATGGAATTCCTCCGCATTTTTTCAGAGAGGGTATCAGGTTGAATTCAGATTCCTACTTGAAGTTGCTAAACACTGTAATCAAGGGTAGCCAATGGTAGGCCATATTATGGCAGCAGGATTCATCCCCCTGCCACACCTTTGGGAAAAGTCAAAAATGGTTTTCGGCGAAATTTTTACGACTACACCAGTCCCAATGTTTGACTTCCAAACTCCCCAGATCTTAACCCCATGGATTATTATGAATGGGGCGCTGTTGAGAAAGACACCAATCGCCGTGCTAGTACTACAAAAGCCCAGTTAATCGACAGAATTAAGGTAGGTTTTGAGACCCTTCCCAGGGAAACTGTAACAACAGCATGCTCCAGATTCCGGAGCAGGATTGAGCTGTGATCAACGCTCATTGTGGTTATTTTGAGTGAAACTTGTTGACAGTAGTGTAATATCCGTGCCTGTTGAATTCCTTATAATCCATTTAATTTTTTCTTTTTCTTTGTGAAACTGTCAAATTTATCCCGAACACCCTATATATATTTTAACAACCCCACCGCACGAGCAGTGTGACACAAAATCAATTTCTTAAGATGAGTTTAACAGGTTTTAATTCAGAGTGTTCCTTCTCCTAGACTGGTTACCCTAGCCAAGGTTAAAGAAGACAATCTGCCCTACTATTTGCCCATAGCTGGAGAGAGAGTAGTTTGATGTATACTTTTCCAAGTGTTTTTTTATATATTATTGTTTCAGAAATCTTTCATGGGAATTAATACATACCGGTGGTTGACCTTCAGCCATCGCCTTCTAGCACCTAGATAAAAAAAGAGTAAGTGTTTGCCATTAGAGCAATTTGAAGAGTACAATCAGGACAATCATATAGTTGCTAGGACAGGGCATGACCAGCCGCTTGATCGGATAAGTACCTCTTCGACAGCCTGTCTCGCCCAAGTAAGGGCCGAAATTGAGTGTCGCATGTCACGGGACCACTTAGTACCCAAAGTCACAAACTCTTTAGTCACCAGAACCTGTCCTCAGGCATTATAATGGGGTCTTACCCCTCTGCAGGGGTACAGTTGGCTTATTCTACAGCCTCAGTCGACAGAATGGTGATAACTATCTCGTATTATAATAAGATTCTTTTTCTGTCTGTAACCAAACTACGTCATTGATTACATCAAAATACCTTCAGGAATTGCGAAAGTTTATCAATGAGTATTTAATTTATACTCAAATCATTAATACATAGAATAGAATAACTCTTATTAATAGACAATGTCTCTTTGAAAATCTGAGTTAGGTTTACCTCAAAAGAGCCCATTTATTTTTGTTTACATATATTCTACAGTTTTATTTTTAGTTACAGAATTTCGGTGTATAGAATTTGTTAATAAATATTACGTGATGAAATCCAGTTTTATCCAATGCTATTGTAAAACCTTCAGCAAAAAATACTAATATTCTGGTATATTTGGTTTATGTTTAGTTTGGTTTGGTTTGGTATCTTTGTTTAATAACATATGAACCTTCGTGGGTTATTCAAAGCCAACCTTGTAGAAGAACAGCAGTATTACTATATAACCCATAGCTGAGAGAATGAGGAGTGCATACCTTTCCCAAGGGCATTAGTCCGAAAGTGAACGTATTAGCGCGACTGGAGTTCGAACACGCTTACAAAGATTTCGCAGTCCATCACGTTTGCCACTATGACTCGGGTGCCCCGCCATATTTGAGTTAGAAGACAAAAAATCATCTAAAAATTATATGTGGGTGATAGTGCTGATGAATATATATATATATATATTCACATTTATCTACGCATGTATATGCATACATATATATATATATATGTATATATATATAAATATATATATATGTATAGAGAGAGGGTGGATAGATAGATAGATTTATATGTGTAGATATCACTTCACTGATTTTCAACAGTTATTCAATTCTTTTAATTTAGAAATAGTGGATTTTACACGTACGAGACTCACTACAAAGTAGAACCTCATTTCTGTCAGCCATGAGTCCACTGTTTTCACCAGTGGGTCAAACCGGGAAGACATATTTTGATTGGTTAGCTGATCGAGATCAGGACCCCAGAGATGCTTCGAAAGAGTAGCCAGGGTCGCCGACAGTGGGCTATTAAGATAGAGAATTGTTTTGAGGTGGCAAGCAACAGAGAAGAGGAGAGAAAAAGAACGAGGAAGTCAAAAAGAGAGACGCGGGGAAGGCAATTTTGCCAGCTGAAATGCTTAGGATTGGTAATCTTTCAGATACGAGTCTAAATGATGTATAAAGACGCTGCAAGACAGATTTTAAATTGAAAGCAGAGGGCAAAAGAGAAGAAGGCAGAAGTAAAGAAGATGTGTATTAGGTAAGAAGAGAGTGATGCGGTGGGGGGTTACAATAGAATGAAGATGAAGGAGGAAAAGAAAACGAATGAATATATAGAAAGAATTAGATAAAAATAACGGGGAATAGAAGAAGATCTACAGAAACAAACGGTAAAATTAAATGAAAAAAAGATGAAAAAATAAAAAGAATTGGAAAATTTGGAGATATCAAAATAGAAAGGATTAAATAAAGAAGTGTGTTACTCGAGGGCGAATGAAAACAGGAATGAAAGAAAGCACTAAAGAAAAAAAATGAAATTTAGGAGAAATCATTTTTGATAGAAAGAAGAATCTTGACCAAAAAAAAAAACGAAGGTAGATGAAAAGAACGAGTTCTAGATGAAGAATAGTCTATCGCAAAGGTTTGGTGTACTTTGTCGAATTGGGAGAAAAAATGAAAACTAGAGAAATGAATGAGGTACCAAATAAAAAAGCGAAAAAAATGCACCAAATAAGAGAGAAGAAAATGAAAGAAATGCATAGGAAGTAGTACTTAAAATATAACAAACAAAAAATTATTTTTTCATTTCCCCTAACAGTCGACTTTATGACATTTGTCGATTTTACCTGATTTTTTTTCTTTCTTGTAATAGGGGTAATTTTTTCTCATTTTCTCACTTTTTTTTTTCATTTTGGGCGAAATTCATATTTATCTTTATTTATTTACTTTTTTGTTCTATTTACTTTTTTCTCTCGGAAAAGTGTTCCGGTGGCACCTCCCAGATCAGAATTGGCCATGTTCTTGTCACGACTACCTTCCACCTTATTCCAAAAACCGCCACTAGAACCAATTGAGCTTCCACTACAACCCCAATCATTCAAAATTCTGTTTTGGTCGATTTCCTTCCTTCGTCATCTTTTGGTTTTTTTTTCTTTCTTTTTCTTTTTTTTTTTTTTTGCTTTTTGTTCCTCATTCCGTTCGTAAATTTCTTTTACCTTTTTCTGCCCATCGAGTTCTTTTTCGATTTTCTTTCTATTATGTTCTATTTCCTTCTCTATACTTGCCCTCAATTCCCTTTTAGGACTTCATGCTGTCGTTGCCTTTTTAGGGGCGTTTTTTTCTATCATAGATTTTTTTTATATTCTTTATTGTTAATACATTTTTTCTTTTTCGTATAGCCACGACTTTTTTTTTGTTTGTCTATCATTTTTTGTCGGTAGATTTTTTTTCTGTTTTCTTTTTTTTCTTTTAGTTTCTCTTTCTTTTACTTTATTTTTTAAAACTTTTTATGGCATATTCCTGTCAAAAAAAGTCATTTTATTCATTGCTCTCCCCACACACACTCATCCCCTACAACCACAACTACAAACTTCCTCTTCATTTGCCTTCCGTCATCCGTCTGTCTGTCCGTTTAAGCTAACAGGGATTTTTAAATATATTTTTCTGGAGTTTTTTTTTATTTATTTATTTTGATTTTTTTGTTGTTGTTGTTGTTTTGTTTTTTAGTATTTTTTATGCTTTAGAGAAACATGAAGTTATTTGCGTTGTGATGTTGATTTCGCTTCCAAACAAACCATTTATTCTTTTTTTTTTCTGGCAGCGAATTGCTGAGACATTTGTGGTTAGGATGAAAAAGATTTGAACCAAAAGTATTTTCAAAGTCTTTTTCTTATATCATCTCTCTCTCTCTCTCTCTCTCTCTCTCTCTCTCTCTCTCTCTCTCTCTCTCTCTCTCTCTCTCTCTCTTCTCTCTCTTTATATATACAATATATATATATATATACTATCAGAGTCATAATGGAATTATTTACCTATGTCTCTGGACTTGAGATCTCTCTTTCTTTTCCCTCTCTCGTTCTCTATTACATACACACATACACACATACACACACCATATATATATAACATATATATATATATATATATATATTTACTTATATATATAGCACATTATATTATTAATATATATATATATATATATATATATAATAATAGCAGAGTCGAGATGGGAAATATTACCTCTCTCTCTCTCTCTCTCTCTCCTCTCTCTCTCTCTCTCTCTCTCTCTCTCTCTCTCTCTCTCTCTCTCTCTCTGATTTTGTTCATTCAATGTCTCCTTTTTTTCTTGTTCCATAAAATTCAATATTTCAGTCGTCTCCCTTGTCTGTGTCACTCAGGATTATCTCTGTCTTTTTCAGTTTCTCTTTCCTTCAAAATCCTTTTCTCTTTCCTTTCTTCATCCCATAATTACTTTCTTTTCTTTCTGTGTACCCGCTTAATGGCTCTTGTAACAATAACAACGAAATTTCTCATTTCTCTGACGTAGTTTCATGTAGACCTCCACTATATATATATATATATATATATATATATATATAATATATATATAATATATACAGGAAATCTAACTGAAGAAAAGTCGGCCAGGTTTTGATGCCAGCTGGTGGTAGTCTACTAAGTCTAGCCACACTGAGGAGACGTGATACGTCGAAATACGGTGTCTATGGATGACTAATATATGTTCCGAAAGGTCTTTGGAAGGGAATTTAGCTGACATTCACCGTGTACGCTGAAGCATCGGATACAATCTGTCTGGTGATCTTGATATATTTATCTATGTATGGGAGAAATATGAGAAGTTAATCCGACAGTATGTG
>CM042138.1:129823917-129928917 GCA_023376005.1 Doryteuthis pealeii | reverse complement strand
TGGAAAGAAAGAACAATTAAAAAAAAAAAGTTTGAGAGAAAACGATATATATATATATATAGTCATCCACAGACATGTATTTCAGTGTGGCTAGACATTTGTAAGCTACCAATAGCTGGGATAGAAATTCGATCGATTCAGCATCAGTCAGACAGCTTAACCATTCGGCTATCGTCACCTATAGAATGCGAAGGAGATTTTAACTGTTTTAATACACGCATCTGTATGTGTATAAAGGCCACCATAGAAAGCTCCATCCCTTTTAGAGAGAGAGAGAGAGAGAGAGAGAAAGAGAGAGAGAGAGGAGAGATGGAAGATAGATAGATAGATAGATAGATAGATAGATTATTCATTGATTTTGGTTACATGAAAAGAATGCTAGTAGTTCTGTAATTCCCGAGAAGTTCTTGAAGGGAAGGTTGTTTGTGTGGAAGGAAAGTAAGAAAAGGAACGCAACGAATATCATTGTAATTTGAGCGTACACGCACATATGCGTACACATAAGTCAGTTGCTTAATTCGTTCGACAGAGAAAAAGTTTAAAATAAACGATGTCGGTCAAAGGGGACTAAAAATTAAAGTATTTAAAAACTGATGAAAATAAATCAGCGACAATCATTTTTTTTTCTGTGGGGGAGGGGGTGTTGTTGGGAGGGTGCTTTTTTTTTCAAGTCAGCATTAAATATTTGAATAGAAAGAATGAAAAGAAAAACATTAGATAAGAAGAAAAACAAATGACCGACATAACATTGTTGAATTATCAACGAAAAAGATAAGCGCTATCGCCGCCATTGTTTCAAACATTGAATCGATGGCGCTTGTGTTTGGTTAATGGTTAAGATCGATCAGTTGCCCTTTTGCAAAAGGATTTATTCTCAGACACAAGGGTTGAGATATTTGCGATCAAGAGGAAGTTGATATTTTATGGGAAGAAGGACTATATATTTGAAAAGAAAAATAAAGGAAACGATAGAAGAAACTTTTAAAGCTGACAAAAAAAACAAAAATTAACCACGCGTCTTCAAACATATTTTATCTTAAAAATACGAAATCCCTTTTTTCTGTTGTAGAATAAATTAATGAATGAATTGATTAGTTAATAAGGGTGGAAATGGGATGTGGTAAAGAAAAGAAAAAAAACGTGGAGTGATAATGCATTAAAGTGCAACAACAAAATTAAGGAATCAGAATATTTTTAGATGAAGAAAGATTTGGGGAATTTTGAACATTGAAAAAGAAAAAAACAACAAAAGCTTTAAAATATCAGCTTAAGACAATATCTGAGTCGTCGGCAGGTCAGGAGGATCGAACTCACTACACTAGCAATGATCTAACAAAACTAATCCGGTATTACTCTATGAGAGGCATTCATGGGTACAGGAAACAAGAAAATTTTAAAAAAATAAAAATTCAGAAAATAAGACTGAAAGAAAAAGAAAGTAAGAAAGAAGAAATAACTTTTTTCATAGAAAGAAAGAAAGAAAGAAGAAAGAAAACATAGAAAGTAAAATATGTTTGAAGAAAGAAAAATATGTTGAAAGAAAAAAAAGAAAGAAAGAAAGAAAGAAAAAAGAAAAGAAAGAAAGCAAAGAAGAAAGAAAGTTTTAGAAAAGGAAGAAAGTCAAATTTAGAAAGCAAGAAAGAATGTTTGAAGAGAAAATGAAAAATTTTTCAAAATCAATAAAAGGAAAGAAAGAAAGAAAAAGAAAGAAAGAAAGAAAAGAAAGAAAGAAAACATCGACACAGTGAGGAAAAATAAAAGAGAGAAAAAATAAGCAAACAATAATTATAATAAAGAAAAAGACGAGAGGGTACAAAGAAAGAAAGAAAGAAAGAAAGAAAGAAAGAAAAAGTGAAAGAAAGAAAGTTTACAAAGAAAGAAAAAAGAAAATTTTAGAAAGAAAGAATAAAATTTCAGAATGAAAGAAAGAAAGTTAGAATAAAAGAAAGAAGGAAAGAATTTTGAAAAGTTTGAAAAAACAGAAAGAAAGAAGGAAAGAAAGAAAACTTTACAATGAAAGAAAGAAAGAATTTTAGAAATGAAGAAGAAATAAACAATGTTTTAGAAATAAAAAAAATAAAAGAGTATGAAAATAAATTTGTGATATCAGAAGTATTTGAAAGAAAGAAAGAAAATGTTTAGAAATAAAGAAAATAAAGAAAACTTTTTGAAAGAAAGAAAGAAAGAAAGAAAGAAAGAAAGAAAGAAAGAAAGAAATGAAAAGACTTGATTCAAGAAAAAGACCAAAGGAAAGCAGAAAAAAAACAATGAGACCCCCGTCATCTCCAAATTAAAAAAAAATTATTAATAATTGCTAAAAAAAAAAAAAACAACGTCGAGAGAGAAAGAAAACAAAAGAAGAATAAAATATTTACAGATATTAATCTTTCATGGTCGGCAAATTCTCGGTGTTCTTAGTTGTTCTGGATCGACCGCTCATTGGACGTTCACCAGTTACCTCTACCCTAACATCGTCCACCATAAAATATCACCCATCCAAGTCACTTGGCCTCCATCTCCACAAAGTCTTTCATCCTAACAACAACTACTATTATCATCATCGTAGCCATGACTGATTTCAGCTTCAAATTACCAACATCGTCAACGGCCATCATTACTATGAATCCATCGTTATCACCATCACACTCTTCACTTTAATGAAAATGGAGATTTAAATTGAAAAAATAAAGATTGCTAAAAAGCAGAAAGAGAAGTTTAGAATAAAGGATCGGATATTTGAACTCGCCCAAAGGGATTTAACTAGAGAGTTTCTTTCTCGCTTATCTTTTTAAAAGCGGAGGAAGAAAAAATTGTAATCCATTGAAAAATAAATACCGGATAGTTTGAAAAATAATGAAATAAAAAAAATACCGTAAAGCAAACATTAATGACAAAAAAAAACAAAGAAGAGATGGTACAAGGGAGGAATATTGAGAAAGAAAGAAAGAAAGAAAGAAAGAAAGAAAGAAATAGTTAGAAAGAAACAACAAAGAATAAGAAAGAAAGAAAAGAAAGAGTTAGAAAGAAGAACAAAAAAGAAAAAAAGAAACAAACAAACAAACAAAAGAAGAAAGAAAGAAAGAAAGAAAGAAAGAAACCAACAAAAAAGAAAAAGACAAACAAACAAACAAACAAAGACAGAATTAAAGAAATAACAGATTTTTAAAGTTTGATAGAAAGAAAGAAAGAAAGAAAGAAAAGAAAGAAAGAAAGAAAGAAAGAAAGAAAGAACAAACAAACAAACAAAGACAGAATTTAAAAAATAAAAGATTTTTAAAGTTTGAAAGAAAGAAAGAAAGAAAGAAAGAAAGAAAGAATCTATATAGGAAAGGATAAGATGACAAAGCAAACAATAATGATTTTAAAAAAAGAACAAGAATACAACTTCCTTATAGAAAGACAACAAAAAAAATGAAAGAATTTTAAAAACAGAGGAGAGAAAAAAAAATCTCATTCAGATCATACAACCACCATTACTATTTGTTTACATCCGGCTTATTACTTTTGATATTAGGAAATATTTCAGCCTTACATATTTTAGAAGTGGCTGAAAAGAAGGTTGGTTTGTTGGCTTATTGGATTTTACGGCATATCAACCCTTATTGGTTTATTTTATGCCGAAGAAGTTCTGTTTTGCATTTCAAATTCTCTCTCTCTCTCTCCTCTCTCTCTCTCTCTCTCTCTCTCTCTCTCTCTCTCTCTCTCTCTCTCTCTCTCTCTCTCTCTCTCTCTCTCCTTTGCCAGAGAAACTAAGATTATATAACGAGGAGGTAATTAAGACATACATAGAGGGGAAACAGTGATAGGCAGAAAGTAAAGTAAGGGACTTAATTGCAAATTACGACTAATTAGAACCAATTAAAACGGAATTGTTTTCAAATATAATTCAATCCTAAAAATAAGGAATAATTTAGTATAATTTTCGTGTCATTAAACTAAATAGGAAAAAAGCCTAAGGAACCAAAAGTTGATTCGCTCAGTTTTAGTATAATAATATAATATATATATATATATATATATATATATATATATATATATATATATTGTGTGTGTGTGTGTGTGTGTGTGTGTGTGTGTGTGTGCGTGCGCGCGTGTACGTGTATAAGCACATATTCTCCCAAAAATTGTCGGCTAAAAAAATTTTTTTTTTTTAAAGCCATATCAAAAAACACATCACTTGTGTATTTACTTCTCATATATATATATATATATATATATATATATATGATGTTCAAAAAATGTATACCCGCTTTAACCAGTGGGTGTTTATTTCAAAAAGAAATTAAAATTAAATCCAACAACTGAATTAACTCTCTCACGTTGTATTCAATCGTAACATGGAAGTTTTAAGGTGCCTGGTAGTTGTAATTGTGGTATTTAATTAAGCCATTTAACTTTATTGCACAATAACTGGAACATTCAACGCGTTGAGAGAAGCAATTAGAACAGAATGCACCCGAATAACAATTGGAACAATTTTGTTAAGTTTGCAATTCTGTTTGTTCACGTTATCAACAGTACCTAAACCAGAAACATCTGTAATAGCTCAAAATATTCTATACTTGAGATCTTTTACTTGATTTATAACACTTGAATATATCTCAATAAATATTCTATCTATATATCAATACCCGTGTTCCTTAATTGTACGACCGTTATCATCTTGCAAGACCCTCTGGTTAAAAATGAGACCATCCAAATCGTACATGATGAAATGCAAAAATATAAATCCTGATAATCTGGTGTTGAATATCCGCTGAATTCTTATTTCTTATGAGTTTCGTCACCACAGCTAAATAATGGACCATTCCATGTTTATTATAAAGAAACCAAAGGAAGAAAAACAACGTACTACACAGAAAAAATACAATTAGAAGAGAAAGAAAGAAAGAAAGAAAAAAAGAAAGAAAAGATAGAAAGAACGAGGGGAGGTGAAAGATAGAAAAAGGGGGTGGGCGTGAGGAAGCAATAATGCTAATCTGTTTCAATTTTACATAATGTAAAGATTAAAAGAAGGAAAGAAAGAAAAAGTGTAAAAGAGAGTTAAATCAAGATTATTATACTTTTCCCATATTGAACTATTTTGCTATAGCTCGTAGGTAAACATATCAAACATTGTAATAATAAAATTATCATGCTGCTGTATATCCACAGGTCCTGCTAGTATCTTAACAAATATTATATTTATAATAAATCAAAGTGTGTACACATTTTTGGTGGGCAGCATACATCTAATGATTATAGCAGTATTTCCTTTTAGAAAATACAATTTTAGTTACAGCGATAGTACTGTGAGTAATCATTCCTTTTAATATATATATATATATATATATATATATATATATATATAAGGGTTTTATAATTTGCTTGAAGTATTGTGTTTATATTGGTTTGTTGGTTGGTTTTGAAGGCTATTACAATGCAAGAGTAAAGAAAAAGAAGCTAACTATGGTGTTGTTTGTTAATCTGTGAGTTATTCTTAATATTTCGAGATAAAAATCTCTTCTACATAAGATCTCCAGAACTGAAGTTGTTACTAGTGGATAATGCATATATACAAACACACACAAACACACACACACAGACACACACACACACACACACACACACACACACATATATATATATATATATATATATATATATATATATTTTGTGTGTGTGTGTGTGTGTGTGTGTGTGTGTGTGTGTGTGTGTGTGTGTGTGTGTGTGTACATCAGCCACTGGTCATCTACATTTAACTCGGAACGAACCACACCCAAACCTAATAAAAAAACTCATTAGCAAAGTGCCTTCATCACAGAGACATATGTACTTATAAAAAGGCAATTGAAGATAATTTAACAAGAGGATGGTGTTCACTCCACAAATTGATATATCTCTTCGCCACTACATTTTTCTTCCTTTCTACTTTTAAAACGTTTTTAAAAAGTATCTAAAAACATTTTTTCACTCAAACCTTTTCTCCTGATGATGATCTAAGCTCGAAACTAGTTGAGAACAATCAAAAAATAAATACCACAAATAAATATTCCTATTTGCCTCATCAAATTTGTCCATTCTTATATATATATATATATATATATATATTATATATATATATATATATATATTATATATACATTACATTAAAAGTATATTTCATTGTAATACATGCCGACGCCAGTCTCGAGACAGCGCCAACATGAATATAAAAATGAAATATAAAAAAGACATTTTAGCACAATTATATGCACATCATTACAAAACGTTGAACTAATCTTGAGATGAAAAGTAAAATATATAAAATTTTACTTGAATCTGTCTGGAATAGGAGAAGATCGCATTTAATGTCTTTATATCTCAACAGTCAGCAAACAAGGGAGAGAATTTCTCTTGATTTGTGTGCCTTCACTCTTGGCTGGGCGTATCCAAATCAAGTGGCGCTCTAACGAGACAATAGTCTATCTCTAGTCAAAGACAGATTATCTATATATATAAAAGAGTGATTCTCTATGTCTGTCTATATGCTTGTATAATTACTAGGCACACGTCCTTTTTATTATGAAAAATTGGTTATTTTATTAAAAGAATTGACCCGTTTATAAAGAAAGAAATTGGCCCTTTTATAAAGAAAAATTGGTCCATTTATTTAGAAGAAATTGGTCCTTTTATAAAGAAAAAAATGGTCCTTTTATAAAGAAAAAAAATGGTCCTTTTATAAATAAAAAAATTGGTTCTTTTATAAAGAAAAAAATTGGTCCTTTTATTAAGAAAAAAATTGGTCTTTTTATTAAGAAAAAAATTGGTTCTTTTATAAAGAAAAAAAAGGTCCTTTTATAAAGAAAAAAATTGGTCTTTTTATTAAGAA
Source organism: Doryteuthis pealeii (assembly GCA_023376005.1). Taxonomy (NCBI): domain Eukaryota; kingdom Metazoa; phylum Mollusca; class Cephalopoda; order Myopsida; family Loliginidae; genus Doryteuthis; species Doryteuthis pealeii. The sequence goes on along the minus strand of CM042138.1, from coordinate 129,922,067 downwards.
AAAAATTGGTTCTTTTATTAAGAAAGAAATTGGTCCTTTTATTAGGAAAGAAATTGGTCCTTTTATTAAGAAAAAAGATGGTGGAGATCAGCTAAGACCAAACTTCAATAAAACCAGCACCATTTTTTATCCGAATGAGGACAGGGGAATTAAAAACTGTTTGCTCCTCATTTTTCATAAGAAAAGCTAAATAAAAATAAAATAAGGGTGTAAATCTAAAAAAGGGTAATTTTAAAAATCATTAAAAATAAAACAAATTAATAAAGGATAAAACATAATAAAAACCAAACAAAAGAGAAAACAAAAATTCAAACAATATAAGAACAAAATATATCAAAGCAAATATAGATAAGACACAACGGAAGAGTAAAAGTAGGGTGTGACAAAGATGAAATAATAAACCATGTATTAAGCGAATGCAGAAAACTAGCACAACGAGAATACAAGGCTAGGCACGACTGGGCTGGAAAGGTGATACACTGGGAACTGTGCAAAAAAAATGTTGACCATACAACAGAAGGGTATATGCATAAACCAGAATCTGTTCTTGAGAATTAAACATAAAATTCGCTGGGACTTTGAAATAAAGACCGATCATCTTATCCCAACCAGAAGACCTGACCTAGTATTGCTTAACAAGAAAAAGAGAACTTGTCAACTGGTAGATTTTTGCAGTCCCAGCAGATCACAGGATGAATATGAAAGAAAACGAAAAGATGAACAAATACCTTGATCTTGCTAGAGAACTGAAAAAACAGTGGAACACGAGGGTAAAAGTGATACCAATAGTACACAAAAGCTTAGAAAAAAGAGATTAGAGGAAGATTTGGGACAATCCAGCCAACAGTATTGTTGAAATCAGCTGGAATACTCAGTAGAGTCCTGGAGACATGAGGAGACTTCTTTTCACTCAAACTCCAGTGCAAGACCATCAGCTAGCGCTGGTCTGACAAACTAACAAAATAATAATAATAATAATAATAATAATAATAAATAATAATAATAATAATAATAATAATAATAATAATATAATAATAATAATATACAACTTAGAAACAAGAATATATAAAGAATAAAAGATAATAAAAAAACACGTGTGTGTGTGTGTGTGTGTGTGTGTGTGTGTCCGTTTGTATCAACCACTTCTTGTCAGAATTATCCTGAAAATCCTTCCCAGTCAAACTTGGATAATTAACTTCTGTCTCTGATTCGGCTCCCTAAACCAGCTCTACGAGTATGTTTTGATCCCTTTTCAATAGTTTTTATCCTAACTTTTTCGGTTGCCTTTTCTGTTTCTAAACGATCTTTATTTTATTTTATTTTATTTTATTTACATTTTTTATTTTACGCTGAGTCTTTCCCTTAAACTTCTAAAGACATTTTCCCCTTTTTACTGGAGTTCCCTCTAGTTTCTCCACAGTGGGACTCTACACTAAGGATGGAAACCTGCAGCTCCCTTTCTCCTCCCTGGTAGAGGGGTTCAAGGTTAAAAAGTCGGGCCTTCATATGATACTTAGGAATTCACCTGATGAATTTATCCGCAAGGTTCACCCGGAAATTAAAGCTGGTATTAAGTGGTTTGCCAATATATTTTATCACCTCCCCACCATGTGAAAGTGGATGTTCTTGACAGAACCCCTAAATATAGATAGGCCCCGGATCTACTCGGGCTGAACCTTCATTTTCGACGATGTGAAGGGGTGTCGACTGAACCAGATCATCCATGTTGGCGTTGGAGGGAAGAAGGAACGGTGTTTTTTTGTCGTCTCTCCCTTAGTACTATCCGCTGCCCCACATAGAATCAACTCCATAGCCATCACGAAAAGAAGTCGAGAAATCACACATTCCATATATATATATATATATATATATATATATATATATATATATATCAATATATATATATATATATATATATATATGTATATATATTTATATATATATATATATTGGGATGCGTGATTTCTTGACTTTTGAACTTTTGAACCAAAGACCAGATTTTTTTGTTAAATACATGCATAAACGGAAAAGGCAATTATGACAATCTCAGCGAAATTGTTTGAAATTAATTTTTTTAAATGAAGATTTTTTTAAACTCTAAAAAAAGGTTTTTAAAGAAAAAGAAAAGAAAGGAAAAAAGGAGGGTGAAGATTTTTAAAAAAGTAGAAAAAATGGAGAAAGGAAAAAGGAAAAAGAAAGAAAAAAGAAGGGAAGAAAAAAAGAAAAAAGAGAGAGGAAAAGAAGAAAGAAAAAAATAATTTTTAAAGAGGATTTTTGAAAATGCTTAAGTTTGTTTTTTTGGAAAAAATTTTTTTAAAAGAATATATGGTTTTAAATATTCCAAATTAACTTCTACGTTTAGAACACATCAACATCACGTTTGTCATTCAACTTTAAAAAAAAAATGTATTCTTTTTATCTTACATATGCAACACGTGTTTCAGATCTTCTGGTATCTTCTTCAGGCTTTGATCAATAATATTATTGACCAAAGCATGAAGAAGATACCAGAAGATCTGAAACACGTGTTGCATATGTAAGATAAAAAGAATACATTTTTTTCTGAAAACATAATACATTTTGCGGATCTTCTTTTTTATAAAATATTGAATTTTCTCCCGTTGGAACCAGAACATATATATATATATATATATATATATATATATATATATATATATATATATATATAGTGAGAAAACTTTAATTTATCAGAAATAAATTTATTTTGGCTAATTTCGCCTCTTCAAATCTGAGTTTATAATGGACTAGAACTACATGTTAAGTCTATTTAAATACGTTTTTCTTCTCTCGATTTTGTTTATAAATTTTCTTTCAGGGTCTATTTCTTTAAAATCTCAGCTCGCAGACACGTTCACACTCACATTTTTTTTAATTAATTATTTTGATAAGTTACATGTATCTAAAAACCAAATCGTTGAGAGGAGAAAAGCATATTTGAATAGGCTTAACATGTAATTCTAGTCCATTATAAAATCAGATTTGAAGAGGCGAAGGTAGCCAAAATAAATTTATTTCTGATGAATTAAGGTTTTCACATACTTATTTATGCTATACTACGTATCTGTGAAGGTATGCACATACACTGATTTTATTTGTATACAAGCAAAATTTTTATATGTACGTTTGAATTCACAAAATGCTATCATGGAAATACTTGATACCATTCATATATATATATCAATTTTTTATGGTTGGCACTATTATACTTGAAGAAACGGTAGTAATCCAACGTACAGTGTTATTAGAAAAGTGCTCAATATCTGTGATAGAGTGTTAATAGATAAATAAATAAATGTTTTAGTTTATATTTATTTACATTGGAACAATTTTGCTACCATTGGTTTCTTGCTCTGTAGCAGTCATCAGGCAACGAAAGTGTTTTGAAAATGAATATGAATATCACTGCTTTGTATTTATATCATTTGCATCATTTTCAAGACACTTTCGTTGCCCGATGACTGCTACAGAGCAAGAAACCAATGCTAGCAAAGTTGTCCCAATGCAAATAAATATAAACTAAAACATTTATTTATTCATCTATCTATCTATATATATATATATATCTATATCTATATATATATATATATATATATATATATATATATATCCAATACATTAATAAGAAATTAGTATAGTTTTATATAACATTTTTTATTTACTCTTTTTGATGAAGCTTTGTCTTCACTCATTATAATTAATTTTGACATGTATTCTGTGTTGTTCTTTAATTTTTCATCGGATCTCATTCACTTCGTTATTTCTACGACATCAAATAACAGATCGTATTAGAAACAATAAAGGGTAAGTGTGATGTAATGCGCGGTGGAGCACAGAGGCTGATAGAGGAGTTTGACTCCGAGGTCAAACACCTACGGAAATAATGATTGACGGATCAGAAAGGCGCAAACCTGATAAGCCAGCGTGGGAACTTAATAAAAAAAAGAAAATAATGATTTGACATCATATTCACACTAAGTGATTAACTGATAGAAGTCACATGAAGTCCAGGGTCAGATTTAGACATCAGAGCATCGCAGTCGAACAACAAAAACAAACGAACGTGTTTTGAGGGTTTGTCGTTTAGATACCCATAAGAGGGATTTCATTAATAAAAAAAACTAAATGTTTCTTCTTCCTATGAAACGACGTTTTTTTGGGGTTTTTTTTTTTTGGGGGGGGTCAACTTTTAGATGTCTGTCGCAGACGACGATGGCGTGACCCTGTTGCATATCTTGCAACGGAAGATTCCTCTTCCGGTCAAAAGACAAAGAGAAAGATAAAAATATATATTTAAAAAAAGTGAAAATGAAGAGAGGTCTTCCGGTCAAGAAGCAGGGAGATGATGTAGAAATAGATAAATTAAAAGAGGAAAACGGAAGGCACCTCTTTCGGTGAAGAGGCGGAGAGAAAGATAAAGAAATATATAACAAATGTCCGTTATCAGATCAAAAGATAAAAAATGCGTGGGCATATTTTTTGTATAAAAAGGCTAGCGGATTATGGGTGAAGTCAGTCCCCAGTGAGCATCAGTGAGCGTAACCTCGTTGCCTCCCGCCGTATCAACCACCCTCGGGCATTTTTATTGTAAACGCTCGTCGCCCCTTAGCACCCACACACCGACGAAAATAAAGACGGGTCATATTTTTATATATACGTGTCTGTGGTTTCATCGAAGTCCAGTCAAGCAGCTATACAACAATCCCATATCTTCAACACTTGTGGACCCTTTTGTGGCTAGTTAGTCCAATTCTGGACTTATAGATGCAGTCACACACATTGCAAGGGAAATTCTCATCTGCATTTGGTGGTTCATGACGATGAAGATGTCACCGTTCTGCAGCCCGGTTAATCTCGATATTGAGCTGCTTAGCTCCTGTGCGGCACGCGTCTCACCAACTCTGTCTGTTGGAGGCTAGATCTTCCAGGCTTGAAGGTGAGATGTTACATTTCTTCAGTGTCGTCTTAATATGGTGTTTGAGCCGGGGGACGGTTACACACCGACAAAAAGGGTTGGCCCAATCTAATTAAAATAATATCTTAATAAAATGTTGGTATTGTAAAAAAAAAGATACGATTCTCTCGACATTGCGAACTAATAGGTTCATCTTGGTTGATATACTCATAATGTTTCAGCCGCTGTATTCTCCAGATTTCTTCCGCTACCTTTCGTCGTACTCAGTAACATTCCGGAAATTCCCAACCTCAAGTGCAAATTATTTGTATTAGATAGCATATACCTGTATGCCAACAAATGATTGTAGACAAATAAGATATGTGTAATATTATTTTTTTAAATGCAATTGAATGATGTAAATATAGTTATGTTTACAATCAAATAGTTGCGAATGAATTAAATTGCGACATTAAATATGTCATAAGGAGTTGATTTGCCGTTAAATAAATAAACCACACCAAACCTAATAATTAGACTTGTTGTGCAAAAGATTACTATTATTAAATAGAAATAGTTACTTTAAACCATATCATCTATACATATATAAAGGGCAGTTGTATGAATCTGTATGTCCGAGGAAACTTCGAAAATAAAACAATTAACGACAAAGTAAATATATATAAACATTAAATATCACCAGGGCTTAGTTTTGAGCAAAAAATAATAGAGATTTGATTTATATTCGTGATGATAATTAAAAAATAAAATTTGAAAAATAACAGCATGGAAATTTTTTTTCATTTAATATTTTAGATATTAGACATTAACATTTATTTTCAGAGTAGCTAGATCAATGCAAGGTCTATTATTTTTTCTACATAGGGATTTAAATGGGGCATCCCACGAAGATTCAACTCACGATTAAGTAATAATGGATCTGCGGGACTAACTTTAAAAATCTCCCTCTACCCAGGCGATGCCGGGTAGCTGCTGCTATTTTGTATAAGGTATAAGTATTAGATATTCTTGAAACATTGCAACAGTGTGCAAATTAATTACACCGGTAATTTGTTTGGTTGTTTTGCGGCATATCAAACCTTTCAGGGTCATTTAATGCCGAATCAAGTCATTTTGATTCAGATTAAAGAACAGCAAGTACTCAAAGCAGTCACCCACCTAAATATTGAACAGGCTCATCGTTGCTTAACATCTGTGATCTATCGGTGGCCGGTGCTTTCAGCGTGACTTGACCGCAAGCAATAATTAGACCGATTTCTTATCTTCTTTTAAAGGTTTAGTTGCTTGGCTTTTTTACTTTTTGGTATGATCCTCACAACGAACTGAACTTACCTTTTCTAACAATTTTGCAGCCACTGTCTGCCACCAATGGTGAATTCTTTACGCTGCTAGAATCACGGTCATTCCCCTAAAACTATGCGTTAACATCCTTATCATCGTAACCGCTAGTTGTACCCGGAAGCAATCTACTTCTCGTTAGACCATCAACTCGCTGCCCTTCTTCACCACTACACCCATACCCTTACCACTGTTTTATCTTTGACAGATCCACCACTGATTCAAATATCTAGTCTACCACGACCACTATTGGCAGTGCCGGACAGTTTTTCCTGACCGCACAAAGGCGAAACAAATCGACAGAAGGTAAGCTCAATGCATAATTCCTCGAAGGCCATTGAGGACAAACAAAGCAAAACAGTTGTATAATTAGGAAGTATGTGGTAATGGCCTCCGAGAGCAAAAACGATGAGACTGGCGAAGAAAAGAGGGACAGAGAGTGAAGGGTAGAAATATAGGGAATAAAAGGGAGTGTTGGTAAAGAGAGTGGGTAATGGTTCAGGCTGTAAGGTGGAATTGTCCGGTCCGTTTTGTTTTTGTTTTGTTTTCTTCTTTTTTTTTTTTCTTTTTTTTTTACCGAATTCGGGCGTTATCTGTGGTTTATTCGTTTATGTTAAGTATGTGCTCTTGACAAATGCCTTCTGAAACAATGCCTGCGAGAGAGATTTTAATATTGGCAAATAAACGTCTGTGAAAAGAGTAAGAGAAAGAAGGAAAATTGACTGGTAGGAAGGAGTGAAAGTCAGAGGATAATTGGTAAAGAAAAGTCGAATACATTTAAAAATGGGAAAGATAGAAGGAACGAAAAAGAGAAAAGAAAGAGATTAATATACATTACAAGGAAATTAGACTAGAGTAAAGACACTGAATACGTGAAAAAAAGTTGGAGATATAGGATAATTAAAAGGAAGAATGAAGAATAAAAATAAAGAAAGAGAATGAATGAATGAACGTAATGAGAGACGACAAATAATGTAACAATAAGATAAACGACAGAAAGCACTAGACGAACAAAAAGAATGAAAGAACGAGAGTGAAAAACAGGGAGAGTGATGAGAGAAAGCAAGGGAGGCAATCATGGTATAAAGAGAAAATCAAAGGAAAAGAAGGATAAAGTTTTAGACTAAAATAGAAGGAGAGAAATGAAGAGAACGGAAGAGTTTTCTTTGAGTATAGAACAAATGAAAAAGAAATGTAAATAAGTGTGTAGAAGTGATAGAAATTAAGGTAAAAAAAATATGAATAAGTAAAAAGGGACAGAAAGGGAGAAAGGGTGGAATGAAAAACAAAAAGAAAAAAAATTAAGGGACGGAAATAATATCCTCCTTTGAAAGAAAGAAAAAAGAAAGAAAGAAAGAAAGAAAGAAAGAAAGAAAGAAGATGAGTAGGTAGAAGCAAATGAAAGCACAAAAATAAAGGAGAAAAGAAGGGAGGGAAGAAAGACGGAATGAGGGAGAACGAAAAAAGTAGGAAGAAAGAAATAAAGAAAAAGAAACAGTTGAGAGACAATTAACAAAAAAAGAGAATACAAAAAAGAAAATATCACAGGAAGGAAAGAAGGACAGAGGGAGGGGGAAGGAAATTAAATGAACAAATACAAAAAAAGAAAACAACACAAAAAAGAGAATAGAGAATAGAAGTAACTAAGTTAGGAAGGATAGAAAGAAAATATATAAACAAATGTAGAAAGAAAGAAAGAAAGAAAGAAAGAAAGAAAGAAAGAATACAGAAAAATATTGGTGAATCAAAGGAAGAAAGAAAGAAAGAAGAAAGAAAAATACTGGAGAATCAAAGAAAGAAAGACAGAAAGAAAGAAAGAAAGAAAGAAAGAAATGAATTAATGAATGATGAATGAATACAAAAAAATATTGGTGAATCAAGGGAAGAAGAAAGAAAGAATACAGAAAAATACTGGAGAATCAAAGAAAGAAAGAAAGAAAAGAATACAGAAAATACTGGTTAATCAAAGGAGAAAGAAAAGAAGAAAAGAAAGAAGAAAAGATATAGAAAAATACTGGAGAAAGAAAGAAAGAAAGAAAGAAAGAAAGAAAGAATACAGAAAAATATTGGAGAACCAAAGGAAAGAAAGAAAGAAAAGAAAATGAAATCAATACAAGAAAGTTGAAAACAACAGTAAGAAAGAAATGACAAACACAGAAAAATAAGGGAGAAAGAAGAAAGAAAGAAAGAAAGAAAGAAAGAAAGAAAGAAAGTGAGCTTACGCAGCAAAAGGGGAAAAAAGAAAGAAAGAAAGAAAACAATAATGAATGAACACAGAAAAATACTGAAAAAAAATACTGAAGAAAGAAAGAAAGAAAGAAAGAAAGAAAGAAAGAAAGAAAGAAAGAAAACATAAATGAACAAATGCAGAAAAAGAAAGAAAATAAAGAAAGTGAGCAAACACAGCAAAAGATGAAGAAGAAAGAAGAAAGAAAGAAAGAAAGAAAGAAAGAAAGAAAGAAAGTGAGCATACGCAGCAAAAAGGGAAGAAAAGAAAGAAAGAAAGAAACAATAATGAATGAAACACAGAAAAATACTGAAGAAAGAAAGAAAGAAAGAAAGAAAGAAAGAAAACATAAATGAACAAATGCAGAAAAAAAAGAAAGAAAATGAGCAAACACAGCAAAAGATGAAGAAAGAAAGAAAGAAAGAAAGAAGAAGAGACAAAGAAAAAGACAAAGAAAAAGAGACAATTATGAAAAAAAATCAGAAAAAAGCAAGAGGAAACTAATTAGCTTAAAACTTTAATAAATAAGAAAATTCAAAAGAACAAAAATGAAAAAAGAAAAATGTGTGTTGACGTCGATTGCTGCAGTTGAAGAATGGAAGGCCATGAAATGCACCGAAGCAAAGAACAGGTAGCAAAGAATGCAAACACATGAACAAACGTTTGGCGTTATGAATGAATAAATAATAAAAGATAGCAGGAATGGCGAACAGTTGAAGGGAAACACGGACACGACTCGAACAATGTTTGCTGTGCGTCCAAATTTCACGTATGTTTGGAAACCGTTGACTTAACAGAGACACACGAAAAAAAAAGAGAGTGAGAATAACTGTTCGCTCTATAACAACAGAAGGTAATAATTAAAGGAAAAAGAAAGCAAATTGGAGAGAGAAGTAGAAGAGCACAGTGAGAGAGGGAGAGAGAGAGGAGAGAGGGAGAGAGAGTTCACAGAGAGACAGACAATCAGACAGACAGACAGATGGGAAGATTACAATGTCATGACAACAACAGCTTTTGGGATGGACACGCCAGCAATGGCCGGTTGTATGTTTGCGTTGAAAACGGCAGTAAAACATTAATTTGTGATTGCGCGCTCTGATGAAAAAGCATACAAGGACGACATGTTTACCTCCCTTAGGTCCTTTGGGAAAAATTCCTTTCCTTTCAACTTCAACTTTTCTAATGTTTTACTTTTATTATTATTTTTATTTCCATTTTAGTTGTTTTTTGTGTTTTTTTAATAGTAGGTTCGTTTTGGGGATTTGTTTCGTTTTTGTTTTTTTAACTGGAGGTTTCGACGTTTGATGTTAATTTTTTTCTAACCTCCTGGTGAATCTGTTTTGATAGGTTGCTACAGGGCTAGTTGGATTATTAACATTACCACTGGTCTAGTTCCTGTTAAAATGATATTATTTATGCATCGATCAGCAATTCTCCCGAATAAAGTATAGTACCTGTTTGTTCTACCCAAAATGTCGCTTCAAGATATTTCTGTCTAACATCAGTTTTCGGTCTTGGATGCAAGAATAGTAGTGCTGTAAAAATGATAAGAAAGAAAGAAAGGAAAATAAGAAAGAAAAGAAAGAAAGAAAGAAAGAAAGAAATAGGAATGTAGAAAAAGTTTTAAAAAATCAAAAGAAAGAAAGACAGACAGAAAGAACAGACAGAAAGAATAGACGGAACAGACAGAACAGAAAATAAACAAATGTAGTAAAAGAAGAGGGGTCAAAAGAAAGAAAGAAAGAAAGAAGAAAGAATATTAATGAATAGAAAAAATACTACAGTGATCTCAGAAAAAAATTCTTATAGGATACAATAACTTCAAACATACTTTGAATCAGAATAAATACTTAACATAATTATTATTTCTTTTTAAATAATGACAACCCTTAATGTAATACTATGAATATGATATGAATATAAGAATAAGATGTAATGCTGTTTTTCCAAAGTTATAGTAGTCAAGTTTGCTTTTTAGGTTGACTTAACACCATATAATACGGCATGATAATTATATATAATACGAATTTGAGAAGAGCTTAGGTCATGTGAAATATATAGCTGAAAATTTGACACTCAACCACGGGGTTTTCTTCGTAGAAAATGGACATGGTGGAATGAGTACAAATCCTGGATGCGATTATTTGCGCTTCATTCACGATAATGTCTTTGAGAAAGGCATGAATCCAACTATTCTTCTTTCCGGTGATGGATAAATGGCAGGGTAGACTGTGCTACGACAACGAATAAAGAATGTATATGAATTCAAACCAGCTGTACTCCACTTGAAAAATTGGCCGTATTGCGTCCTGTCCATAGCAGAGGAGTCGGATGAATACATATGCTGTTAGTGAATGTATATTATTATTGTTGTATGGTTTAGTTTAGTTTATTTATTTATGTGTCACATCCTATGCGTGGCGAATACTTTAAAGACATTATTTGAAATCAATTGTAAATAATTTGAGGACATCTCACTGTGGTCTAATGGTTAACAAGCTGGTCTGGAGGATCAATATCTTGTATGGTTTGTATCTTGTATTTTCTTTGTTTAATGGCATATGAAACTTCGTGGGTGATTTAATACCAATGCCATATTTGTAAAAAATCAGAAGTGGTACTATTTAACTCATCGTTTGGGGATTGAGTGGGTCCATACATTTCCTAATGGTATTTGTCCGAAAGTGAACGTAATAGTGCGACTGGTGTTCGAACTCGCTTACTACGTCACAGTCCAGCACGTTAGCTAGTACGCTACAGTAACTCCCCGTTAATTGTATGGATCCTGTTGAATTTCTAAGTCATTTCTAGTGTTATCATTTTAGGATTTTCTTCATCTACGCTTAGGAAAACTAATTGAAGTCAGTTGTTCAGAACTAAAGGAATCGTTGAGGGTAAAAATACCCAACCTAAACTGAATCCCAGGTTGACATTTCCCGATATTTAAACTGATGGACCTCGACGCATCCAAAATGAAAAAGCCTATGGATATATACATTTCATTTATTTATGTAGGTAAAAGTATTAATGTCTGTAACATCTGCTGAGTATTTGATTGTTTAAACTGAATTAAGAAAACATACTTTAAAGTTACTAGGGAAACGCATCGGGGTGTAATGGTTAACTAGCAAGTCTCGCTGATCCATTGCTACTGAATAGATTGTTCGATCCTCACCGGGTGCCCATACAAAAAAGGGCCTACCATCGTAGTATAATGGTTAGCAAGGTTGTCTCACTGTTCCATTACTATTGAATAGATCCTCACTGGAGACGCCATACTTGTGACCATGTGTCACATCCTACGCGTGGCGAATACTTTAAAGACATTATTTGAAATCAATTGTAAATAATTTGAGGACATCTCACTGTAGTCTAATGGTTAACAAGCTGGTCTGTGGGATAAATATCTTTCAAAATAGTTTGATCCTTGTGCGGAATAATGTGGCCTTGTGCCTTATCTAAACTACTCTTAGTAAATAACTATTGCAAATGATTTTTAGACAAGTTCATTTTTTCTTTTCTAATCAGTCCCTGAATTTCAAAAAGTTCATTCTCTCAGAAGAGAGTTGTAAACAACGAAAGCCGTTGTGTTCCATGTTAGGGCGCCCCATTGTGATGTAATGCTAAGCAAGCTAGTATCTGCGAGACTAACTTGCTAGCGATTGCACTACGATCGGACGCCCATTTCTACATAACCCATCCGCCACGTATAGGATATGACATAAGGTGACAAGTATAGAACATCCAACGAGGATCAAACCTGCTATTCAGTAGTAATGGATCTGTGAGACTAGCTTTCCAACAATTACACTACGATGGAACGTCTTTTTCTACACAAACTGCCTCGAGTAGAATGTGACACAAAGTCCCAAGAATAGGGCATCCAGTGAAGATCGAACACGCTATTCAGTAGTAATGGATCTCCGACGCTTGCGTGCAAACCATTATACCACGATGGGACGCTCATATTTAGAAAGCTGTAGTTACATTATGAATTTGTAATGGTTCCTGAGTAGTATAATTAAGAAATATTTAAGAAATAAAGAAAAAATCGTATTGTAAAAATAGACCAAACCGACTGATCCTTCAACCGTAACGGCAATGGGGGGGATGGATAACGAGAGAAAATTAGAGAAGAGGAAGGAAAAGGGTTAGAGAGATTAGAAAAGTAGATTCAGAAAAAGATCACGGAGACAACCCGAGAAAAGAGTCAGTAGCAGAGAGACCAGTGCTAAGAGCACACTCACAAAATATATTAGGCTAAGGCTCTTCTGACGATAACTGAATTTATCATCGAAGAACATTGGAAATATAAAAAAAAGTTCAAATACTACCTAATCATTACATCCCAAAAATTAACAACCACACAACACATATTTTAACGCATATATTATATATATATATATATATATATATATATATATATATATATATATATATAGTCATCCACAGACACCGTATTTTGACGTATCACATCTCTTCAGTGTGGCTAGACATTTGTAAGCTATCTACAGCCGGGATAGAAGCCCGATCGCTTCATCATCAGTCGTGCTGCTTAACCGCTCGGCCATCGTCACCTACATAATGAGAAGGGGGTTTTAACTGTTAAATACACACATCTGTATGTATGTAAAGGCGCCATAGAGTTCTCATCCTTTTTATAGGAGAGCGTTGCGTTTACGCTTTAGTTGGCTGTCGTCAGCGAAATCCCCTCCAAAGTGCTCAACCCTCTTGTTGCAACTCAAACTTGTGTGTTTGTTACTTTTACTGATGGCTTGTTTTATTGAAAGTTCATTTCGTCTTTAACGTTTTTACATCGTCACAAGAAAAACTCATTCGCTAATCTTCTTTGCTGACTCGCCAAGATTATTACAAACAATTTTCACGAAACCTTACAATAAATTATTTTTGTGTCATTTTCTTTATTACTGTTTTGGTGTCGGTTTTGAAATATTACTGTTTATCATCATTGTTTCATAGTCCTGGATTTTCCAGAAGGTTTATTGGATGTAAGATTTTTTAGATGATTTTCATTGTATAAAGAGACAAATTTTTAAATATGTTAAAACTGTCTTTTAATTGTTTTACTGATACGAAGTGTAACGTGTATTTAGATTAGGAGATATCTGTACTGTGTGCGGAACACTTGAAAATAATTTATTTATACTGATCTATAAAGATCTATAAAGATTATGGTGATAATGACAAAGAATGATAAAATCACAGTTACTGGTGACGACATATAAGGAAAAGAGTGATGTGAGGGTAGGGTAGGGCTGGAATTCAATGGACTGACGGTAAGCGCGATGTCCGGTGCAAATGTCAACAAAACTGTTTGTTCGTCGCGGCTTTTATCTAGATTGGGAAACTAAACTGATATAGCAGGATTAGAAAAAGATCCCCTCTGGACTAGGGGGCTATTCTTGACAAAAGAGAGAGAGAGAGAGAGAGAGAGAGAGAGAGAGAGAGAGAGAGAGAGAAGAGAAAAACCGAAAGAAAACAAAAATGCTGAAAGAAAAAGCTGAACAAAAATGAAATAAAAGTATTTTACTTTGTGTTTGGAACATTTGACACATCCATGCTTTTTCATTTACATTTTATTCTATCAATATAATCATTTTGTGCATACAGAAATGGAATACACACACACACATACACGTACACACACACGTACACACACACACACACTCACACACAAACACACACACACACACATATATATATATATATATATATATATATATATATATTTATATGTATATGAAAAATTACGCATTCACGCGCTCAACAAAAGAAGCGAATTACTTTCTAAGTGTAGATATACTAATGAATTTTTATTGTGTCCCTTACCTCCTGACTCTAAATAATCCTTTTTTTTACTTTGTTTTATCTTAATTCAAGTACAGACCAATGCCTCCTAATTCCTGCTTCAGACTGAGTAGTATAAATTCGGCTTGGGCAGGTGTATTTGCAGGAAGCCCAAGATCATCACCATAATCTGCATCAGTAATAATTCTTGTGGCATATCGAAAGTAATAAGGGAATCCATTTTCTAGGGTATTTGTTTGCAATTCAGTTTGTAGTAACCGAAGCGCCGAAGCCCCCACTTTATATTAGCGGACGTTCTGTTCATTCGCATCTCAAAACTCCGACAGCATAAAATGAATGGTATCTTTGTTGCAAAAATTGAATATGACTTCTTTCCCCCTTTTCTGGGTTCCACCGACGTAGAGAAAAATAAATAAATAACTTTGGCCACGAATTATTTTCCTTTAAGCGGCTCAGGACCTCACACATCAATCGATTGGGAAACATTAAAAAATAAAAATCAAATCGATCAGCGAAACGAAGCTAAAGATAATCGTGAATGATTAATAAACCCAGAGAAACGTCCATCGTCGGCCAGGCGCATTGGGCACGGTAGAGTGACCATTAACTATTGATAGAAACTAATTATGGTCCGTTTACTGGTCACCGTTCATTAAACCACACAAAGGCTCTACCTATGTGGTCAAAGCTTTACGGATTCCATTCTTATGAAATCAACAATAACAACAACATCGCATAGAAAATAGCCACCATTGTTTCTCCTGATTCTAAAACCGTCTCTTTGTGTCACAATTTGTAAAAGATAATTTAACACTTCTTTTTAGATGATAGACATCAAGTTTCACGCTTAAGTAACGATCTCACAATGATACGCTTTGGTGCTGAGAATTCTGCCCATATCCTCTATCATTCTCATTGCATAGAAAGAAGAATATCATCTGATACCTGGGGCACATTAATATAACAGAGGTTTAGAGTATAACACTGGACCGTATCTGGTTGTCTGGGCCTAGTTCTGGAGTCCTTGAGAGCGTCGAGTGCCCAAGACCAAATTTCAACTGCTGAGACCCTAAGCTATATGAAATGTGAGACTCTTTACTATTTTTATAATAATAATAATAATAATAATAATAATAATAATAATAATAATAATTCATCCTCGGGTCTCCAGGACTCTTCTGAGTATTCTAGCCGTTGTCTAGATGGTCTCAATTCTTCCTCTGATTTACAGTTCCTTCAGTCTTTTTTCCAAGCTTTTTGGGACCGTTCCAAGTGCACCAATTGCAATTGGTATCACTTTCACCTCATGTTCCTCAGCTTTTTCAATTCTTTGACAAGGTCCATGTATTTGTCTATCTTTTCGTTTTCCTTCATCTTCTTGTGATCTGCTGGAACTGCAATGTGTCCTGGAGACGTGAGTGGAGTTGTTGTCACTCAGACTCCAGTGAAAGACCATCAGCTAACGCTGGTGTGAAAAATTCATTCTAGAAAATGAGACGTATAAAATTCTCTGGGATATTGAGATACAGATAGAATACCTAATCCTTGCCAGGAGACAAGACCTAGTGTTTATTACCATTAAGAAGAGAAATCCTCTCGTGTATTTTGCCGTTCTTTTGGATCACAAAGTGAAAATGAAAGAAAACCAAAAGATATACAAATACTTGGACCTTACCAGAGAACTGAAAAAACTGTGGAATATGAAGTTGAAGGACGTACCAGTTGCAGTTGGTGGTCTGGGAAAAGTCACCAAGGAAAAGTCTGGATGAATTGGAATTCAGAGGAAGAATTGAGATCTTACGTACAACATTGGTAAGATCGGCTAGAATACTTAGAAGTGTCCTGTAGACCTGAGGAGGTGTACTATCATTCGGACTTCAATGAAAAACCACTTGCTGGCGCTGATCTGATAAACTTGCAAGGAGTGATATATATATATATATATAATATATATATATATATATATATATATATATATATATATATATATATATATATTATATATCAATGAAATGGCTTAAAAACCGGTCATATTAGCAATTATTATATTAGCAATTACACACACACACACACACACACACATATATATATATATATATATATATATTATATATAATATATATATAATCTATTAATGAAATGGCTTAAATAACGGTCATATTAGCAATTATAAATATATAGCTATATCGGTGGAAATAAATGAATAAGCACAATAAACAGGCACAACCATTCCAGGTGAGAGTGGACCTGGGAGTAATGGCCATAAAGTGGTACTCCACATAACTCAGTTAAACGCAACTGGTGCTTTATATTTAGATTCAGTTTAATATCATATCTAGGATACATTGACTAATGAGAAGTTTTTCCAGAAAATCGAAAAAAATATGGTCAAAAAAATAATTTTTACGTGGATGTGTTGAATGGCGTATGAGCATATATAGGCCTGTGGGTTTCATTTATATGTACATGTAGATACGGCGCTTACGTGCTTATGTATGTGCGTTCACATGCACACGTGGGTACATCTCCCCCTTATATATACACATACGTATGCATGCCTCGCCGAAAGGCACATTTGAACCTCATAAAAAAGAGAACGACACACTCACTTATATATATACACACCCTCGATTATCAAGCAAATACTCAAATCAGTGACATTTTATTTTACTTTATGATATATATCTACATGTTATTAATTGTTTCTTCAGGTACATTTTTAAATAAACTTTCTACATAAAGGAATGCAATTGTTTTATTGATAGGTTTTCGTGTTCGTTTTATTTGTATTAGTTCATAGATGGATCTCCAACAATAGTTTAAAAAAAATGATTGGTTACATTGGCTATAAGACAACAAAATTATTAAGAAGATTAACTTTACATTTGTCAGATTTGTTGGGTGGCAAGGGTTTTAATGTTTAAGCACCCCAGGGGCGACCTGGATTCTGGAAGAACATGTTTCGCTTTGCACCGTCAACACCCGGTTGTTTGTTAGGGTTAGGGGTTAGGGTTAGGGATTAGGGTTAGGGTTAGGTTAGGTTAGGTTAGCAGTTAGTTTTATAATTTAAAAAAAATGCGTCTAAAAATCGTCTGGTAACAAAAAACCGGATGTTGAGGGTGCTAAGCGAAACATGTCCCTCTGAATCCAGGTCGCCCCTGGGGTGCTTAAAGGTAATTTGGTCTGTTTAGGTTAAAAGGTATGTGGTTATTCCTGCAGCGTGGCCACATGGTTTGCTTTTAGCCCCATCTTATTTGGTGGTGGCGCTAAAAAAAGAATTCAAGGGAAAAAAAGGAAGAGACAAAGACAAAAGTTAGTTTTAGGATTCAGGGTTTATTCACGGGTCATAGCCACCACGTGATAAAGAAATTCCTTCCTGCCAGTAGTAGTGTCTCGTCCGAGTTAATACCTAAGTCCGAATGGTCGAGAGAGTATCTTGGTGGTCGGAAGTAGGTCCTTTTTCCTGTACATGCTCGGAGGATTCTTCCGGTCTGAAGGCTCATGGGAATTTGTTTTTTATTTATTCTAATTATATTTTCATCTCCACAGATTCTAGCTCCATATGTCAGCATTAAAACAAACATAAATGCTCTACTACAACAAATAGAAATATTTTAGTTAATAACACAAAAATACCGATAATTATATCAAAAAATTAAAAATGCTTGAAGCTTTAGACATAAAACTTAAACAACCCACTATTAACAGAATTAATTATGAAACCAGCGATAAACACTCTAACATGATTTAAATTGCTAGAAAAATGTTTTATTCTAAATCACGTTTGTCTCGTACGTTTGATGTATTTAGAAATTGTAATTTAAATCTTACTAAATAAACCACTGGCGTTATTCAGCGTCACCTTAAAAAAAAAAAAGAAAAACAATCAACAATAAAGAAAAGACAATCAATAACAAATGATAACATACACAGTCGTAATAATGATTCAGAAGAGAACTGAAAGTACTTGGTCTGTAATTGAAAACTCTTTCGGACAAATCCTTAATTTGTTTCATGATGATAACATAAAAAAAGATTGTTAAAAAAAATTGAAAGAAAAAATTTAAAAATTCCCAAACAATAAGGATTCCATTATTTTTAACTAATTCTGTTTTGATATATATATATATATATATATATATATATATATATATATATATATAATATATATATATATATATATATATATATATTTGTGTTGTGTGTGTGTGTGTGTGTGTGTGTAGATATATATATATATATTTATTTACTGATCCATCTAATTAATTTAATATATTTTATTTATTTTACAACTGAAAAAAAGCTAAGTAAATAAATTCTTCTATTTAACCGTTTTTATTTTTATTTTGAATTCAAGATAGTTACAATGTAGCAATATTCACCGGAAGTTAACCAGACAAGATTTATATATATATATATATATATACCCATTCTCAACAGATATTACAAAGGTAAGAGACGGATTTTATCTTCTCTAATAACTTATAGAATAATTATATTAACTTGATGCTTCAAGGGAGTCTAATAATAAATGAAAAAAACTTTCTATCAGAGACCCCACTCTCAAAAAGTGTTTTAATACTTTTGAGAAGGATCCCTTGGAAAGGATTTTTCATTTATCTCCCTCATTTCTTTCATTTTTATTTCATCCATTCATTCATTTTCCTTTAATTTATATATGTATATATATATATATGGTAGAAATGTGAGGAGGTTAATCCGACAGAATATGGAGAAAAGTAGACAAACACGGGATGTTATGGAAACTTGATGTTTATTGCCGACTGTGCAACGTTTCGGTCTCTTATTAGACCATCTTCAGGACTTGGATATAGTTCTTACTCCAATGATGGAAATTCTCAAAATGCTGAAAACGGAAGGTCGTCAGTAGGGGGAGGTGTAGTTGGGGGTGGTTAGTGGATTCTTTTTCTCTCTGGAATGGGGAGTGCCGAAATGGTGGATGGTGGTACCACAGGTGTTAGATTGTGGGGATTGGTTAGCTAAATATGTGTACGTGTGTGTGTGTGTCTGTTTAATTGTTGTTTGTTTTTTTTGTTTATATGTGATTGGGAACTGGATTTGTCGTTAAGTTATATGTGTTGTTGGTATGTTGGTGTGATTTTTAAAATTTTATTTTTTATTTTTCGTAAGGGTAAGATTTGTTAAAATTGTAAGTGAGCATATGTATAATGTTATATACTATTATTGTTATTATTATTATTATTATATATATATTATAATATTTATCATATATATTATAATATTTGTCTGGTTGTCATATATATTATAATATTTATCTGGTTGTCTTTATTCGGCTGATATCATCAGTGTCTGTTTATGGGTAATCTGTTAGTATCTGTCTGTCTATCTTTTCTTTTTTTATTTATTTATTTATGAATATTTACCAGTATGTCTATCTGTCTATTTATTAACTTTAGATAACCTCAAGCAATGTTATACTGTTTTAAAGTTATAATAGAATTCGGGGAGTCTTGTGGCGTAGTGGATAACGTACTGGACTGCGACTTCGTTGTAACTGAGTCTAAACACCAGTCGCGCTAGTATGTTCACTTTCTTACAAATACCCTTGGAAAAGGTATGAATCCCCCCATTCCCCCAGCTATGAGTTAAATACTACTACTACTGTTCTACAAGAATAGGTCTGACATTAGATAACCCACGAAGGTTGATATGGCATTAAGCTAAGAAACCAAACCAAAGAAAACCTATAATATATTTTTAAGCGCGGGGTGTAATGGTTAAAGTCATGTGTTCAAATCCCGTGTTCAAATCTTGGATGTGTAACTGCATTTCACTTAGCGCTAATACCCTTGGGAAAGGTATGAATCTACGCTCCCTCCAGCTATGGATAAATAGTAGGGTAGACTGGGATCTTTAACTTTGGTTAGGCAACCGGTCTAGGAGAAGGAAAACTCTGAATTCAAACCTGTTGAACTCCGCTTAAGAAATTGACCTTGTGTCACATTCTGATCTTGCGGAGGGGTTGGTAAATATATATAAAAAATTTTAAAGATATAAATGATTAATTTATTTGGGATGAACACGAAATATAAATGTTATGCGTCAAAATAAGAAAAAGAAAACGTATGACAAGTTGAATTACCACGACAATTTATATCAATAAATTATTTTACTGAAATAAATACTCTACCACAACAATTAAACCTGCTTTGCTTGCACTCTATACTTTCATTTAATGAGTGTGTAAGAAATGCATCTCATCGTGGTGTAATGGCTAGCAAGCTAAGCTCGCAGATCCATTACTACTGTATAGCGAGTTCGATCCTCGCTAGATGATTCATATTTGCGACCTTGTGTCATAAGCTACCCTGGCGAACGGATTGGGTAATACTTACCATTCACCAAATAATAACAACAACAACAACAATAATACCACAATTAATTTATATTACATGAATAACATGCAAAAAAAAATACAAATTAGAGGAACTGGGAATAACCAAAACAGACTCAACAACCTTTTTTATCATATGGATGCTAGAAGGCGGTGGCTGCGGGTCTACATGTCCTGGGAATGACGTTAAACTCTATCTGATGGGGAATGTGAAGCACCCCTTCATCACCATTGCTCCCTGGTCCACTCTGACCCGGGGTGGTAGTACCTGTTAGGGTCCCATCTATGGGTTAAATAAAAAATGTATTTATAAAAAAATTGTATTATCCATTAAGAATTGATTTATTTCAAAATTTACGGCATTAATGACCCACTGAGGTTGATATGCCGCAAAACAAAACAAAACAAATAAAACTAACCAACTACTACACTAAATTTAAAACGTCAAATCCCATAGTTAAAAATTACACAAACTCCCTAAAATCAATCTATATTCACAAAGCCATTACTACTGAATAAGGAGTGTGATCCTCACTGGATGCCCCATACTTGTGACCTTGTGTCCCATCCTACCCGTGACGAACGAGTTGGGTAAAAACCTATTTTCTTTCTATGAATATGAAATCCTGATCGTGTTTTTAAATTTTCAAGGGAAGTAACTCAGGAAAAAAATATGAGAATTGCGTCTCTTCTAGAGTTGCATGTAACACTTTATTTAATGCAAGATCGTTTCCATCATTAATGGCACGGATAGGCACTTGACTTTTCTATGGGTTTTGTTATTTTAATAAGTTTAGCTTTGCTGTGGCATAAGACCAGAGTGTAAGGGGCACTCCCTAATATTGATCTGTTAATGTATCCTTCTTACCATTGGACGACATCTTTTGCCCTCTATGGATTTTAGATGGTGGCATCCTATCAAATCCCATTAGAAAACAGAAGAAACAAGGGAAAAAATGAACAAGCATATCGGGAATAGAGCATGTATATCTGAGTTATGGTAGTGTGGACATGAAGTCAACGGCGTTTGGTTACAGAGTTTCTCGCCTATGCGATTCTTAAACCAAGGACTTGGTTTGAAAATCACAAAGGCAAGAAACTGTCAGTATATATATATATATATATATATATATATATATATATATATATATATATATATATATATATAATCCAAAAGTCCAGAGAAGAAATCTTCCTTACGACACAAGCGGTTTATCTAAAAAACCTCTCGCAGTTTGAGAGCTCTTAAAGTTAGAGTCACAGAGCAAATATATAAAAGTAAAGAAATAACAAAAGACTTAGAGATTTAGCATTATAGTCTATTTCAGGGAGCTTAGACAAAGTGTCTAACTCTCCCGACTCATCAGATGCGAATGATGAATTCTTTATTACTTTAAAGGCATTTGAAAACATTAAAAAATATGTTTTCAAATGCCTTCAGGTTAGCAGGTTCCCCAACACAGAAATTAAATTAGGTACATGAGAATTTTTTTCAAATGAAGCAAAAATAATTTTTTAAAGAAAAAATATAAAAGTTAGCTTCCGAAGAAAATTATGAATTTTATTATTTTATTTATGTAGGTGCCTCTCTAGCCGGGTTGGGTAAAGCAATTGCCTGATTGGCCCCGTTATAAAACCGGCCCTATATATATATATATATATATATATATATATATATATATATATATATATATATATATATATATATATATATATATATATATATATATATATATATATATATATATATATATATATATATATATATATATATATATATATATATATATATATATATATATATATATATATATATATATATATATATATATATATATATATATATATATATATATATATATATTATATATATATATATATATATATATATATATATATATATATATATATATATATATATATATATATATATATATATATATATATATATATATATATATATATATATATATATATATATATATATATATATATATATATATATATATATCAGTGGTGAATCCGAGGGTGTCGGGATCACTCCAAAGATCTATTCTCCCGAGAAGCAATAAAACTTCTCCCAGAACAAGTCATTTTTCTTTGTCACTGTTTTGACTAGACCTCCCTAATTCGAAACATCATAAATAGTTATTCTAACTCTCTAACCTTTATAGCTTTATTTTATTTTCATGTCTTAAAATATTAATTTTGGCCAATTTTGCTGACAGCGTTCCTAATAATGTAAAACAAAGAATGAAAATAACGTGGTTTGGTATTTTGGTCCAATGAAAATCAGTCTTAAAAAAAATTAAAAAAACAAACGAAATCCTTCTAATAATAGGATTCTAGCGAATCGATTTCTGAATTAAATAATCTATAAAATATCAAATGTGTTTTACTCTCCGTCTTTCAAAGACTTTTGTTTCAACTTAACAGCCACATTTTGACTGTAAATATTTTTTCTGATCATTATATTAAACTAACAGAAGTACCCCGTCCATGACCTTACTAAAAGGATATTAGGAATTCAAGGAATTTAACAAATTATTTATCAAATTTTTAAAAAATTGGTTAGAATTCGCATATTAAAATGTTCGTTTATTTGAAAAAAAAAATTATTTTTACATTTTAAATATTTAAAAAAAACTGTAATCCTAAACTCGTGAGTGTTTTGAAACTGTAATGAATTTTTCTAACGATATATTTTTCAAACATTTTTTAACATATGACAAAAATTAAAATTCAGTTCTTAATTGCTTGTTGAGTTAAAATGATAAAAAAATATATTCATTCAATCTATTTTCTTTTTTACCAATAAAAATGTAACAAGAAAAAGAAGCTAAGGATTAAACATGTGTCTTTATTTGTATAGAGAAGATTTCGTGTATTATTTCAAAAGAAAATTATACTCTTATTCTATGAATACATTTCTTGATTTGATGGGCGTGCAAAAACAATGACATCATTATTTAAATGAGATCTTGGTAAGTTCTTCAACGCCTTGTTTGCTCAACAGACAAACTATTCAAAATAATTTCCCAGACTGTATTGCTATAGTCGAACGGATACTGTACACCCGAAGACGGTCGGAGGGTAGAACGGACGAAACCCGTGTGTTTTATACATCACGTTAAAGATGGGGACATCAGTCCAAAAAATCAAAGTAAAAACAAATATGTTTAAATCGATAAATTTCCGAGGGTAAATCATTTCTCCACAGCTCTTCGTGATATTCTTCATAGACCAATATCAACATCACAAAATAATGTATACTTGGCAAATTTCTTTTTATTTCAAGTAAAATTCTTGTGTGAAATCTCACTTTTTTATCAACAGTTTGAAGTCAAGATTGTAAGGTTTTATAACGTATGAGGGGTTTTGTCTTTGATATTGAACCCTGTATCAGGAGAAAACAATAAATGAATTGTTTAAAACTTTATAATTTTCACCCCAAAATTCTAATAGCTACCTATCTACCTACCTTACTATCTCTCTCTCTATCTCTCTCTCTCTCTCTCTCTCTCTCTATATATATATATATATATATATATATATATATATATATATATATATATATATATATATATATATATATATATATATATATATATATATATATATATATATATATATCACTTTCCTATCAATTCTCCTCCTTCCAGCCTCCACATCTATTAATATATATATATATATATATATATATATATATAATATATAGAGAGAGAGAGAGAGAGAGAGAGAGAGAGAGAGAGAGAGAGAGAGATAGATAGATTATTAGAATTTGGGGGGGAAATTATAAAGTTTTAAACAATTCATATATATATATATATATATATATATATATATATACTAAAATACCACATTCCACCTCATGACCTGACTAGCTATACCTACAAAAATCAACTCACACTTCTTAAACATTCCTGTGGCATCAATAACATGACCTTACTAGCTACACACACACACACAAAAAACTCCCACTACCAGCCTAAACATTCCTAGTGGCATCAGCAACTGACCACCCCCTACCCATTCACGGCCTTCTGACTCGCCAGTTCGAGAACGACATCCTTTGACGCAAGAACTCTACTGTCCCGAAGAAAGTCTAACAGACCGAAACGTTATATCGTCGACATCACTACCGACAATAAACATCCATCCTGTAAAACGTCCCATGTTTGTCTCCCTTTCTCCCTCCTATATATATATATATATATATATATATATATTAAATTTTTACTTGAAGGCACTTACAACGCATGTATCGCATAAAATTCGATACTTTTTCTTATAGAAAATGAACTTGACAAGTGTAATCCCGGCAAAGGATGGCTCGGTTTGTAGAATACCGTACAGACTGTTTCGACTTTATTAAGTCTCATCAGCGGTATATACTAACGATTTCCCTCCGACAGAAATCGAAACCGGGACTTCAGCAGACACAGTGAAACACTAGTGAAACACTTTTATCGCCTCGGCCACAGTACACAGCTGACCATCCTAGCGAAATTAGGCTTGTCAAATGATACTACACGCTTCTACCATAATAGGTAAGGGGGTGTTATTGAGAGAATAATAACAACAAACAGACCGTATTCTCTGCGATTTGTTGGTTTTATTGAGTTATGGTTAATACACACACACACACACACACCAGAGGTAGCTTGCAAAAGATGTCTAACCACACTGAGGAAACATGATACGCCGAAACACGGTGTCTGTGGATGACATATAATATATATATATATATATATATATGAATTTGTCATCCACAGACACCGTGTTTCGGCGTATCATGTTTCCTCAGTGTGGTTAGACATCTTTTGCAGCTACCTCTGGTGTGTGTGTGTGTGTGCGCGTGCGCGCGCGTGCGTGTGTGTGTATTAATCATAACTCAATAAAACCAACAAATCGCAGAGAGATAATTATCAAAGTCACACTCTTAAATGAAAATAAAACACTTTCCGTTTCAAACGTGCAACTGGTTGATAATTTGGTGGAGTTATCATTAGCGCTGAACCTTATTCTTCAATTATCCAAATTATCCATATACTGAACATACCTATGATATAGATTGTTAGGATAATTTACTCCTGCCTAAATAGCAGTATAAATATCATCATAGACTGCTGGAACGAGTTTACGAATTATCTAGTAGTTTTTAAGTTAATATTATTAGTTTCTAATGGGATCTTAATCATTCAAGGGACATAACTTTGTATTTTATTTATAAAGTTATTCCCCCTGTAAAAAAAGTTATTGTTTTTTTTTTTAAATCTCCTGTAAAGGAGGTAAACTTATTACCAACTTGAAAATGGCGACTACCGCCGGTGGTTCTTTATCAGTTTTGGTAAATGTTTAAATATTTATATTTTAGTAGTTTATTTTGACATTTTTGAATGTATTTATTCTTCATTGTGAGGTTTAACTTGTATTTTACTGATTTTTTTTTCCTACAATGATCTTGTTACGATTATCTTGTACAATTTATACACTCACGTGTCTGGATATTATTAGTAGATAATGCTGGATTCTTTCTAATCAGCTTTTGTTAGTGGTTTCTGAGAAGATGTTTAAAAAAAGTTTTCAGTTTATCTTCAAAATATATTTCGTAACTGCTTCAGTTTATCACATTCTTTTAATTGACCATTGCTTCTTTCATCTACTGTTTGTTGCTGTATTTTTATTTTTAATTTTAATCTCTAATCGTTGTTACTGTTAACATTAAGAAAGGAAACTAATTTTCGTTCAAAACCTCCTTATCGTAAATGTAGTAATACTAATACTGACTACACAATTTTAGTTAGTTTTATTTTCTTATTGTTAACCTTTTTTTGGACTCCTTCTCTTTCTATTAAATGTCCGTGTATTTTAGTTGAAGAAAATAATTTCTTCTTTTCCTAAATACTCCTCAACGAGTGACTTTTTTGCAATGTGAAAATAAAAATTTGAATTTCGCGCTAGAAAGAGATGGTAAATTTCTGTACAAATTCCGAAATAATGTATTACTTCTTATGTTTATCTACGTACCTTTATTTTTTTAAATCAAAATCTTGAATGTATTGAATCGGTGGCCCAATCAAACCACATTTCGTCTCGTCAGAAAAAAATAGGAAAAAATGTTTACAAATATATATGTCTTGCATTAAACAGAAGACCTACTATAATATTTTTTCTTCTTTTTCTAACGGGACTCAAATAGTTCAAATGTGCCGAATCGGTCAACAAGATTTTTAAAATGACGTAATTTTTACCATTATTGAATTATTTTGCCGAATGATTTTTTAAATTATGGTGTTTGACACAATGGAACAACAAAATTACTGTTAAATCTGCAGGCAGTTATTTTATTTACAAAGCTTTTTGCTTGCTTTTGGCACAAGGCAGGAAGTAGGGTACAGCCAGTGAGACTCCAACTTAGTAATAATGGTTTGTTTGTCTTGCTTACTAACCATTTCACCAAATCTAATACTGTAACTCTTAGCTGATGCGGAATTTTGTGTTTAATTCTGTATCAGTTGATATATCCAAATAGGCTACCTTGTCAGTCCTGGTCGGGTAGTCAAACCTGCCGGTACTCGTAAAATAAACAAACCTACTTTTATACTTATTTTACTGTCGCTGTAAATATATATATATATATATTTTATTATGAATGCATGTAATGTCAGAAATATTTTGTGATGGATAAAGATACAAAAATTCTTCTTCTAAATGAAAAAAATAGATACCGTTAATGACTGTCTATGTCTTCGTAAAATAGACAAACTAATGTTATGCTTATTTTACTGTTGCTGTAAATATTTTTTATTATGAATGCAAGTAATGATAAAAATAGCACTGATTTAATGAAAAATATATATATACCGTTATTTCTTATGAAGGCAAGAAATAAATTAAAAAGTGAATTAATTAATAAATAAATAAAAGGAAATGTTAAAGGTAAATTTGATTTCATGAATTTTTCCATAATCAAATATTAAAACAAATGCAGCAGTCTTGGAATATTCAGGCGTAACAGTCTCTGCAAGTCCAAAACTTGCCCTTTTACCTTTTGAAATTTACGAGTACCGGCATAATAAACCAAAAAGTAGGTTTGTCTACTCGACCAGGACCGGCAGGATAGCCTCTTCCTAGTATATCTATAACATTTTTGTTTCATTTTTAAATAATATATTCCCTTGATGGCTAAAGCTTCTTCCCACCTCCTATAAGTTTTGGTATTTGCTGACATCATTATAAATTATATTTTATGTATCACTAAAACACGTAGAAATTGATTTCTACGACTGTTAACAAGTGCTTATGATGCGGCAAGTGCTGTATCTGTACGTCTACTACATAAAATATTTGTCAAAATAAAAACAACTGCTTCTTCCAACCTTAGTATTTTTCCTTATTCCTAATGCACAGGATGTGACACCAGGACAATTCTTTATGCGCAATCTTTTCTACTCACGGTGAAGTGCCAAAAAATGATTGGTCTCCATCAGCATATTCCCCCCCCCCCCCAGGGATGCGCCTCAAGCATCACCCAATGAATCAGCCTTGCCCTTTAGAACGAGAGAGCAGGTGCTGCCTTGGAAACGGGCCAATGGGTTTATCCACAATAATTAAATTTTCCACTTTCAAACAAGTGTCTGATTAGCTTGCAATCTATCTTGACAAAGGAAAGGTAGTCATTTTTTTTACTGTGGCTAACTAATTAACATATTTTACATTAAAAATTACTTATTTACTAAACAAATTAGATTGAAAATTAATTACAATGTTTTATCATGCAATTTCAATCTTATTTTTTCTAATTTTTTTTTTTTTTTTTTTTTTAACAGTCCATGACACGATTGAGGTTTTTTATTTCAATTTATTTGTTTTTGGGAGATAAATAAATTATTATTTATTTTTATTTTATTTTATTTGTTTATTGATGTTATTGAGAGATAAATATAACTATTAACTAGTGGAGGAAGAGAAAAATGTATTTTATGTGGAAAAGACAGATTTCAACAGCAATATAATGGATTTAAACTAGCTGTAAAAATTTACTGAGTAAAACGCAAAACAGTCCACCCCACAATTGAGGCATATAGATTGAAAAATGTAACTTTGCACTTTTAGGATTTCAATATATCCACAGTAATCAAATCCTGTACTTTGTTTTTACCATTTCAAACAAGTGTCGGAGTAACTTGCAATACAAAGATAGCTTTTTTTTTCTTTTTTTTCCTTATCCTTTTTTTTTTCCTTTGTGGTTGGCTAATTTACATATTTTATTTTAAAAGTCACTTTAAAAAAGAATAAAAAGCAAGTTTTCAATATTATTTTTTCTGGGGAGTCCCCGTGCTGGACTTGCGACAACATAGTTAAATGGAATGAATCCACACAGTTTTTTAGGAGGTGCCTGTTGCATAATGATTGCTGTCAAAGGAAATGGATATGGTGATACGAGTTCAACTCCTGGACACGGCTGGTTGCATTTCATATGGCACTAATACCCTTGGGAAAAGTATGAATCCAACTATTCTCCCTCCAACCATGCATATATAGTAGGGCAGACTAGGCTTTTTAACCTTTGTACAGCAACTCATCTAACAATGGAATTATACATGTCATCTACTGAAAATCAACTTTGGCAGTGAAATATTACCAATTTAAAGAAAATTTTATATGTTGTCCAAATAGCCGAGATGGAACTGATCAGCCATATGGAAATCTGGTCTCTGATAAAACAAAATGGGAATTCTTACAATCTCTAGCTGTGTCAGTACTACTGTATGGTTGTACCATTTAGACTGTAACAAAATTCTTGGATTACACAAGGATGCATCATGATTTTTTTTAAACAAATGCTGGAAGCTGGATCCTACAAAACAACAGTTGTATGGTCATTTAATTTCCATTTCACAAACCATCCAAGAAAGACGAGCAATACATACTAGTGAAATAAGGACAAACTCAGAAGCAATATCTCCTATGGACTCCTATACATGGACACACCAATTACTATTCTTCTATTACTATGTCCTAGGTATGATGTTAAACTACATCTAATGGTGAAGTTCTAATTCTGGAGCTCTGGGAAGTGTGGAGTACCCCTTAATTGCCAGGTCCACTCTGTATGGCTGCACCACTTGGACTTTAACAAAATTCTTTGAGAAAAAGCTAGATGGAAATTACACAAGGATGCTGTTTGCTATCTTGAACTAAACCTGGAATTTAATTTTCTTTTAAATCAAATATAAGTAAAGTCGTCAGGTGGCCTATAGTCTGTATCAGCCAGACAGCAAGGGAGTCTATCCCTTGATGGTTGAGCGCCACACCTACCATCAACTCCTCACTCTACCGCACAGGCCACTGTGCTACTCATACACTAAGTGAGCAAGGGATGGTATCGAACCCGGATCCTTGTGGTTCCTAATCAGACGCAGAATTTTATTATTTCTAGTTGAACATCATGTTGTTGAAATCTTCCAACAGTGATCCTGATTTCCAGATGTGTAACTGACAAAAGGTCAACCGTGTGGACTCATTGTCACACACAAGAGTTGGGGAATTTTTTAAAGGAGTCATTTAGTTAGTTACAGAGAGAGTGACAAGTACTGATGCACATTTCAGGGTTTGAATATCCCTCTAATTGGAAGTGGGTTACAATTTGTTAAAGATCGACACGTCTGAGACCAGTCCAGAACAAAGTTGTAACATTGATAATAAAATGAGTGGGATTTCTCTGTAACCATTTGTCTGACTTTTCCTTGAACAACCTTCATCTTGTTTTTGTCTCTTCATCTCCCACCTCGGACCTGGTTTCAAATAATCATATTATCCTATGTTTTTGTATAACATACTGTCTATTAAACATTTTAAAATAATAGAGGAAGTATTAAAAAAGGGTATTTTGTTACGCTCTTATAGATATTATGATTTGACGATTTTACCAAAATTCTGACAACTGTTTTGTTTGTGTTGTGAATTATTTTCCTTTTATCATTTCAGACTGAACTTCAGAATGCTGTATTGAAACCACCTCTAAAAAGATTTGAACATGTCACAGCCATCATTACTCACATTAGTACCAAGGTAATGTTAAAATGAAAGCTAAATAAAATAAAAAATAAAAAAAGTGGTCTACCTATAATCTATTATATGTTAGAGTTTCTTGAATTGTAATCTGGAGATACAAAATCTTATGGATGGGAAAATGATGTTATTTGTATAAGGAATGATAGACAAAATCCCAATATTATTAACCAGAATTCAGAATTTATGTTCAACCGAAGGGTCCAGTGGCTTCGGCCCTGGACCACATAAGTTAACATCGTTGATCCCAGGGGGCCATCCCCCCAGGCAACACCTGCCCCCTTGATTTATCGAGTTTATTGCCTGGTGCCTGAGGGGGAATGCTAACAAAATCGACATATTTTTTGCACCCGCCTCCCTTGAGCTTCTGTTCGTGGGTGGTCCCAATTAATGGGGTATGTGGAAATATTCATCAGAAGTTACAAATGAATAGGTGGGGGGGGGGCATGGTGTACTTGATGAGATGCTGTATTTTGACATTGTAGTAAAGAAGTTAAAATTCCAGTCAGCTATTAGGTTTACTTTCGGACTAATATCCTTTAGAAAGGTATGAATCCGTTTGTCTCCTTCAACTATATGTTAAATGATTGTTAATATGACATTAAACAAAGAAACCAACCAAACCAAACCAAACCAACCACTTATCCAATGCACTTCAGGCTGTGGCATCAAAAGGGCTCTTTAATGGAACATAAAAACACTAGGAAAAAAAAAGATTAGGAACCAAACATAATTTTCAATAAGGATCCAGAGGAAATAGACCTTCCACCTATCTTAGAAAGTTACTATTCATCTTTTCTCCCTGATATCCTTTAAGTTTTCTTGTGTATTTAATCAACAGATCACTTAGTGAGAAATAAAATAAATGTTTCAACCATGGCAATCAATTTGGTACAATGCCACAAAACAATTTATTGGGATTCAACCTCCTCTCTTGACCAAAAAGCCACCTGTTGACCTTGGGAGGTGACATGTGATGCTTAAGGATGGAACCCAAGTGGCTGAGTAGTCCATGACATGCAACACTCCACTTTGCCCTTACTTGAGCTAGACAGGTGGTCGGAGAGGCCCCTCCGATTAATTGGCTGGTCACGTCTAACCTAGCACCTATATGATTGCACCAACCTTCTTACCCTTATTGCAATCCCCAACCCCTTTTTATCATATGGGTGCTAGAAGGTGATGGCTGAGGGTCTTCATGTCCTGGAATGACGTTAAACTCTATCTGATGGTGAGGTTCTAGTTCTGGAGGTCTGGGGAATGTGGAGCACCCCTTCATCACCATTGCTCCCTGATCCACTCTGACTCTGAGTGGTAGTACCTGTTAGGGCCCCATCTATGGTTAAATAGAAAAATGTGTTTATAAAAAAAATTGTATTATCCATTAAGAATGAATTTTATTTCAAAACTTGCATTAAATTGACCCACTGAGGTTGAGATGCCATAAAACAAACCAAACTAAACCTGACCAAAACCTACTACATAAGACGTTTTTGACTGTGTTCATGATGTATGGTATTATTCATGAATCTTATTTCATTAGTTGATGATTCAAATATTCCTACTTTTTTTAAACTTTTTTATTTCCTTTTTTTTTCTTTTCTCCATATTTACAAAAAAAATTTTCCAAGAGGGATTTCTCTTATTTTTCCTTGTATTATTTTCAGGAAGCTCAACATATATTTCCAACACTCCTGGAAAGTATGTTTGGGTTTGGGAATGAGCCTGGCTGGGATTTGGAGTACATAAACAAAACAACCACCCCAGACGAATATGAATATGGACAAGCGTTTCTTTCTTTGAATGGACCTTTACTTAAACTTGTTTATAGATTACAGGCGGATCCTTATCTCACTTATGAATTCCCATTGCGATGTCTTCCTGTAAGTAAATGATTTGATTTTTTTTTTTTTTTTTTTTTTCTTTTCTTTTCTTTTTTTCTTTTCTTTTAAAAAAATTTTTTTTTAATGCCTGGTCAGCAGGGTTTACAACATGCTGACTATTCCCTGCAAAGTGGTGAACTCCACCTCAAAATGGTGTCCTGAGTATGACACTAAACTGCATCTGATGGTGAGGTTCCAATTCTGCAGTCTGCCCCTTCTACGACATCATCAATTTATTATGTTACTTAGCTGTGATTACAGTCAATTAACATGGAAAGCGCCAATTCCCGCTAGATCTTGAAGTTTAGCAGCAATGAGCCTTTTCAGTACTTAATCAGGTGACCATTTAAGTACAGCAGGTACTGTAAGCAACCTGAGTCCTTTGTTTATCAAAATGACTTGATTTGGCATTAAATGACCTGAAAACGGTTGATATGCTGTAAAATAAATCAGCAGTAAAGTGCTCAGCTGTATATTTGAATTTTAAATCTAAAAATATTTCAAGGTTCAGTTTCTACTTTGTGATTATATAGTTTAATGTTTACTTTCTTATGATGTGAATAATTAGTAAGCTATAACAATTAATATTTCAATAAAAGATTTTTATAATAATTGAAATATGATATATAACTGCAGGTTCAATATAACATTTATTTAAAGTCAGTTTAGCAGCTGTAGGTTAGGGGCTGTTTGATATATTTGTATTTGTCCTGGCTTCCCAATTATACTTGGGGAACTGTTCCACTACATAGATGGCTGTATATACAAATCAAAAAAGTTTATTCATACCATACCTTCATATACAGAATGGACCATAATGATGGGACACATTTTAAATGCTATTTTCTCAGATTATAAAAGTGACACAGAGTACTAAGTATTAGTTATTACATAACTGGTACACAGGAATTTTACATGTGATCTAAGATTTGAATATTATGTCCGTCAGATGGTCGTCATCATGAGAAAACATTTGAGAGCTCGATTTCTCATGACTTAAAGTGTGGTTTAGCATATCAACTGGAATAGCTGTTATCTCTCTACGGATGCTTTCTTTCTGTTTCACTGTCATGTGGGGCCTGCCTGTATATACTCAATCTTTCCGATAACCCCACAGAAAATAGTTAACTGGGGTTAGATCAGGTGATCTTGCTGGCCAATGGATATCACTCTTATATATGCAATTTCTTTTGGACTTCACAGCATTATGAGGATCACTAAAATCAATACCTGAAAGTAATAAAAACTTAATGTAATATTCAAATCTTAGATAACATGTAAAACTCCTGTGTATCAGTTATGTAATAAATATATTTTGTAATCTGTGTCCTTTTTTATAATTTGAGAAAATAGCATTTAAAATGTCTCCCATCATTATGGTCCTCCCTGTATGTTGTGTGTGTGTGTGTGTGTGTGTATATATATAATATATATAATATATATATATATATATAGAGCACTAATATCTCTACTTTTTCAACCCCCTTTTCTTTTTCTTTCTTAAATTTTTAACTGCTGTAAGTTAATGATGAAATTTCAAAACTGAAAAGAAGCTACATGCTTTGCCCACCTTTTATACACCAGCATTTCTATCCATGGACATATGGCCAAAATTGGCGATGACAAATCTAAGGTGGGCCACAGAAATTTTTACCTGGCTAATATATGAGCCACAGCTTATTGAATGGTCCATGAAAAAATATAAGATGTCTGTGGCCAACATGAAATTTACCATGGTCCATTTTGGCCCTAGGTTGGGAAATTCTGCCCTACACCATGTTGAATCCAATGAAGGACTTTTGTGTTTAGCCTATTTTCAAGGAAAATATCCAAACATCATTAGATTTTCTTTTCTTTTTTTTTTCACTTTTTCCAGGTTGAATTAATTTCTAAATTTAACAGTTTTATATTTAAAAAAATTCATTATTGTGTTGATTTTTATATTTCAGGCACCAACACAGCGCTTAATTGAGGAAGGAACTATTCCTGGGTTTTATGCCAACAAACTACAACTTCAGGCTTTTGGACGTCCTTATCTTTCACTTAATATCCTTTATATCTTTTTTTTTTTTCTTTTCAGGTTCCTTTTTTATATATGACTCTTACTAACATATTCATTTAAAAGGGAAATAATATATTCTTTATCAAATGAATATAATCTGCATTAGCAGATTATATTCATGTTCTAAAAATATTATCCAAATTCAGAGGACTTAGCATAAAATTAATATTCCCAGTTGAATTTTTTATTTCAGGTTATATTAGTTATATGGAGAATAAAACAATAATATTAGATCAATAACACTAAGTAATTATTTAATTAAACCCAGTATGCAAATTAAGCACACCATATATTATGTAAACATTTATATCTTAATGATATATAACAGACATTGCAGGATTTTAAGTGCACTAATAACATTTTTTTAAGGCAAATCTAACTCAGATTTTCATAGACATCTTTAATAAATAAGATTTATTCTATTCTTGAATTTATACAATTCCTGAGGGTATTGTGACGTAAGTAGTGACATAGTTTCAGTTACAGAAAGACATACACTTAATCTCCATAATAATAAGATATGTGTGTATGTTTTTATGACATCTTTTATATTCAATGTAAAAACAGCTTATGATAATCAAGTATTTTCTATAATAACTGAATTTATTTTATTATCAAAAATGTTTGTTTTTGTGTTTTTTGTGCTTTTTTTTTTTTTTTTTGCCCATTGCTGTTGATGTTTCACCTTAACTTCATTCGTACATCCTTTTGAATTGTACTTGTTCCACTTCTCATATATGCTGGTCAGTCGGAAATCCAGACAGAACACACCAGTTTGGGGCCATTTTGCAGCTTATCTTTATCCGACCTTAGTTGAAGATTACTTAGACTATCTACTACCGCTTGACCAACAGCTGCCTCCCATGCCACCTTTGCCATCTCCTGTTCGTAGTATGGTTGTGCACCCTCAAAGCAAAATGTAAGTTGTTTTTTTGTTTGTTTTCTTTTTTTTTTACCAGTAAAACGGTATTTAATCATCAGGTTTAAAACGTCTTTTGTGTTTTGAAAAGCATTAATTCGTCTTTTTGACAACTTTTAAATTATTTTTAATCATAAAACAATTTCTGTACACAATCTTCAATAGCCTTCTTTTTGGTTTTGGTTTGTTTTGTTTTACGGCATATCAACCTCAGTGGGTCATTTAATGCCGATA
The DNA here is from genome assembly GCA_023376005.1 of Doryteuthis pealeii. Lineage (NCBI taxonomy): Eukaryota > Metazoa > Mollusca > Cephalopoda > Myopsida > Loliginidae > Doryteuthis > Doryteuthis pealeii. Next base: position 129,886,189 of record CM042138.1, on the reverse strand, counting down.
AAGTTTTAAAAAAATCAATACTTAATGGATAATACATTTTTCTATTTAACCCATAGATGGGACCCTAACAGGTACTACCACTCCGGGTCAGAGTGGACCATGGAGCAATGGTGATGAAGGGGTGCTCCACATTCCCCAAACCTCCAAACTCACCATCAGATAGAGTTTAACGTCATTCCCAGGGCATGTAGACCCGCAGCCACCGCCTTCTAGCACCCATATGATAAAAAGGGGTTGGGGCTTGCCATAAGGGCAATAGGGTTGGGAAAATCATATAGGTGCTAGGGCTTGACATGACCAGCCGATTGATCGGAGGGGGCCTCTCCGACCGCCCGTCTAGCCCAAGATAGGGCCAAAGTGGAGTATTGCATGTCATGAACAGCTCATCCACCTGGGCTCTATCCTTAAGCATCACGGGTCGCCACCCACGGCCAACAGGTGGCCCCATTGGGGGAATCTTACCCCTCTGCAGAGGTGCAGTCAGTGCATTCTAACGCCCCAGCCGACAGGGCAGCAATAGCCTTCTAAAATAGTTTCTAAGTGAACAAGTTAAAAATTCAGAAGCTTTGGAAGTTGAAAAAAAATGACTGGTTTTAATCTTTTACACTTTTGGTCTCTCAATATTTATGAAGCAAACCCAATATTGTCATCTGCACTGTTGGGTGAGGCAGAAGAATTCACTGACTGCACCTCTGCCGAGGGGTAAGCCCCCCCACACACACACACACACCTCAATGGAGCCAGCTGTTGGCCATGGGTGGCAGCCTTAAAGATGGAATGTTGGTAGTTAAGCAGTCTGTCATACAACACTCCATTTTGGCCCTTACTTAGGCTAGTCAGAGGCCCCCTCCAATCAATCGACTGTTCACATCATGCCTTAACACCTATATGATTGTCCCAACCCCATTGCCCTTATGGCAAACCCCTACTCTTTATATCATTTATGTGCTAGGAGGCAGTGGCCAAGGCTCTTAGTGTTCTAAATATGACTTTAAACTGCATTTAGTGGTGAAGTTCCAATTCCGGAGCTCTGGTGAGTGTGAAGTAGCCCTTCATCGCCATTACTCCCAGGTCCACTTTGACTCGGAGTGGTAGTGCCTGTTAGCATCCTATGTATGAGTTAAATAGAAAAAAGTGTTGAAAAAATATGTTGAAAGAAATTTTGTATATCTATCAAGCATGAATACAACAAAACATCTGCATAAAGTAACCCAACGTTGTCATGCCGTAAAATCCAACAAAACAAACCTGTTGCCTTGGGCTAGCGAATACACCAACTGAAACTCTGCAGAGGAGTAAGAACCTTTTCATAATGGAGCCACCTGTTGGCTGTGGGTGACAATACATAATGCCTGAGGTCAGAATATTGGTAGCTAAGCAGTCTGTGACCAGGGTACTAAGTGGTCCCATGACATGCAACATTCCATTTCAGCCCTTACATTGGTTAGACAGGTGGTCAGTGAGGCTCCATCCAATCAGTCAGCTGGTCATGTCAAGCCCTAGCACCTGTATGATTGTACCAAACTTATTCTTCAAATTGCTCTTATGGCAAAGAAACAACCCTTTTTTACCATTTAGGGGCTAGAAGGTGGTGGCTGAGGGTCAACCACTAGTTTTTGTTTCTTCTAATTTATTGATATACATGAAGTTAATTAAAAAAAAACTAACAGGAAAATTATTTCTACCAATTTAGTGTCCTAGGTATGATGCTAAATTGCATCTAGTGGTGAGGTTCCAATTCTGGAGCTTTGAGGAATGTGGAATACTCCTTCATTACCACTGCTCCCAGGTCCACTCTGACCCAAAGTGGTAGTATCTGTTAGGGCCCCATCTATGGGGCAAATAAATCTGTTTGCTAGTTAATGTAATTTTTTTCTACAGTTTTTCAATACACATGAAGTTAATGATAAATCTAACAAGAAAATTATTTTTTACCCGTTTATCAATATATATGAAGTTAATGAAAATTATTTCTACATCCAACGATTTCATTAAAACCATTAACTACAAAAGTATAGGTATAGACTTACAACATTCCCTAAGCTCTAGGTATGAAATAGCCCCAGACAGGTTGACACTTCGTTTAAATCCATTAACTAACCTACCAATATTGTCATGTCCTGGATATGACTCTAAACTACATTTGAGATTGAAGCTCCATTTCTGGAGCTTTGGGGAGTGTGGAGTACCCCTTCATTGCCATTACTACTCAATGATGTGCAAGTCTTAAAATTATCTTTGCTCTCACTTTACTTTTGTTGAAATTTATTACATTTGTTGATTAACTCTTTGCCTACAAAATTTCCACCACAGCTGTACCAAATATTCTTGGTAGTTTTTTTTACCTGCATGATCGAATATTTCAAAGTTCACTATCTATTCACCACAGAACTCATTCTATCAAATAACGTCATATTATTATTATTGTAATCTTAGTCCTGGTCAATTTCAATGAACTAACCAACAGTTTTTGTACTTTGCTTGAGTGTGTTGGGAGAGGCTCCATGAGCGGTTTAAAGTAGGCAAAGAGATAATTATGACATTTGATTGTGTGGTAATATTAATAGCATTTTTTTGTTTTCTTCCAGGTCTATCCCTCCATCCAGTGGCAGTCCAGGTACACCTAAGTATGTGTCCAGTGGATTGCACCTTCTCAAGCCAAGTGTAATAATGGCTCAAAAACAACATTTTCAATCACCATCGGTGCTAGATCAATCTGGGACTGAAACTTGGCGTTCAGAAACTCTCATTCAGGTAAATCCAATATTTTACCATCAGTAGTATAATGATAACCATTGTAATTGCATTTGTTCTTACTTCATTTCTTAAAATGGGATATATCATTGTGAGAATCCCAAGTGCTTATCTTTTATTATTGTTTCTGATGACAATAAAAGGGAATTACGATAAGAAATTTTTTTAAAAAAAACATCTAAAAATTAAATTGAAAGAAAATACTAATCAATATTAAGAATGATAAGATTGTATTTAACTATTCTTGTTTTTCTCTCTTTATGTCTAGGTCTTTTCTGATTTTTGGCTGAATCAAAATTCTCAGAATGCCAATCCTCCAGGTGTTGTTCATCACAGTGAGGTAAGTCTCTCAAAAATACAGTGAACTTTGATTAGAAATATGTTTCAAAATAAATGTAAGGAAACTTATAGTAATTGGTATGGCCAAATTTCACGTTTTATTTTACTTTTAATTTTTTTTTTAAACCCAATTCAACAAAACTGAAAATTAATTGAAACTTAATGTAATTATTTTTGTATTATAAAGAGGAAGGATTTTAATAAATCACCTGTAAAGATTGTTTTGCAGTCTTTTAAATAGAGCAATTTTATAAATTAAAATCAGTTATTTCCTATAACTCCAACATAAACAAAGGGAAACCACTCTTGACTGATAAATTATTTATTTTCCCATTAAACTAACCCTAAACCCTAACCCCGTTTGCTTTTTTCCTAGTAGATCAATAAATAATTTATCAGTCAAGAGTGGTTCCCCTTTGTTTATGTTGGCGTTATAGGAAATAACCTTAAAATCTTTATCAGTCAAAAAAGCACTTTTTTTTTTTTTTTTTTTTTTTTTTACAAGTTTTTTCTCTTTTGAAAATGTGCTCTTTTTAACATAATTTATTTCATTGTTATAATTGAGAGATTTATAGAATTTTTTTGAGTTTAAGCTCTCATCTTTAAAAAAAAAAAAATAAATAAATAAACAATTTACAATTTTAGTTTTTTTGTAAAATTTTTAAAAAATGGGGAGGCGCTGTCGTACTGAAATTTTGGTCATACCTCCTCTCATCTCTCAAAATCAAACATGGTGGAAGGGTCAGTTAGCTGGTGTGATTGACTGGGCTGCTGATTGGTGATACTATATCTTAGCAATTTATAGGTATAAGAAATAGTTAAATTTTTTGGAGATAAATATCTAACAATCTTGGCTGAATATGGATAAAAGCCTTTTTAGGGATGATCCTCTCAATTTCTGAAAAGTTGGTTGAAATTTGCTCTGAAATGTGAAGCCATCATGGACATATTGTCACTTATGATGATACTATGGTTATTATAAAAAGTAAAGTTGTGGCCTATTGTCAATATCAGATGGATAGCAAGGAGTCTATCCCCTTTTCAATAGCGCTAGACCATAGGGATTGTTTTTGCGTCTGTGGTAGAGCGCCACTATTACCATCAGCTCCCCACTTAACCAAGCTGTGCTACTCATATGCCAAGTTGTCAAGGGTTGGTATTAAAGCCAAAACCTTCCGAGGCGGATGCTTTACTGACTGACTATAGCTGGTCCCTAAATTGAAATGATAAAATGCTTGCAGTTTTCATTGTTCGAGGTATTTTTTAATTGATTTTTAACATTTTCTCTCCAGTATTTAAAAAAAAAAAAAAAAAAAAAAAGATTCTGTTTTGATTGATGTTACATTTTTTTTATTTTTAAATTTAGCTAGTTTGCACAAATCCGTCAAGGGGAGTAACTGTTGTATTTTCTTTCAGAATTACTTCCCTTTATGATTCATAACTTGTGTTAATGTTGTTTATTATGAAACAGTACTAATGACAACAAACGAACCAAAAACAAAACTAGTCACAATATTTTCTAGACTTACTCTCTGTGAATTAAGGCGTGCTATCGTGGTGTAATGGTTAGCAATCTAGTCTCGCATATCCATTACTACTCTATAACGTGTTCGATTCTTCTTGGATACCCCATACTTGATGACCCTGTGTTACGTCTAACCATAAAGAATGGTATGGGCAAATACCTACAGTACTAATGACATTCATGTTTTACTTCAGCTACAAATCATTTTGATGGTATTATTGAATTCAGACTGTCATCATTTACTTTACTGCAGAGACCACATCTTTTTACATCAGACCTATTTTTCATCCTAAAAGGAGAAGATGAATGCAAATTAATCTAAAATTATTTTTTGGGGGGCGGGGGACGATTTATTTATGGCAAGAATTTTTTTAAATATCATGACAATCTATAATCTATTCTTATGTTTTTTTTTTGTTTTTTTTTAGAAATTGGTATACCAGCTCTTTTTTTTTTTTAATAGTGCAAATGAACCTTTAGATTCCATTTTATTTATGCAAAATAATTGTTGCAATCATATTCTAGAGTGAGTAGCCTTTACCATTATTGTGACACATAGGATAACTGTTAGAGTTGGTGGTGTGTTTAACAAGGTCTTACTAAGTCAAAGAGGATATGAGATTGAATCCTACTGAATATTTTTCTAATATTTCTGCACTGTTTCTTTAGTGTTAGTCATAACAATAAAAAAAAAAGATTTTTTATTATTGTTTTTTTTTTGTTTTGTTTTTTTTTTGTTTTTTATGATAAAGCAGTGATGCTGATATTTTTTGATTTGGTGTGTCCTGGGATGCACATATTTGCTTTGAATGAGTCCCCAGGGAAATTTATGGGTCCTAATTAAAGTTTCCAAAACAATTGTAGGGTTTTTATTTATGACCTGGGGAAACAACTATAGCCGTCTAACTCCTAGCTTGTAAACTATCCTGTGTAATTAATTTCTAAGAAACTATTGAAATGTATTTACATTTAGCTTGTAATGGAGAGGTAAGAAAAAAGTAAAACACTTGGACATATGGATACAATTTTACTGCATCCTTTTAGATTTTTGTGCACCAGGGACGCAGGACACGTACCTATCAGCATCTCTGTAAAAGGTAATGTTTTTCTCATGCAATGATAACATTTTAACAGGACCCACATTACATACTAAGCAAACTTAATGCTCATATCTTTATGCCAATTAGCATATTGCTGGCATTCAGGAGTGTGAATGGTAGGGTCTGATATACAGTGCTTAAAACTCTGGTTTCATGCCTTTATTTTTGGTATAACTCATGCAGTTGTTGTGGATGAGCTATGGTATTGATGACTGAAGATTGTCATATATGACTACTACAATTTCCTGCTAACATTAGTTGAGATAAAATTACCTGGATACTTTGTAGTATGAGTCTGTGTGTAGTTTGATATATCCTTGTATGGATATGGATATATATATATATATATATATATGAAAGACGACAAAACAAAACAACAAAAAAGACAACAAAACAAAAAGACAAAAAAAAACAGAAATAAACACTAATAAACAATAAACAAAAAAACTACGCCATCGTCTAAAATAGACGGAAGGTTGCCAACAATATATATGTATGCGAAAAAGTTCACATCAAATTAACAAGAACTACTTTATTGCCTGAGAAAATTTAGTAGAATGAATATTAGAAAGACATGAGTAACAAGAAGATTTGTATGAAGGAAAGTCCTAATATAAAAGGGAAAGTCTTCTGAGTGACTTACGGAGTCTTTAATGTGCATAGTTGAAAGAGAATGGAAATGATGTACAAAGGAATGTTGGTTATTTCCTATAACTCTAATATAAACAAAGGGGAACCACTCTTGATTGATAAATTATTTATTTATTGATCTAGGAAATAAGGAGACAGGGTTATGGTTTAGGGTTAGTTTAATGGTAAAATAAATAAATAATTTCAGTCAAGAGTGGTTCCCCTTTGTTTAGGTTGGAGTTATAGGAAATAACCAGAATGTCCTTGTGTATTGGTTGCTCTGCATACATGTAAGAGAAATAGAAGTTTTGAATAAAAGACTTATGTTATATATTGGCCAACGGCCCATTACTCAGGTGTATAATCATAGTCATCTTTACCTGCTGAGATGCCCGTGTTTGCATCTCAGCTTATCTCAGCTAGTCATATATTTTCTTCCAATCATCTTTGGTATCTTATGTAGCTGGAAGTTCTTCTTCTAGAGTCTAGAACTTTTCATTTGGAGATTTCGTGTCTGGTCTTCCATTAGGGATTTCTCATCTATCAGAAGCCCTGGGTCAATAGGAATAACCCAAGACTTAAATTTTCTTTATATTATATTCTATTTAGAAATCCCCATCCAGACTAACTGCATAGAGTATGGCCCCACCGTGAGCACGCTGATCGCGACTTGCTATCTCCGTGGCTTGCCCAGTACTGACTAACTAACTCTCTCAAATCAAAACTCCGCCCTGTCGGCTGGGGCGTTAGAATGCAACGACTGCACCTCTGCAAAGGGGTAAGACTCCCCCAATGGGGCCACCTGTTGGCCATGGGTGGCGACCCGTAATGCTTAAGGATAGAACCCAGGTGGATGAGCAGTCCATGACTTGCAATACTCCACTTTGGCCCTATCTTGGGCTAGACGGGCGGTCGGAGAGGCCCCCTCCGATCAATCGGCTGATCACGTCAAGCCCTAACACCTATATGATTTTCCCAACCCTATTGCCCTTATGGCAAGCCCCAACCCCTTTTTATCATATGGGTGCTAGAAGGCGGTGGCTGCAGGTCTACATGTCCTGGGAATGACGTTAAACTCTATCTGATGGTGAGGTTCCAGTTTTGGAGGTTTGGAGAATGTGGAGCACCCCTTCATCACCATTGCTCCCTGGTCCACTCTGACCCGGAGTGGTAGTACCTGTTAGGCTCCCATCTATGTGTTAAATAGAAAACATGAGTTTATAAACAAAATTGTATTATGCATTAAGAATGAATTTATTTCACAACTTTGTCCGCATTAAATGACCCATCGAGGTTGATATGCCATAAAACAAAACAAAACAATCAAATCAAAACCGGAAGAAGCTTTTGTTTCTCAATTCTCTACTAATTCTCACGGTATCTACCAGAAAAGGGGTTAACATGAGTCTAACATATGCCAATCAGTCTTCCATGATATCATCACATACTCCCACTCAAAAAACTGCTAGCCGTAATTTCTAACAGCCATCTTGATTTCTACACTAACCCTACACAATTGTTACGGTACTAATAATTATGTAACACTTACATATTTAGGCAATACTGTCGTGTGCCATGCAACATGAGTTTGTTGGGGGGCAAAAAGCCCCTGTTTATTGCAGACAAGGAGCGTGCATGTCCATGCTACTCAATTATCGAGACAGAGAGAATTTGACTTTGCCGCCCTTCTCTTATATGCCATCTTGACCACGCTCTTTTAGTGGTCATTTGCAGACAATAATTACCTTTTTTGTCCTCTAGTGTCCAAATAGCAGAGCTATAACAGGTAAGGGGAGGTAATCATTACACAGTGTTATAATTGTTTTGTTTCTCTTTACAGGAGATCTATGTACCAACCATTAATCACATCCGTATGATCCGGCTGCTTGTCAAACATTTACATTATTTTGTGAACAGTGCATCAGCACCGATACTTACTTCACCTTATTACCAACAAACATTAACACCTCTCGATCAATTCAAAAAGTAAGTAGTATTTCATATATTTATCAAAAACTTTGTATTTTTAATTTAATAATTTGGTTATAGTAATAAAAAAAATATATATATATATATATATATATATATATATATATATATATATATATATATATATATAATTTTTTATTTATTTATTTATTTATTTTAAAAATGTTGGCCTTTTGCCCCCTTAATCTTTTGGCTTTCAGATACTCTGTACCAATGGGGTCACCTGTTGACTGTGGATGGAAACCTGTGATGCTTAAAAATGGGGTCCTGGTGGCTGACTTGGCCCTTACTTATGCAAGATTGTTCTGATTGGCTAGTCACATGAAGCCTTAGTACCAATATAATTGTTGTGACCGTATTGCTCTTATGGCAAATCCCAAACACTTTTTATCATGTGTATGCCTATAATGTGGTGGCTGAGGGACTTAGTATCCTGGGTATAAAGTTAAACTGCAACTAGTGGTGAGGTTCCAATTCTGGAGCTCTGGGGAGTGTGGAGTACTTCTTCATTGCCATTATTCCCTGGTCCATTCTGATCTTAAGTTGAAGTACCTGCTAGTCCCATCTATGGGTTGAATAGATAAAAAAATTATTTAAAAAGAATTTGAATACCCAAGAATAATGTATAAAATAAAAATGTCTTTGGTATTAAATTAGCCAATCATTGATGTGCTGTAAAATCCAACCAACCAACCATACTCTGTACCTGAGTACACAAAATTTACAAAAAAAGTAGCTTTTAATTTTATTATTACAATTCATCAATTTAATTTATTTTTATTTCATTAACTTATAATTTTGAATTCATTATTGAATTTACTTTTAAATTTATAATTATTATGGGTTAGCTCAGTCGGTAGAGCATTCGGCTAGAAACCACAAGGTTCCTAGTTCGATACCGGTGCTCGCCAACTCAGCGTATGAGTAGCACAGGGATCTGTGCGGTAAAGTAAGGAGCTGATGATAGGTGTTGCGCTCCACCTCAGATGCCAAAACAATCTCCTTGGTCTAGCACTATTGAAAAGGGGATAGACTCCCTCGCTGACTGGCTGATACCGACTTTAGGCCACCCCGACGACTATACTCTATAGCTGAGCCCACAAAATTTAGGCAAACATCTTTGTTTGAAGCTGTACCATAATTCTGCTAAAAGAAAGGCTGCAAATGATTGCTGTATTAAATGTTTTTATTTGCATTTGATATGATCATCTAATTCTAATTTTGGAGTTCTGTGGAGTTTGGAGTACCTGCTATGGGTTAAATAGAGAGAAAAAATTTGAATGCCCATCAAGAATGAATAAAACAAACATTTTCTGCATAGAATAACCCAACAAGGGTTGACATGCTGTAAAATCCAACCAACCAACATGATATAATCAGGTTTTCAAAGCATAATAAAACTGTGGTGTTTGTTGTGTAATGGTTACCATCATAGGAAATAAACACAACAATCTGAGTTCAAATCCTGTTTGCATTTTTTATTGCACTAATACTCATTGGAGAGGTAGGTATGCATCCAACTATTCTCCCTCTGGCTAGTGAATAGCAGGGCAGACAGCAATCAGTCTAGGAGAAGGAAAACTGACCTGATGTCATATCCTGCTTGTACAGAGGGGTTGGTAAAAAATCGGAAAAAAATAAAATGGTGCTCTGCCTAAAATATCTGATATACTTGGCTGAGTTAAATAAAACTAAGCCTGAAATAATGTGATTTATTTATTGAAATGCATAATTTTTTTCATATTTTTCATTTTATTAGATAGAAATATGCATAAATTGTTAGTATCAATAATAATTACCTGAAGCTATAATTGTTTACTCAAGATTATTATTAGTTACTTGAAACCATATAACTGTGTTCAAACAAATGATTATTAAATTAAAGTGGTTACTTGAAACCATATGATTATACATTACTTACTGTTAGCTTGGAATACATGAAACCAACCAACTGTATGCAAATTATTTGTATTAGATTTTTTAAACAATTACACAAAATATGAAAATATGAACATACACTGAACGTGATTCTTTAATGTTTAGGCATGAAATAACACTAGATGGGTTGACATACTGTTAAAATCATTTGGTTGGTTGGGTTTTTACGGCATGTCAACCCCTTGGGTCATTTCCTGCCAAATACTTCTATTGGTAACAAAAATGTTTAATGCTGACAAAGTTTTGAAATAATTTCATTTTTAATGGATAATACAATTTTGTTTATAAACTCATGTTTTCTATTTAACCCATAGATGGGTGTTAAAATCAATCATAAATGCTGCTTGTCTGTCTCTTCAACTGAAATGGATTTTTGTAGTGGAATTTTTAAAATATCTTAAGCCTAATATGTTTTTGTTGTTGGCTCCTTTATATACTTCTTTATAATTTGAAAGTTACAAAATTGCCTTTATGTCTTTGCAGAACTACAGTGCTTGGAATTATTCAAAAACGTCTCTACACATTCTTACGTCATGCATTTGATTGGTGGCCATTGGATTCATCATTTAGATTGGTAAGTTTCATTTATTTTATTCTCTTGAATAATAATAATAATGAACTTTATTGTGTACAGTAATCAGGTGCACCACAACCCATCAATGTCTCATGTCTAGTACACAGAATAATGTATTAGTGTCAGGAACATGAACAGCGTACAGTAATAATATACATGTATGTGTGTGTGAAGAGGGGTATCAGGTATAGTGTTGACAGACTACAGGAAGCATGGAGGCTTTGAAAGATGCAGTGTTTCGGCAGCCAACAACAGACGCAGGCAGCTTATTCCATGCCTCGGCAACTCTGAGCGTGAAAAAGTGTTTCTGAAAGTCATGTGAGCAATGCTGTTTTCTGACTTTGTAGGCATGCCCACGTGTGTTAGAAAGATGGAGATCAAAAAGGTGGTCACGGTTGCTGTTGTTAAGATGATTAATGACCTTATGAGTGTTTACCAGGTCAGTTGCCAGACGCCAGAGTTTCAATCCATTCCCAGGGCAGCAAGACATTCAGAATATGGTAGATGACTGATGGAGGTTATAATGACACTGGTTAAACATAAAGAAATAGATATACCATAATTATTTATTTTTAACACACACCCATATATATATATATATATAATTTGTTTAAGAAAAAAAGATGTGGCATAAAATAACCCACAAGGGTTGATGTGCCATTAAGCACCAACCAACCACCAAATTCAATCCCAAAGTTAAGACAACTTTATTTAATTAAAGGTATAGAATAAAATAGCAGTGAATTATTTATAAAAGACAAAGGATACGTTTATTCAATTATTATTTTTTATTTTTTTTATTTTAGCTTTTGGAAACCTGGCTGAGTTACATCCAACCTTGGCGTTACGTGGAAACAATAAAAACACATTATTCCGAGGTGACGTGGATGACGAGACCAAAATTGGTGGAACACATGAAAGATGGTCAGTTCAAATGTTGTTTTTAGTTTTTGTGGAAATTTTAGTGGATAACTATGTATCTGGTTTGTTTGTATTTTATTTTGTTGTTCAGAAATATAACAGAAAAAGGGAAACTGTTGAAATTAATAACTTACTTGTATGATGATATATTTTCATCTATTTGGCTTTAGACGAGTCTGTTTACATTTAATATAGCACTAATATGCTTAGAAAATGTATGCATCCAGCTATAGGTAAATAGTAGGACATATTAACATTGTTTAGGTAACCAGTTTAGGAAAAAGATAACTCTGAATTCAAACCTGATACAAATATATGATGTTTAAATCTACTAAAAGAGGGAGGATCTCTAACTCAAGGACTCAAAAGAGATATTAGAAACATGGCTAAGTTACATCTAACCATGGTGTTACATGGGAATCAATAAGAACACATTATTCCGAGCTGATGTGGATGATGAGTTTAAAATTTGGTATAAATCATGAAAGATGGTCAGTTCAAATGTTGGTTTTTATATTTTGTGGAAATTTTAATGGATAACTATGTATCTGGTTTGTTTGTATTTTATTTTGTTGTTAAGAGATATAACTGAAAAATGAAAGCTGTGTTGAAATTGATCATTTATTTGTCTATGTTTTTGTCTAAATGACTTCATTTGGAGGCATGTGGTGTAATGGTTATCATTGTAGGAAATGGATTCGGCAACCCAAGTTCAAATCCCTCATGAGGCTGTTTGAGTTTCACATAGTTCTAATACCTTTGGGAAAAGTATGAATCCAACTATTAATACTAGCTCAGTCGGTAGAGCGTTTGGCTAGAAACCACAAGGTTCCTAGTTCGATACCGGTCCTCGCCAACTCAGCGTATGAGTAGCACAGGGATCTGTGCAGTAAAGTAAGGAGCTGATGGTAGGTGTGGCGCTCTACCTCAGATGCTAAAATAATCTCCTTGGTCTAGCGCTATTGAAAAAGGGATAGATTCCCTCGCTGACTGGCTGATACTGACTTTAGGCTGCCCTGACTATTTTACTTACTTTTTTACTTCCCCACCTACCTACTATCACAACCCTGTCAGCTGGGGCTTTAGAATACACTGACTGCACCTCTGTAGGGGGGTAAGAACCCCCCAAATGGGGCTACCTGTTGGCCGTGAGTGGTGACCTGTGATGCTTAAGGACGGAATCCTGGTGGATGAGCAGTCCATGACATGCAACACTCCATTTAGACCCTTACTTTGACTAGACAGGCGGTCAGAGAGGCCCCCTCCGAATAATTATCTGGTCATATCGAGCCCTAGCACCTATATGATTGCCCCAACCCTATTGCCCTTATGGCAAGCCCCAACCCTTTTTATCATATGGGTGCTAGAAGGCGGTGTTTGAGGGTTTTCATGTCCTGTGAATGACGTTAAACTCTAACTGATGGTGAGGTTCCAGTTATGGAGGTTTGGGGAATATGGAGCACCCCTTCTTCGCCATTGCTCCCTGGTCCTCTCTGACCCGGAGTGGTAGTACCTGTTAGGGTCCCATCTATGTGTTAAATAGAAAAAAGGTGTTTATAAAAAAAAAAATTGAGTATCCATTAAGAATTAATTTTTTCAAAACTTTGTCAGCATTAAATGACCCACCAAGGTTGATATGTCGTAAAAAAAAGCCAAACCAAATCACTGGATGCCGTACTGAGGTTCGATGAATAATAGGGATGGGTGGTAATATATAATCATGGGGATCTGTGCTGTCAGCAGGACTAGTTGATGATTTGAAACCATGTGATTTTTTTTTTTTTTAAAAGACTGATTTCACATTAAATAATCCAATAAGGATTAGCATGCTTTAAAACCAACCAATAAGATAATTATTATAAAGGATTAGTTTTGTCACTTTAAGATAATTTTTTTTTTATTTCACTTATTATTCATATGACTAACTTTTTTCTTTTTTTTTTTTTATCCAGGTACAATTTTGTAATGGATAATTTGTTGTTCTACACAGCCATTTTCCACCAAACTCTCCCTCGTCTTTTTCGAATGGACCTAACTTCACCTCACAATGCTTACATGTTGTTCAGAATCACAAAGGTGAGTAAATTAGAATTTTATCCCATCACAGGTTTTACATGTATACAAATGTAGTGACTTTTTCATAGAGTAATTATTCTCCTGACCTTCCATCAGCCTGATTAACACAGGGTCTTTTTAATGTGGGAACTTGTCATAGATCAGGCATGTCAAACTGAGTAGCCCCCTAGGGTTGCATGGATTGCATATATATGTCATGAGGGCCACATGGATTACATATGTCTGTTATGAGGGCTGCACATGACAACTATGTCTTTAAATCCTTCTACTACATTAACAGAACAAAGTGATGATTTCTATCATTAATTTCTTTATCAACTAAAAGCAAATTAATACATATCTAAAAAAAAAAAAAAAAAACATTTTTGTTAAAAGAAAGGAAAAAAGACTATTACTGACTGAATTCAAATAATAAAATGTACAAGTATCACTGTCACTTTTAATTATAGTCATGTGTTGATTGAAAGCTGGAGAAGAAAGACTCACTCCCTTTCGTTAGCCTCCTCTTCTGCAATTCAAAGGAAGGGGTGTGAGACAATGCATTGATAACACTGTTTCTTAACACAACCCCTTACCCTAATGAAAATAAATGACAGTTTTTGCCCAAGAAATTTTGGGAAAAAATTTAAAAAGAATGCAGTTTGCATGCAGGCCGCTCCTGTGCTTGCTGAGGGACACATGCGCCTCACTGGCCACATGTTTGACATGCCTGTCGTAGAGAGTATAAAATTGGGTTGTACCAGTGTTCTAAGTTTTGCTACTTCTAGCATATTTAAAAATTTTTTTTTTTTTTTTTTTTTTTTTTTTTCTATCAACAATTTCTTGTAAATAAAATGTTGTTATACTTTCAGGTATTTTGTAATTCCTCCTTGAACAGTATGCTGCACAAAGGTAAGTTGCATTAAATATCTGAGTAGGCGGGGCAATAAATTATCCTTTGATTGTTATTAAGATTAGTTTCAAGAAAGCAGTTTTATTTATTGAGTCTTTACAGCAATTCACTTCATGTTTCATCAGGAAGTGTCATATCACTTTATTATTGGAAGTAATTACTGTAAATTGAATTTTGTCTGAGATACAGATTTTCAAGGGTCAATGTCTGTTTACATGTTTTAAGTATTCATTATTATAAATTTACTGTTTCCCTAAGTTTTGTATGACAGAATTTTAATTAATGATAAAGTTATTTTAAGTTTTGTACAGGGTAAGCAATGTGTACCTTACTTCTTAATAATTCATGCCACTGATAGTGGTACATTGCTTCTTCTCTCTCTCTCTCTCTCTCTCTCTCTCTCTATTATATATATATTATATAATATATATATATATATATATATATATATATATATATATATATATATATATAAAGAATGAACAAGTTTGTTTTTGTTTTAAACATATTTTAAAAGATAAAAAGAGCTCAATACCAGCTAGCAGATCAGGATAAAATCTAAAATAAACATAGTTCAGTTACCTCTCTTTGGCTCTCCCATTATTACCAGTTTCATACTATCTGAACATTGCATGAAACTGGTAGTAATAAGGCAGCCAAAAGAGGTGAATGAACTATGTTTTATTTATATACATATGTGTGTGTGTATGTCAAATAATTGTAGATCTGAGAGAAAAGTAAATATATTATAATTAAAAAAAGGTCTTGATTTTTTTTTTCTATTTATTTCAGTGGACGCAACATGAGTTTTGTATTCTTTAAAATCCTCTTCAAACTAATCCAATTATGGTTTGTGTTGGGACTCATATATGCAGTCATTTTTAGGGTAGAGGTGCAGGTAATAAATTATACTGATTATGTCCAGTCCCGACACAAACCATAATTGTATTTGCTTGAAGAGGATTTTAAAAACTCCAAAACTCGTCTCACTGAAATAGAAAAACATAATTCAAACCACTGTGGACCTTTTTTTATTTTTATATATATATATATATATATATATATATATATATATATATATATATTGGAGTATTTACAGTATGATCAAGCAATACCCAAGTTGGGCACAAGGCCAGAAATTCTCTTGTGATGTTGGCAGTGGAAATTTCTTGTCAAAAGTTACTTTCTGCCAAATAGCAGAAAACTCACATCCCTGAACTGTTATGGGGTGGTTGTGTGCAATGTATTGGAATTTTTTAATAGAAAAATTGCATTCCTAGGTGCATCCTTGGGACACAGGGATATGATTTTATCATGTCCTTTCAGACTTTTATGCATCAGGAAGCAGGACATGCACATATCTGCATCTGTGTTTGTGTGGGTGTGTGTGTGTGTGTGTATATATATATATATATATATATATATATAGTTGGTTGGCATATGATACTTGTAAATACAAATAATTAGTAAACTAAGCAAGGACAAGATCTATTTAACTTTCAAAATCATTTCTAGTTTAGACAAGAACAAGTCCATCAGCAAAATATTGATTTTCATTAGTGTCATATAGTACCTAAATAATGAGAAGGGAATTGTCTTTTTCGGATAAATAATGTGTGACAAAACCTTAGAAAAAAAAAACAAGTGCTAATTGTTCATCTTGTATCTTTGCTTAGATATACTTTTTCCCTATCCTTAATACTCATGTTTTTTCCTATTACAGGGTGACCCAAAAAAAAATTTTTAAATAAAAGAACCCAAATTCTGTTTTTTTTTTTTTTTTTTTTTTTTTTGGTCACCCTGTATATATGCTATTACTGATGCAGACTACCAACACAAAAAACAAAACAAAACCCAAAGAGTTACAACAATTAGAATGATCGAGTTAATTTTTTTTTCCTCGACATTCTAAAATAAAAGATCTTGCATTAAGGATATCATTGATTACATGATCCTGGGTTGATGCAGATCTCTTTGTCCCGATCAAGTTGAGTGATTTGTTTTGTGCATTATCACTTAGTTATTCATTAAAAAAAATTAGGAATAAAACATAAGGAAGTTGTTGCTTGCAGCTGAACATGAAATGTGTCAACCATCTTTCCTGCCAGCTGGTACCGGCAGAGATCTGACTGGCAGTTACCTGGCCTCCGACCACAAGATGAATGCTGCCCTCAATTTACAAATCTCCGAACTTGAGCGACCAGGATTCCAATATGTGCCTTTGTTTGAACGCTACACTGTCGACATGGTATGTGACATGTTTTCTCTTTTTTTTTTCTTTTTTTCTTTGCTATTTTGACCTTCGACTGTCGTTAACAGAAATATTTGTTGTTGGCATCCTTCCATCTACTAAAGTTGATGGCGTAGTGTAAAAAATTTTTTATCTGTATCTGCGCGAGTGGCTGAGCTTGCCAATTTTTGAATGGCTGTCTCTGGTGCACTGACTACACACAAACAGAGATGCTTGCTGGGGCTGCTGTTGTTTCTCCTTCCTTCTGGTTCTATTTGCTGTGGAGTCTACTTTCCTTTCTGTTTCTCTCCTTCCTTCTGGCTCTCTTTGCTGTGGAGTCTACTTTCCTCTCTGTTTCACTCCTTTTCAAGCTTTTTGTTGTCTCTCCTTCCTTCTGGCTCTCTTTGCTGTGAAGTCTACTTTCCTCTCTGTTTCACTCCTTTTTCAAGCTTTTTGTTGTCTCTCCTTCCTTCTAGCTCTCTTTGCTGTGGAGTTTTCTTTCCTCTCTATTTCACTTCTTTTCGAGCCTTGTTTGACAAGAAGGTGCCAGGCAACTCGGTTTTCTGCACCAACCTCCCATGTGTTGGTGTTAATGTGACATGTCTTCATGTCTTTCTTGCAGTCATCTTTGAAGTGTAGACATGCTCTTCGTAACGGTTAGGAGCCTTCTACTAATTTGCCATACAGTATCTCTTTGGGGATGCAGCCTTTCTCCATCCTTCTGTTAGATATTTACTGAGCAGAAATTAGACTATTAAACCCAGGGTTGCAGAGCTGGGAGTTATAAGGTCCAACTCCAATTCCTAGTATTTCTATAATTAAGATTCCCGACTTTGACTCCTTAACATAATTAGAATTAAGTTAGCTACTTTGCCTTTGTTAACATTCTAACTAAAATGATTTTACTAAAAAAAAAAAAAAAGGTTATTATTTCATCATTGTCACTTAGCCCATGCTTTACACTATGATGTGAACCTGGCTCTATTTCTCACCACATTATGGGTGCACCGTGTTTTATAAGATAAATTTGTAAATTATGTATTTTTGATACATTTATATATCTGTAAATCTAAATAAAAAAGCAAACATAAAAAAATAATAATAAAACCTCAGTAAAGATAAGGTTGCACATTCGGAAGGTATAATTCCAACTCCTATTATTCCTCAGATGCTGACTCTGATTCCATCCAAAACTTCCAACTCCAGTTAAACCTCCACTATGTTCTTAACAATGTTACAGTGGATCCATATCTCAATGGAATGGATCATGAGGATGGGGGGGGGGGCTGTCTTGAGAGGTTCTGTATATTTTCTTAAGTCCAGAGTATGTTTATGGAGGCAATCAGGGCATAAGGGTTATTGTCTTAGGAATTGGACAGGAGTTCAAATCCTGAACAAGGCTGG
Organism: Doryteuthis pealeii; assembly: GCA_023376005.1. Classification (NCBI taxonomy): domain Eukaryota; kingdom Metazoa; phylum Mollusca; class Cephalopoda; order Myopsida; family Loliginidae; genus Doryteuthis; species Doryteuthis pealeii. The sequence goes on along the minus strand of CM042138.1, from coordinate 129,867,817 downwards.
TTGCATTTCATATTGCACTACTACCCTTAAGAAAATTATTCATCCAGCTATGTTAGAGGTGCGTGGTGTAATGGTTAGAGTTGTGGGAAATGGACTCGTTGACTTGTGTTCAAATCCCAGACGAAGCTACAGTTCACATAGCGCTAATACCCTTGGAAAAGGTATGAATCCAACTACTCTCCTTCCAGCTATGGATAAATAGGGCAAACTGGGCTCTTTAACCTTGGTTAGGCAACGAGTCTAGGAGAAGGAAAACTTAATTCAAACCTGTTAAACTCCGCTTGGGGTGGTCACTACTAAAATAGGTTCAGTCCTAATTAGTGATCTATTTCACTTAAAAAAAAAAATAGTAGAGCAGATTCTGCTTTTTAACCTTGGTATGGCAATTGGTCTAGGAGAAGAAAACTCTGAATTCAAACTTATTAAACCCCACTAAAAATTGACCCTCTGTCATATCCTACTCGTGTGGAAGTCTTGGTAAATACATACCCAAGTTCAAATCCTTCACAAGGCCCTTTCCATTTGACATAGCATGAATACATCTGGGCAAAGTATGAATCCAACTATTCTCCCTCCTGCTATGGATAAATAGTTGTGTAGACTGGGCTTTTAACTTTGATATGGTAACTGGTCTTGAAAAAGGAAAACTCTTGAATTCAAACCTGTCAAAATCCACTTTAAAAAATAATCTTGTTACATAACCTGCTTATGCAGAAGAGTTGGTAAATACATAAAACAAATAATTTGTGAACTCAAAACTTTGAACCATTGTGAATAATTATTTTAACTAACTAATCTTTAAAACTTTTTTATTTTCATGTCTTAAAATGTTGATTCATATCATTTTTCTGACACTGTTCATAATTATGTTACACAGAGAAAAAGAAAAATAACGTAGCTAGTCATTTCAGTTTCATGAAAATTAACCCTAAAACAAACAATCCATCCAATAACATGACTGAGATGAATAGATTTCAGACTCAAATAATGATAAGTAGGTTTGACCACAATTTCAGGTGGGTTTTATTTTTGCGGGGGGGGGGGGGTTGTCTTTTTACTCCCCATGAATTAGAATTCAACAAAACTTGGAAAAAATAAATGAAACTTAATATAATTTTTCGCTGTATTATGAAGAAGGATTTTTTTTTTTTAAATCACATGTAAAAATTATTCGTATATGTATTATTTTATACAGTCTTTAAAACGGGAGAATTTTATAAATCAAACTTTGTATCTGACAAAATGATGCATTTTTGCCATTTTTTTCTCTTGAAGATGTGCTCTTTTTAACATGATTTATTTCATTGTTATAATTAAGAAATTCAAAGAAGAAAATTTTTAAGGAAAAAAAAATTATAAGTGAAAATTTACAATTTGAACTTTTTAAATAAAAGATTAAAGAAAGGGGGAGTTGTTGTTGTACCAAAATTTTGGCCATACCTAATGAAAAGAATCTTTAAAAATCTCAAATATGTTTTACTGTCTGTTTTCAAATTGTCATCTCAACATAAAATGAATTAATGAGCAAAGAAAATCCCTTTGTTGCCATGTATTTTTTCTTTGTCAGATCCGCAAGTTATTAATTAATGTTAATCAAGCCAAAAAGCAAGTGATTGAAGCTGAGGCAAGTGAGAAGCCATCACAGTTTAAGTTGCCTTCTGTGTGGTCAAAAATTGTTGCCTTTTTCAATGTTGACCCACCAACATTGGATACCAATGGCGCCGAATTGAATTACAAAACCAGACAACATCTTGAAAGTGTTGAGAATAATCTTCAAATAATCTTTCAGGTAAGAACATTTTCTTTTTAATTTTCTCTATGTTGTGAGTCCATTTTTAGATATATTTTTAGATATATTTTCTATGGTAAGATTCAAAATTATTTGTATTAGATAGGAATACTTAGAACTATATAACTGAGTGCCAACAATTATATTCCAACAGGAATAGTTACTTTAGACCATATGATTGTGGTTGAATTATAAGTACTAGCAAATATATGCACACTCTGGGTGCAAGTATTTAAGTTTTGATGTAATTAAATATTATATTAAATTAGAACGGCTAATGAATGAGAACATTTTTATTAATAATTGAAGTTTAAATAAAATCAAATGGAGAATGAGACCTAAATAACTAAGGGAATTATGATTTGAGTAGTAATATAGTTTTGCTTACAGACAGAAAAACACACAATCTCCATTATAAAAAGAATTAGATAGGAATACTTGATATCAATTGTGAGAACTGTTGCTGTAGGTGAGAGGGACGGTCACACACAAGACAGATTTTAGTAAAAGGGGCTGTTAATTACCAGGAGAGTGACAAGTAATGACTTAAATTTCAGGGTTGAGCAAAACTGCCATTCCATTCTCATTAGGGATGGACTAGAATATGTCAAATAATATATCTTTCCTTGATCAACTTGAAACTACCCCTTCACATTTTCCTATTTTTAAGACCTGTCAAGAGTGAAGTTGTTACATTGGCAATAAAGTGAGTGGCATTTTCCTGTGACCCTGTGTCTGACTTTTCCTTTCCTGATATAAACAGCCTCATCTCATAATCTCCTCTTGATCTCCATCCACTTTCTTTGAAAGGCCCACAACACTACAGTTAATCTTTTAACCAACTATAAATTATGAGTGGAAAACTGAGTTTCTTGGATTCTTACTAGTTAGCATTGTAACTTCTTACCTGTTATCTTGAACTGAACAGTGTTCGTTGTGAACGTATATCCTTCAACGTATTAGATCCAGAAAGAAAAGACGAGCAATTGGTTGTTGCCCTTTTATCTTATTATGACTGAGGTGGAAGTAATGTATGTCATTTCTCATTGGTCACTTTCTGCTTAAAATATCAATAGCAGTGGTAATTACATTTTTTGTGCGTTTGTGTGTGCTGAATGTTATTGTGTGCTTGGTGGACTTTTGCTACAGGATCACCTGTCAGAATAGTTATTTCAGTAGTGTCATTTGGGAGAACAAGTATGATGTTGGAAGTCCCAAAATTTGTTATGACCCCAATATCATCACTGAAAAGGCAGTCCTGCACACCCTTAGGGTGTATATTTATGAATTATAAGGTAAATGACATATTCATTAATGTTTCTAAAACAATTATCTACTTAGCAGTGTGACACAAAGCCTGGACTTTTGTGTAAAATTATACAGCATTTCCTGACCAGTCGTATTAGCTATAGGGGCTGTAGATTTTGTTTTTAAGATTGAGGCATTAATTTTTTTAATTTTGTAACTTTTAGGTATCCACTCCAGAAGTAATGCTGAACAGTATGTTATACACTAGTGACTCTGCTGATCCTGCTCAACCAAAGAGTCCTTTGAACAAATACAATGCTCCAGAGATGAAAGAAACATCTGTAGGAAGGAGACTTACAGATTTTGGCAGGTATCAGGTGAGTAATAATTGTGTAAATCTATTTTAGTCCAAGGGTCAACCCAGACACCATCCTCTCAGATCGCTGCTGCTCAGTCTCAACCTGTTCCCTTGAATATATGTGGCTCTGACTTCCAGAAAAGAAAACCATATGAACCTTCCAGAACTAAAATACTTTTTTTGAAAGATATGCAAAAGAAGATCTTATTGTGTCTCACTTTTATAAAAAAAAATCCTTATTTCAATTTTAACGCTAATTGAATTACATGTTTTTATTTGTATTTCTATTTCAGCTTATTAACAACCTGCGAAAGGCTGATGTAAGATATCAAGGGGATCCTGAACTGCAACCAATCCGAACTTTTGAGAATGCTTTGTTGGTGCGGGTACTTTATCGTATCTGCTGTTACTTCAACACACAGGTGAGTAACAGATAGATTCAGTATTATTCAGATTTTAGACTGTTGGTTTCATCTTTGTGGAGTACCCCTTCATTGTCATTACTCCCAGATCCACTCTGACCTGGAGTGGTAATGCTTAATAGGGCCCGATCTATGGGTTAAATAAGACCAAATATGAGTTTTAAAAAAGACATTTTAAAAAGTGAATATCCAACAAAAATGCATAAAACAAAAATGTCATCGGCATCAAATAACCCCCAAAGGTTGACATGCCATATAATCCAACCAACCAATCTCATCTTTGTTGTAATATACACGAGTTTGACAAGAAGGTTCCTGAGTTCAATAAGAAACACCTGAAGAAGGCTAGAAGGCACATCGACCAAAATGTGTATATGGCAATAGCGATGAGGACAAGTAAAAATATCTAAATAATACAATTAACACTGTTGTTTTTTTTTTTAATTTAAAGACGTTAGTTTATTTTTAAATTCAATGTTATGTGTGTTGTAATGCCATGGTTCATGTTTTACTGATTTCTGTGTCTATAAATCTGTCTATATCATTTGAAAAAAATCAAAGAAAATGAATAAAAACTTAGATTTATACTCGGTTCCAGAAAGGATATAAACATAAAGGCTCCCAAGTTTGACAAAAAACACATGAAATATTGTGTATATAACAATAAAGATGAGGACAAAAGTCAAAAACATCTAAATAATACACATTATCCTGGCTTCATCTCAACAATTCAGACAAATAGTTTTAATTTTTCTGGCATCATTTAGTAATTCCTTGATAGTATTTCTGTGTTTTGGATGAAGCATGGAACCTTAGAAACAAAACCCTTTTGGTACATTATATACTGAATAGCTGAAAACCTGTCCTACAGCTAGCTACCTTGCTGTTTGTTTATCCTCTACCACGGCCATATACCTCCCTTCCCGGTTCATATAACATTTGTAGTCATCCAGTCAAGTAAAAAGTATTTAATTATAAAAATGTAATTGGATTTTTAAACATTGAATGGCTATGTGGAATATTCACCAGAGTAAAATAGGAATTAAAGGTGTCCATAGTTTTTTTTAAAAAAGGGGGGGCGTTGAGCACCACTGCTTTATAATAATCAATATAACTGGACACATTGCTTTCAGCATGACTTGACGATAAGCCCCTTTGTAAGGGATTACATTGTTTACTTTTCACTGTTCTCCTATTTGACACTAGGGGACACAAAAGGTAATTAACTCGCCTGTCTGCCAACAGCTACAAGGTGGCATGGCCTGCAGCATTATAAAAGAAGATGCAGCAAAGTAAAAATCCTCTTTTGCCTTCTGCCTTAACAAGGAGTAACAATGTTAGAATTATGTTCCTGTCCATGGACAGATGATCTTTACAACCCAGCAACCTCATATCACAAGATGCTTAACATATAAGCCTTAATACTTTCCTTTTCTACTAGTTACATATCAAGAACTCTATACATTCTATGTCCTGGGAATGACGTTAAACTCTATCTGATGGTGAGGTTCCACTTTTGGAGGTTTGGGGAATGTGAAGCACCCCTTCATCACCATTGCTCCCTGGTTCACTCTGACCCGGAGTGGTAGTACCTGTTAGGGTCCCATCTATGGGTTAAATAGAAAACATGAGTTTATAAACAATTGTATTATCCATTAAGAATTGATTTATTTCAAAACTTTATCGGCATTAAATGACCCACTGAGGTTGATATGCTGTAAAACAAAACAAAGCAAAACAAAATCTATACATTCTGTACCAAATATCCTTTTTATATCAGGACATTTTGCTCTTACAATTATGTTTATTATGTTTGTATTCTATTCTATTAAGTTTGCTCAAGCAATAAAATATTCTTGTTAATACTTTGTTGTGAATTGTTCTCACATTTATTCTTCACAAGGAAACAATATATTCAACCAACCTTTCTTCTTCTACAGAGGATTGTATGCAATAACTATAACGTTTTCATTGGCCTAGATAAGAGTGTTCCAAAAATAATGCCTCCTCAGCGGGAAGTCACATTCGTTTTCCTTTTCTGCCCTAAATGATAGCCTTTGTTTAAATGTAATATTAAACATTTAGAAGTCTTTGATTTAAGGGAAATAAATTGCGTAACTTTAAATGAAAAGGGCATTTTTAGCCATTCATTGCTAAATCCTTATAGGAATGGGGCTCTGGACTTTGAAAATTCTCAACAGAACATTAAGAGTTAAAACAGATATAGGGAGCACAAGAGCTACAAAATTCTATTTTTCATGTTAAGTCACAAGCACTGGCTTGGCACTTTCATCAATGATAAATAATTGTGTACAAATTGTGTTCTTAAGAGTTTTGCTTTAAAAATATTACCTCCTATTTTAGCAGCTTGTTCCATATCTTCAGAAGCAGTTGTTGATGATATTGTGGTAGAGTTTGAACCTGATCATTAATAACCAATACATTTCTTTCCTCTCTTATTATTAGTGATTGTATCTGAGTGGCAGTCTTGCAAAATGGTGTCTGACATGAAAACAGAAGTATATCATTGAATTCATGCATGTGGAAATTGTTCTATGTAGTCCTGCATGCTATTTTAAAACCTATAACTTTTTAATTTTTGTATATCTCTTTCCAGTGTGCATCGACTATCAACAAGCTGTATTATCGGCCAGACGTTTTGGGACGCCTCTCTCGAGTCTACCTTACACCGCCATTCCGTCTTCGGGATTTCCAGTGTCCAAATCAATTGCGTATCACTCCAACATCAACCAGTCCCCACTTAAGTTTACGTTTCCTGGCCAGTTACAATACGCTGCTTCATCTGCTAATTCTGTATATCATCCTTTATATTTCCTATGGATTCGGCCTTCCAAGTTACTTACTCACTTTATTCATCATTACCCTCGGCTATGGCCTCATCCAAGCTGTGTTCACATCAAACACTGCGTATCCTGTTGTAATGGAGCATGCACCTGCATCACCATCGTCACCCAGTAGTGTGGACAGTTTCGATGAGGACTTATCGGTTTCTATGAATGTCTCTACTCCACGACGAGCAACATAAAATAATCACATTTTTTAAATTTTTTCTATTTGCTATTCCTGCTATTTTACATCTTTGCAGATATTCGGTTGCGTGTCTTTAAAAAGACTGAATAAAACCATTTTTAAATATATCAAAGTTTAGTAACATTGTCTGTGTTATTTTTAAAAAAATGGAAGTATTTGTAAATGATTTGGATTGGTGTAAATGTTTATATGAATAGAGATCTTTCCGTGTGATGTGTGACTGTTGTGAGCTCTGGTTTGAAGCAAGTTAACTTAACTTTTAATCTATTTTAAGCTGCTCACAGTGGCTCTTCCACTCCTACAACACCCAAGTAAAGTACAAAATCTGATGGTTAATTCATTATAATTGGGCAGAAGGACTCCAGTTACAATAATAATAGGACTTAATTCTAATAGACTGAGTTCTGAGGTGAGCAGATAGTGAACTTTGAAATATCCAATCATACAGGTAAAAAATACCAAAAAAAATTGGTACAGCCATGAGGGAAATTTGGTAGGTAAAGAGTTAAATGGTTGTTGTGTTGGTTATTTTCTTTAATGGCATATCAAACCTTATGGGCTAACCAATGCCAAATCCAGTTTTTCTGTATATATGATTAGTAAGTGAATAGTTTGTTGATAAATATTTGTTTTGTTTTGTTTTGGTTTTATAAATAAAAAAAGTAAAGTCATCGGGGCGGCCTAAAGTCGGTATCAGCCAAGCAGCGGGGGAGTCTATCCCTTTTTCACTAGCGCTAGACCAAGGAGATTATTTTAGTGTCTGAGGTGGAGCGCCACACTTACCATCAGCTCCTTACTTTACCACACAGATCCCTGTGCTACTCATACGCTGAGTTGGCGAGGGCGGGTATCGAACTAGGAACTTTGTGGTTTCTAGCTGAACGCTCAACCGACTGAGCTAACCCGGCCCCTTGGTTTTATAAACTGGTAGAAATAATTTTCATTATCTTCATGTGTATCAATAGATTAAAAGAAATAACTTTCTGTATGAATAAACAAATGGTTATGTTAGATTTTTCATTAACTTCATGTGTATCAATAATCTGGTAGAAATAATTAACATTAACTTGCAAACAGATCTATTTGACCCATAGATGGGACCCTAACAGGTATTATGACTTTCGGCCAGCATGAACCTGGGAGCAATGAAGGGGTACTCCACACTTCCCAGAGTTGCAAAATTGGAACCTCACCACTAGTTGATAATAATTTGAATAGCACACAAAGGATTCAATCAAAGTAGATGGATTTACTATAGTTTTCAGGTTCTATTTTCTTCACATTCTTCTACCATTAATCATACTTAACCCTTTCACCAGCAAATGATATTTTGTTAATCATTGTAGAGGGGGTGAATTATTTTCAGAAAATTTTCAAAATAGAATGTTCAAACATGTCAATTAATCATACAGGATGTTTGGGATAAATTTGACATATTTATATTTAGTTATTTTTCTCCGTAGGTTGGAGGTATTGACGCATACTATGCATCATGTAAAAGCTTGGCCCCTTCTTCATTCATATACATGTTGACAGAATGGATGGATGGAATTCACTTGAATCATAAAAGAGAATAACTTGTATCATGATGATCTGTGCCGGCCATCAAAATAAGGAGATTATGGTTGCTGCCCAATGCTCCCTGAACACTGTAGAAACAATCGGGCATGAACTGGAGAATTGCATTGGAGACTACAAGTCTGTGGCAAGATGAAAGTAACATAACAGATGATCTGATTGTGTTCGTACAGCAGAATTCCTTGAAAATCTGCAGAAAAAGTGTTGGAGGACCTTCAGATGCCTACAGTTGCTAAACACTGTAGTCAAGCCTTGGATAACAAGGATAGCCAATGGTAGGCCATATGTATGGCAGCAGGATTCAGCCCCCTGCCACACCTCTGGGAAAAGTCAAAAATTGTTGTCAACAAAATTTTTCGACTACACCAGTTGCAATGTTAACCCCATGGATTATTATGTATATGGCGCTGTTGAGAAAGACACCAATTGCCATGCCAGTGCTACAAAGGCCCAATTAATCGACAGAATTAAGGTAGTTTTTAAGACACTTCCCAGAGAAACTGTAATATCAGCTTGCTCTAAGTTCCGGAGCAGGATTGAGGCTGTTATCAACGCTAATGGCGGTTATTTTGAGTGAAACTTGTTGATAGTAGTGTAATTTCTGTGCCTGTTGAATTTCTTTACAATCCATTAAATTTAGTAGTTACCAAGCACTTTTTCTTTTTCCTTATGGAACTGTCAAATTTTTCCTGAACACCCTGTGTGTGTGTCTGTGTGTGTGTATATATATATATATAAAAACACACAAAACATGATAATTTGGTCAGCAATTGAGTGTTATATTACATCATCAGGTTATGCTGGCAGCACAGATATCCATGACACACTCGTGGAGGTTCTTCCTTGCAGGTTTTTCGCACGGTATCCAGAATCTGCCCAGAGCTGATTGATGTAGGTTACACTCGGGCCCATGTGTAGGCATCCACAGGATAACATCACATGAGTTCATCCTTCCTCCCCCCGCAGTGTCCAGCATGTTTTGAATGATAGGAGGTAAGTGGCTGTACAGTGTGGTGCTGCTTCCAAGCTTTGTTCAAGACAGCATGCAGCATCCTTGTGTAGTTCTCATCTAGATTTTTCTTTAATTGTTATGTTAATCCAAGTGGTGCAGCTATACAGTAGTACTGACATGGCTACAGATTGGAAGAATTTTCACTTTATCTTATCAGGGAGATCAGATTTCCATATGATCAATAATCTGTCTATAACACTCATTTTTAATAATTACTTTGCAAAACATCCTTTACACAATCCTACACTACTGAGGCCTCTTAGCAATGTTTTGATACATTAACATTGAATAGCTCCACAACTTGCCAATAGTAAAATGCCTTACATTGAGCTATCTTCTACCTATGTACCATTTGTGACCGCCCTGTCGGCTGAGGTGTTAGACTGCACCTCTGCAGAGGGGTAAGACACCCCCAATGGGGCCACCTGTTGGCCGTGGGTGGCAACCCATGATGCTTAAGGATAGAACCCAGGTGGTTGAGCAGTCCGTGACTTGCAATACTCCACTTTGGCCCTTACTTAGGCTAGATGGGCGGTCAGAGAGGCCCCCTCCGATCAATCGGCTGGTCACATCAAGCCCTAGCACCTATATAATTTTCCCAATCTTATTGCCGTTATGGCAAGCCCTTTTTATCCTATGGGTGCTAGAAGGCGGTGGCTGAAGGTTTTCCTGTCCTGGGAATGACGTTAAACTCTATCTGATGGTGAGGTTCCAGTTCTGGGGGTTTGGGGAATGTGGAGCACCCCTTCATCACCATTGCTCCCTGGTCCACTCTGACCCAGAGTGGTAGTACCTGTTAGGGTCCCATCTCTGGGTTAAATAGAAAAATGTATTTATAAAAAAAATGTGTATCCATTAAGAATTAATTTATTTCAAATCTTTATTGCCATTAAATGACCCACTGACGTTGATATGCTGTAAAACAAACCAAACCAAACCAAACCTTTTGTGACAGAAATGTCCCTTTGCCAGCAAAAGGGTTAACTGGCTTTTTTTTTTTTTTTTTTTTTTTTTTTTTTTTTTTTTTTCTTTGAAAGTTTGTAATGATATAAAAGTATTGGAGATAAGATGTAAAGTCTATAAATTACTGGCAGTGATGATGATGTTTTATATTGTTGAAGGTGCCAACCATAATCTTTGCTAATTTGAAAAAACATAACATTTAAAAGAGAGAAAAAATGGAAATTTTAGACTTCCTGCTCTAGTTTCAAAGATTTTTACTTTTGTTTTTCAAGTTCATTGATAGTGGAGTGGGAGTCCCCATTGTATAATGGGTAACATGCTTGAAGGCCATATCATTGTAAGAGAGTTTGAACTTCATTCGTGCTATTATGTTCAATTTCAGACTAATACCCAAATATATATATGTATGTATATATACACAACACACACATATATATATATATATATATATATATATATATATATATATATATATATATGCATTTACATATATATATATATATTTGGAGGATATGTGCTTAATTGAAGTCGTACCTAATTTTGAAAATTAATTAGTTAATAATTAATGAATTTTAGGCGGGCATATATGTTCAAATGTAAGGCTAAACGAATCGAGAAAATATATATATGTATGTATATATACACACACACACACACACATATATATATATATATATATATATATATATATATATATATATACACACACAAACCAACCCCTCCACACAAGCAAGATGTGACACAAGGTCAAGTTTTTAAGTGGGGTTTAACAGGTTTGAATTCAGTTTTCCTTCTCCTAGACTGATTACCTAGCCATGGTAAAATAGCCCAATCTGCCCTACTATTTATCCATATCTGGAGGGAGAGTAATTAGATTCATACCTTCCCAGGGGTATTTGTGCTATGTGAAATGCAAACAGCTTCAAACAGGATTTGACCTCGGATTGACGAGTCCATTTCCTATGATTCTAACGAGTATACTATGCACCTCCAAATATATGTATTTATATTGATAATATACATAGCTATATTTATAAGTAAAGAATTCTCAATATTATTGGTAGACCATGTTTCCCTCAGTTAGGGTAGACTGTCAGTTACCAAATGCTGTTGACTTTGTGTCTTTGTTACCGTAAGTGTGAGAGAGAATTTTTTAATTATTAACAAGGAAAGTGAAAACTTCTAACCATGTATGAATTTCCTTCAAAGCTATTTATTTTTATTCTGCACTAATGTCTTTCATAAAGGCACGAATCCACTCCTCCCTGAGCTCTGCCATATTAACAGGAACTTAGATATGATCACAACAGAATAAAATCCTCTCTCTATTATGTTGTTGGCATCCTTTTGTCTGTGAAAGACGATGGAGTAGTGTCTAAATGGATTTTTTTTTAACTAGTAGCACTGGCGGGTTGATATGGAGGATGTGCTGTTAGCCTAGCAGCAGATCCCCCCTCTCCACTGCAGAAATTGCTAATTGAAGTATGTGGCAATGTCAAACATATTCAACTCTTGTTGCATCCTTCCATCAACGAGAGACGATGGAGTAGTGTCCCAAATTTAAAAAGAAACAAATTAAAGCTAACAAGTTATAGCTACACAACTGTTTTTGTCTTTATTAAATTTAGTTTTATTTGCATTTATTATATTTCCTATAAATCTAACATAAACGAAGGGGAATCACTCTTGACTGATAAATTATTTATTTATTTTCCCATTAAACTAACTCTAAACCCTAAACGTCTTCTTGTTTTTATAGTAGATAAATAAATAAATAATTCATCGGTCAAGAGTGGTTCCTCTTTGTTTATGTTAGAATTATAGGAAATAACCATATTTATTTCTCGCCCTGTTGGCTGGGGCGTTAGAATGCACCTCTGCAGAGGGGTAAGACTCCCCCAATGGGGCCACCTGTTGGCCGTGGGTGGCGACCCATGATGCTTAAGGATAGAACGCAGGTGGCTGAGCAGTCCATGACTTGCAATATTCCACTTTAGGCTTTTCTTGGGCTAAACGGGCGGTCGGAGAGGCCCCCTCCTATCAATCGGCTGGTCACGTCAAGCCCTAGCACCTATTTGATTGCCCCAACCCTATTGCCCTTATGGCAACCCTCAATCCTTCTTATCATGTGAGTGCTAGAAGGCGGTGGCTGAGGGTCTACATGTCCTGTGAATGACGTTAAACTCTATCTGATGGTAAGGTTCCAGTTTTGGAGGTTTGGGGAATATGGAGCACTCCTTTATCACCATTGCTCCCTGGTCCCCTCTGACCCGGAGTAGTAGTACCTGTTAGGGTCCCATCTATGGGTTGAATAGAAAAACATGAGTTTATAAACAAAATTGTATTATGCATTAAGAACGAATTTATTCCACAACTTTGTCGGCATTAAATGACCCACCGAGTTTGATATGCCGTAAAACAAACCAAACCAAACCTTTGTTTATGTTAGACTTATAGGAAATAACGATATTTATTTTGACATTTACTTACATATTTATTACAACTTATTTAAAGATTTTATTTAAATATTTACTACCGTGTTTCAATGAAAATAAGACCTACTTGCAAAATAAGATCTTGCATGATTTTTCAGGATTATTTTAATATAAGCCTTCCGCTTAAAATAAGCCCTTGTTGAGAGAAATAATATTCAAGAGGATGGTGATATGATTATTTGAAATTAAAGAGTTTTTGGATAAAAGAACATGTTTATGGTAAATAAATTTCATAATTTCTGTTTATTTAGAAATTATGTAATTTTCTACTCCTTCATGTCTTTTTTCAATATATGAAAAATAAGACATCCCCCGAAAATAAGCCCTGGTGTTATATTTTGGAGTGAACATAATAAAAGCCCTGCCTTACTTTCAGGGAAACACGGTATGTGCGTTTAGACCTCAAAAAACGATTCCCTGCTCTAAAAGATTATCAGCTTTTACAGAGCCCCCCCCCCTCAATGGTCTGTAATACCGAGGTATTATTGTTTATATAGCAGCACTTGTTGACTGTCAGTTTCACGCCTCTGTAATCAGTGGACTAACCTAACAGCAAGGGTCAATGGCTTTATATCTATGATATTCTAATGTATATATAGTACAAGTATAACAATATAATTAATATAAACAATATTCAAAGATCATCATTATCATCCTGTTGTACTGACAGCATGGATTCCCATGACAATTTCACCCCTCATCCCTATCTGTCATCACTCCTGGCAGGTCTTCTACACGACATCCAGTGTCCATACAGGATTTTGTTGGTTGGCCTACATTGGTGTGCCCATGTGTACTTGTCCACAGCGAACACCAATTACAAGTTCATCCTTGCTTCTGCAGCATGTCTTGTTCATCTTACTCGGATGGTTTGTGTGATAAGAGGTAAGTGGCCGTAGGGGGATGCTGCTTCCACGATTTGTTCAAGACAGCCTGCAGCATCCTTGTGTAGTTCCCATCTGTGAACACCTACACATGGATTATTATTAGTTACTTTAAACTATATAATTGTATCCAAAGTATTAGACTAGCAGTAACTGTGGATATACCAGACCAGAGTACGATAATTCAATTATTACAACGTTTGATATGTTAACTTGAGATCGGTTGCAAAATAGTTCAATATGTAAAAAGTATAATAATCTTGATTTAACTCTCTCTCTCTCTCTCTCTCTCTCTCTCCTTCTTTTCATTTTGTTCGATTGAAACAGATTAGCTTTATCGCTTTCACTCACCACTCTCTCTCTCTCTCTCTCTCTCTTTCTCCTACTCTTTCTAATTATATTTTCTGTGTGACATGTCCTTTTCCTTTCCTTTCTTTATGATAAAAACGTAATTGTCCATTATTTAGCTGAGGTGACGACACTCATAAGAAATAAGAATTCGGCGGATAAGCAATACCAGATAATCAGGATTTACATTTTTGCATTTCATCTTGGACGGTCTCATTTTTAACCAGATGGTGTTGCAAGATGATAACGGTCGTACTTTTAAGGAACACGAGTATTAATATATTGATAGGAATACTTTATACTATATAACTGTTCAAACAAATTAGCTGCTCATAAGGAACATAAAAAATATAAGTGTGACACTTTTCTTTCAAGTTAATTTATGTTTTATTGTAAATTGTTCTGTATAAATTTTAATGAAATCAAAGACTTTCATATAACCAGGAACAATCCAAGTGTTGTTGCTTTTTATTTTACTAAACTTTGTTTAGTCTGGCACAGGTTTACAGTACCTGCTGTTCTTAAATGGTCGCTCATCCAAGTGCTGAACATAATCATTGTTGCCTTACCTTTGGTGATCTGATGAGAATCCGTACTTTCAAACTGACTTCACTATAAGTCAGCTACACCTAAGTGTTACCCACTACCTGGCGTTGACAAGTAGTTCACTTAGATTATAATAGTCTATTGGGAGTTTATCGCATCGCTGTTCACATTATCATGATTCTTACATTCGGTGACGTCTTCGGCTTCTTTCTGGTTTTTTGTCTTTTTCTTCTTTTTCCTTCTCCTCTCCTCTTCGTCGTTCGATTCGATCAATCCGATTTTGCGACCTAAAGCAGTAAACTTTAACCTGACCTCTTGTTGCATAAGTTTGATACACATCACTGTCATGGCCATCCCAAACAAAAGATAAAGTGAACATAAGGCCTGCTTCTTGGCACTCGCCCACGAATCCCCACTGGAGCCGGGTACCACGTCCCCGAACCCTATTGTGCTAAGTGTAATGAAGCAGAAATACGAACCGACCAAATAATCCCAGTCTTTCTCCCACAGGGAGAAAAGAAATGCGCCGAGGAATATATACGCTGCGAATACCAACAAACTAACAATGACAGGTACTCTTACAACATCGTCGTCTCCATTTTCAGAAATACTCTCGTCAACCTCGATTTGATCAGGTAAAATCTCATCATCGATTTCCTTATTTTGATCTCTATCCTCAACAGTTCCAATTTCTTCCAAATAAGCTCTCTCAAGACACTCCTCTTCGCCCCGACCCGGGATTGAACGCATGTAACTACTGTTCCTTCGATGATCCCCACTATTCAACTTTGTTCTGTGTACCTTCCACATTTCTTTCCCGTTTGAATATTGACAGTCTTCTCTGGAAAACCCTGTTTTAGTGGCAATGTTTGCTTCTTCAGCCGCTGCAGCCGCACCGGCAGCTACCAAGACATTCGGAACGGCGGCTGCTGCAGCCGTTGCCGCGTCTAACGGTATCTCTTCATCGGTATCAAGATACGCCCTGAAACGACGACACTGCCGGTAAAGTCCGAGGCAGAAGTTTTTGTAGACGAATTTGAAAACGCTGGCCATGGATGATCCGATGATGGACAGGCAGAGGATTGTCAGCGGTATCCCGAATATTGCATAAATCATGGTAATTATCCGGCCCCACCTTGTCTTCGGGGCAATGTGACCATAACCTGAAATATATGAAAACGAGTGAGAACATGCATGTTAATTAGATAATTAATAATGTGACAAGACAGAAAACCTTAGAGTAGCATCTGACATGCTATCGATAGTACAAGCATAGCGTTAGGTTAGTTAAATAACTAACTAACCAACAAAACAAGGAGACGAGCGGTGTAATGGTTATGGTTGTAGGAAATGGACTCGATAACCCGAGTTCAAATCTTGAACGAAGTTATTTGCATATCCCATTGTGCTAATACCCTTGGGAAAGGTATGAATCCAACTATTCCCCTTCCAGCCATGAGTAAATAGTTCAGATCGCACTCATTAACTTTGGTTAGGAAAAGGAAAACTCTGAATTCAAACCTGTAAAACTCCGCTTAATAAATTGTCCATGTGTCACATCCTACTCGTGCGGAGGGGTTGGTAAATATACCAACAAAAACAAGCAACTAATATTTTCCAATATCATGCTTGCCCGCTACACCTGTACGGACACTAGGTTGCTTTCTAGAAGACTTACCAAGTACGATAGCCGATAGGGACGGATCGAGAGAGAGAGAGAGAGAGAGAGAGAGTTTCTAAAGAGTCACATGCTGTCGAATACTTTCGTGGTGGAGATGATGATTATGGTGATGATGATGATGATTTAACTCAAAAATGACAGTACTGACTATCACACTAGGAGCTCTTTTGTCCTAACTGCATATTTATATACAATAATGCAGATGTGAAGGTGATAACATGTCTAGAAAAGTATGGACTCGTATAGACGTAGAATATATGAATTAGGAGTGAGCGTATCCGTACGAGTGTGTTTGAGCATTGGTAGCGTATACGAATGCATAGGTGTTGGTTTGTGTGTCTGGTATTAAAACAATAACTAAACAAGTCAGGGAGATCGATAGGTTAAGGATTTTGGCCTCGTGGTGAGGTTTAGTCTCGCTTTGAAAAGACCGTATCAATCTGAGATTTCATACGTAAAAATATCTATCACATTAAAAATATCTTCGCACATTGGGGTCGGGTAATGTTGTAGGTACATTATCTAAAATTCAGAGTATATATTATCCTGGACCGGAGTTAGAACGGGAACTAACGCGTTGACGAGTCGTCTGCTATATATATATATATATATATATATATATGAGGAGTAAAGGATTGGGTAAATCTGACAAAATGTGGTTGAAAATAGAGGAAAGTGCGGATAAAACAACAACTAAATTCTAATGATATTCAGAATAAATTCGAAAAACCTTCGCAAAAGACCGAGGGGAAATATCATTTGAATTTAGTTGTTCTGTTGTTTTATCCGCATTTTTTCTCTATTTTCAATCACACACACACACACACATACAAACATATATATATATATATATATATATATATATATATATATATATATATATAATGTGTGTGTGTGTGTGTGTGTATTTATATACATGTGTGTGTGTTTAAATACAAATGTATATATATGTTTATGTGCATTTATATACATCTGTGTATATATGTGTTTGTGAAGATGTGTGTGTATGCATGTATGAGTGTGAATGTGTTTTTTTAAACAGTGATATAATAATTATAATTGATTATCAATTATATATATATATATATATATATATATATATATATATATATATATATATATATAGGAAGATACATAGAGAGACTTTGATATATAATTGAAATAATCACGACAATCAAACTTGACGAATACCACATGTGACGTGCGGAACACTGTACGGCTGTTTTGACCTAATATCAACAGTATATACCTACGATCTCCCCCTGACAGTAATCGAACCGGAAAACACAGAGCCAGAGACTCTACCTCTAGGCCACCGGCCACGCCACACACGAAACTCGCCAAATCAACTTGTCAATGGTAAATACGCCACTACTATAACCTGCTGTGTCGTGTAGCTGCATCCATAACATAACAGAGGACACGGTTACCTCTCGGAGTCACGACTTCCCAGCATGACGGCACGCATCCACGTACTCATACCCATGCTGAGCACAGAAATCTAGGAAGATACATAGAGAGAATTGGATATATAAATGTAATAATCACAGCAAGCAAATTCGTCGAATACCACGTGCGACGTGCGGAACACTGTACAGCTGTTTCGACCTAATTAAGTCTCATCAGGTAACCATTATTTCAATTATATATACCAGCAAATATATGCACCCTCCGGGTGCAAGTATTTAAGTTTTAATATAATGAAATATCATATTAAATTAGAAAGGCTAATGAAACTGAATAAGAATGCAAATAAAAAGATTTGGAACAGAGGGGGTATGATTGAAAAATAGAACAACTTTGAAACTAACTCTTCCATCATTTTCCATTACTCCCATCTTTCATTGGTAAATTTTCCTAATTTAACTATTTAGTTAAAATAGGAAGTAAAGAATAAAATGACAGTTATTTCTTCTTGTTAATGGATTTCTTTTAAGATTTATCCCAGAGATTTTTGCTCATATTCAATAAGATAAAACCAAACAATTAGAAATCAATAATACTAAGCAAATATTTATTAAAATCAAATTTTTAATATCAATATGCAAATTAGCCTTCCCATTCACACTGTAATCCACAATTTTGTTGTATATATAAATACAATTGCATGTTATTAGGATGTAGATATGGTCAACAGTCTTAATGATGTAAAACAATTTTATTAATAATAATAAAATAAAATAATGGAGAATGTGATGTAAATAACAAAGGGAATTGATACTTGAGTAGTAATATAGTTTCGGTTACAGACAGATAAACCCACAATCTCCATATATATATATAAGATATATATATGTGTGTGTGTGTGTGTGTGTGTGCATGGTTGTGTACATACGAGGGTCAGTTCAAAAGGCTGACCAAGTTCAAAGGCTGACAAAGATACTCCCATGTAATGTGACAAAATAGGTATATTTTTCAAAATAGTCCTCCTTGTGGTGCACATATTTTTCCATCGGTGTTGCAGTGCTTGGATCACATTGGTAAAAAAAAGCCATCAATATGAACATTTCCGCCCAACCCGTATATATATATATATATATATATATATATATGTGTGTGTGTGTGTGTGTGTGTGTGTGTATACACGTGTGTTTAAATATCTATATATATGTGCGTATGTGAATATTTATAAAAATATTACTATAACAATTACCGCACAAATCAGATTACCCAGATGTGCTACTCATGTACGGAGTTGGCGAGGACCAGTATCGAGTCCGGAACCTTATGATTCCTAGGCAGATATTCTACCTACTGACCTAAGCCGGATTAATTGATCATAATTGATTATTAATTACAGTTACCACGCATATGCGCGATATATATATATATATATATATATATATATATATATATATATAATTAGGGTAGTGAAGACATAAAGTCAATTCTGATTTTCTCACTGATGCGATATTCAAACCACATATATGCCCTATCAATGATATTGGATACTCTTTACTTATAAATATACCAAACTGTATATATATATATATATATATATATATATATATATATGTGTGTGTGTGTGTGTGTGTGTGTGTGTGTGTTGCTTTTGTTAGATTTGCAAAGGAAACAGCTGGTTAACCGGCTACAGTTTTTGCTGCCTGCGTAAAGGTGAACGGCGCTTGTGATATGAGAGGCTGATTAGTATTTTTGTTCATTGTCTTCTTCCCAAAACGTTCCATTTTCTTTTAATATCAGTATTGTTGCTCTCTCTCTCTCTCTCTCTCTCTCTCTCTCTCTCTCTCTCTCTCTCTCTCTCTCTCTAACAGCTGTTTTCTTGCCTTTTGTCCAGTGCTATCTCTACTTGGTCGTGTATTATCGTATCATCTTGTCGGATGCTTCTCGCTTTGGTTTTCGTGTCTTAAAACAAAAAAGAAAAGAAAAAAAAACCCACAAGACAAAACTAAAACGAAAATGTCAAAAGGCAAAAGGATACAATACGGGATTGCGGAAACATAGATCAATTAGATAGAAATAAAAGTCAAGAAATAAGATTGTTGCTTTTTACTGATGAATACGAGAGAAAAGAACGAGAGAATGCTAATAATAAAGAAGGAAAAAAGAAGTATTATACATTGAAAAAAAAAAAGGGAAAAGTAATGAAAAATGAAAAAAATAAAAATAAAGGGACCATATCACCTTAAGGCACCCCTTTCGCGATCTCGACTCGCAAGAACACTTTTCTCATTTACACCGTCAAATCCCGGTTGTTTTTAGGGGTTAGGGTTATGGGTTAGTTTTATAATTAAAAAAAAGTCTAAAATCGTCTGTTAACATTTAACCAGATTTTGACGGTGTAAATGGAAAAAAATGTTCCCACGAACCGAGATCGCAAAGGGGTGCCTAAAGATCATATGGTCCAAATAAAAATGGAAAGAGAATGCGAATTACATGTTGTTATTTACCCAAACGTTCGTCACGGATAGGATGTGACACAAGGTCACAAGTATTGAGCATCCAGCAAGGATAGAACTCGCCAGGGATGGATTCTGTGAGAATAGCTTTATAATCATTACAGGAAGATGCGACACCAATTTATTTACTCAAACCATTCGCTACGATAGGATGTGACACTAGGTCGCAAGTATGGGGCATCAAGCGAAGATAGAATTCGCTCTTCAGTAGTAAAGAATCTTGTTAGAATACCTTGCTAACCATTACACTACGATGCGACGCCCATTTATGTACCCAAACCGTTAACCACGAGTAGGATGTGACACAAGGTCGCAAGTATTAAGCATCCAGCGGATGAAAACTCGCTATTAATGGATGCTGTGAGAATAGCTTGGTAAACATTACATGAAGATGTGATGGCGCCCATTTATTTACGCAATGTAATCACGGGTAGGATGGGACACTAGATCGCAAATATGGAGATCCAGCGAAGATTGAACTCTTTATTCAGTAATAATGTATCTGCGTGAATAGCTAGCTAACCCTTACACTACGATGCTGCGTCTATTTATTTACCCAAACCGTTCGCCACGGGTAATATGTGACACACGGTTGCAAGTAAGAGGATTCCACAAGATCGAACTCGCTATTAATGTATCAGTGAAACTAGCCTGCTAACCATTGTACCACGATGGGACGCCCTATGAATTACATGTATGCATTTCCTCAACTCTTCTGTTTTCTTCTGCTTGATCGATTGCCACACCAGGGCTAAAAAGCCCAGTCTTCCCTATTATTTACCCATAGTAGCGTAGAGGAAGGGGATTTATGCCTTTCCCAATGACATTAGCATCTTCGGTGGCAGTTGACCTTTTCTACTTTAAAGCGCTCACAGCAGCTCTCCCACGACTGCGATCCTACCCAAGTCGCTAGCTGCAGCTCTCACACGTTTCACTTTTTTACACTAAAAAAAAATCCTACGCGAAGACTTTATTTAAATAAAATGAGTTCTTTGGTAAATGGATAGTGAACTTTGAAATATCCCATCACACAGATAAAAAATATCAAGAAAATTTGGGACAGCCGTGGGGCCGGGGTGGGGGAGTTTAATCAAAAAGTTAAATATCAAGAAATGCCAACCTGGAAATCAGTTTGGATTGGGTATATATATATTTTTTTATCCTGAAAGATTCATTTGGTTCTGAACGATTGAATTCAATTAGCTTTCCTTAACGTAAATGAAGAAAATCCTAAGACGTTAACATTAGAAATGGTCCAGAAGTTCAATAGAATCCATACAACTATCATAACAAACATTCACGAACGGGGTATATATATTTACCAAACCCCTCCGCACGAGCAGGACGTGACACAAGGTCAATTTCTTAGGTGGAGTTTAACAGGTTTAAATTCAGAGTTTTCATTCTCCTAGACTGGTTACCTAGCCAAGGTTAAATAGCCCAGTCTGCCCTACTATTTACCCATAGCTGGAGGGAGAGTAGGATTCATACCTTTCCCAAGGGTATTAGCGCTAAGTGAAATGCAATTACCACATCCAGGATTTGAACTCGGAGCGACGAGTCTATTTCCCATGACTTTAACCATTACACCACGCGCTTCCTACGGCGAACGGGATATATATTTTACCTACTCCTCCGTTACGAGCAGGACGTAAGACAAGGTCATTTTAAAGCGGGGTACACCCGGTTTAAATTCAGATATTTTCTTCGTCTTGACCGGTTGACGTATCAAGGCTAAAGAGCCCTGTCTGCCCTAATATTCCCCCATAACTGCTTAGAGGAAGATATCGATTCGTCGCCTTTCTCAATAGCATTAAGGCGAAAGGGAAAATTAAATAGCCTTGTCCAAGAGTTGAACTCAGGTCAGCAATTCCATTTTTTTTCAGACAATTACCGTAAGGTTACGTGGCTAAGAATAACATATAGGCCGTTGCTAAGATTAGTTTAGCACAAGGCCATAGATATAAGTGGGAATCGTGGAAATTGAACTCGCTAACATTGTGAACTTAGCTTGCTGATGCTTACATCACATGAAAAAGTCATAAAGAATTATACGTAAAAAAAACCGGTTATTTCCTATAAGTTTAACATAAACAAAGAGGAACTACTCTTGACTGATAATTTATTTATTTATTTTCCCATTAAACTAACCCTAATCCTAAACCGTAACCTTAACCCCGTCTTCTTTTTTCCTAGTAGATCAATAAATAAATAAATTATCAGTCAAGAGTGGTTCCTCTTTGTTTATGTTTGAATTATAGGAAATAACCAAAAATCTATAATAATGATCGAATTTTGTATACACTTTATCATAACATATAAAAAATGGCTCATCGTTACGGGTTTTTGTTAGCGCAACACTTAAAGTTTATAACTTAAAGAATAAAACAACTTCCAATCAAACTTGTTGGCCGGCTTGCTTGATTGATTGATTTTAACGGAATGTCAATTAGCATGGGGTTATTTCATGCCAAGAGGTTAGGGATACGCGTGCATGATATATTCATGTTTAAATTTATCACTTAGAAATAAAATCCTGCGATCTTAGTTTTAGTAGAAAATTAACTAAAAAGAATTTAAAAAATGTCAAAACAAATTGATAATGATGTACTAATTTATGGCAATGCCATATGTAGAATTGTGATTGAGTTTGATGGCTCTAGGCTATTGCTTCTTTGGTACGATTGCTAGTTTTTCAGTTTCCCTTCAAAAAGAAAAGGCACATGAGATGAATGAATGACGAATCAAAGTAGGAAAAGTGTTCGAAATAAGGGTTCCTAAAAGTGATGGGCATTACAGAAAACAAAATAGAGGAACATAATGATAAAGTCACAAGAAAAACAAATGTAAGGCCGAATCATATATATGTGCATGTGTGCGTGTATATATATATATATATATATATATATATATATATATATATGTGCATGTATGAGTGTGTATATATATATATGTATGTATATATGTGCATGTATGAGTGTGTATATATATATATGTATGTATATATGTGCATGTATGCGTGTATAATATATATATATGTGCATGTATGAGTGTGTATATATATATGTATGTATATATTTGCATGTATGCGTGTATATATATATATATATATGTATATATGTGCATGTATGCGTATATATATATATATATATATAATATATATATGTATATATGTGCATGTATGCATGTATATATGTATGTGTATATATATGTGTATGTGTGTATGCATGTATATATATATATATATATGTATATATGTATGTGTATATATATATATATATATGTATATATGTGCATGTGTATATATATATATATGTATATATGTGCATGTGTGTGTATATATATGTATGTATATATGTGCATGCGTGTGTCTATATATTTGTATGTATATAAGTGCATGTGTGTATATATATATATATATATATATGTATATATGTGCATGTGTGTGTATATATGTATGTATATAAGTGCATGTGTGTGTGTATATATGTATATATGTGCATGTGTGTGTGTATATATGTATATATATATATGTATGTATATAAGTGCATGTGTGTGTATATATATATATGTATATATGTGCATGTGTGTGTGTATATATATATGTATGTATATAAGTGCATGTGTGTGTATATATATATATATATATATATATGTATGTATATATGTGCATGTGTGTGCGTATATATGTATATATATGTATGTATATATGTGCATGTATGCGTGTATATATATATATGTATATATGTGCATGTATGCGTATATATATATATATGTATATATGTGCATGTATGGTATATATATATATAGGTGTACATGTATGTGTGTGTATATATATATGTGTGTGTGTGTGTGGAGAAGGGTGTCTAAGGAAACGAAACAAATAAAAACATGCCCCTCCAAAGAATACAATCTAAATTCTGATCTGTATTCACCGCACGTTTTTAAAGACTTCGCGTCCTGCAGCCAAGGTCACTACGTGAGTAAGAAATATTTGGCAGGGGGATCGCTTTTCCAAAGTAATAAGAAGAAAAGAAGAAAAAATATTATAAAATCCAGATGACCCAATCATTAGATAAGGACTAACGCGTCTTTGCGCTTTGTTTTATTTTTATTACTTCCAGTCTCAGAATTCTGTAGGGAATACAAAAAGTTAAACGTGAAACATTCGATAGCGGCAATGGCACCGGTTCTGAACGACTTTCGATACAACAAATAAAGCAAGATTACCCGGCGTTACCCGACGTAGAACATCATACGAGATTAATCTTAGCCACCGGTGCTTGGCGAAAAAAGATCTCTGATATTTTTCAACAACCAAACAAGATTTTAGGAGGCATATTTTCAAGGCATGCAGACTAGCCTTATTTCTAAAACAGACACAACACTATCTAGTGGTAGTAGGGGGTCAAAATTTAGGTACCGGATACGTATTCTGGGGGGGGGGGGCTAAAAATTGTGATATTGTAAAAAGTACCTTTTGAATTTAGGTTTAATTGCTTGTTGAGTTAAAGTGATAAAATATATTTGTTTGATTTATTTTCTTTTTTATTCTTAAAAAATGTAACAATCAAAAGAAGTTAAGAATTAAACATATGTATTCATTAGTAGATGGAAAATTTTCACGTATTAATTCAAATGATAATTATTAGTTTATTCTATGAATACTTTATTGTTTTTGTATCTACTTATGAAGGGTTGTGATGAGCTCTACAAATAGATTTATTTTTTATCATTGAATTATATTATTTCATTCAGTAAACATCAAAAAGTAAACAGTACTTTTCCTTTTTATAAATACATTAAATTAGGTACCATTATAATATGTGTCCTACCTTTTGAATGTGGTCTACGAAATCATGTATCTCTTATAGTATGTGGACTACCATAAAAAACATATTATAAGGTTATAATAACTGCTACCCCTAACCCCTAACCCTTACCCTATTTCAGAATTTTAGAATATTTTAGAATTGAATTGATCTTTGATTCATGTAAATTATGGTTACATTATTTTTAATTATTTTTAATTACTATATACAGCTTATGACTGAATTGCATTTCTTGAAATTGAAGTTATGTGAAAAATTAATTAGTTTCAATAAATTGCCTACTACTTATATCTATAAATATACTCTTACTGAGGTAGGCCACATACTATAACATAATCAAAAAGGTAAGCCACATACTATAACGGCACCTTAAATCATATGCGAGATTTTAATGGTCAATGAAGTCTCTTTATTGAGTTATAAGTCGACACATCCAAACTAAAACAGACGTGACTCCTTTATATATATATATATATATATATATATATATATATATATTGTGTGAGTGTGCGTTGCAATTTTTCACACAAATCGTTTATTTAATTTAACTGACAATGATTCTCTCATTCATTTTTTTATTCAACTTCTGCCGTTTCTTTACAAGGAAACGAATATAAGAACGAAAGGAAATAACTTTCCATAGTCTTTCCCGGGCTAATGCAGTTTTGGTCATTCTCTGGCTATTGTCAAGAACACGAATAAAACATTATGAAATAATTATTTTTTCAAGAATTATTACATCAACTATAAAAAGCAAATTGAAACCCCAGAAAGAACAGAAGATCCCCGTGACATTATTGATGTCAGATTAAATACTCGTATGAAAATAACAATAAAACGGCTACAAATCCTCAAGGCAGTGTGTATTTATAAAAAATTAACCTAAATAAAATAGTAACAATATACTAAACATCTTTAATTACTAACGCAATAAACTTATCCCCCCCCCCAGTAGACTCTCCGAACTGAATAAACCACAAAGAAAAAAAAAAAAAAAAAAAAACAACTACCAAACGAATATAACTCGCACCTAACTGTCACTACAACCAATAACCACCATGAGGACGACCAGTAAAATTGTTGAAAACGCTTGGGTAGAAAATATGGGATATTTCTCTACCATATTGGTCCCGGTGTATGGAAAACAACAAGACTTGAACGTCTACTGAAAATTATAAAAAAGAAATATCCCGTGGTCTTTAACAAAACCAGCTTAATCAATAACTTGAAACTAAAACATACACCATATATACATAGTGATCCACAGACACCATGTTTCGATGTATCACGTCTCTTCAGTGTGGCTAGACATTAGCAGGCTACCTCTACCAGGATGGATACCCGATCGATTTATCATTAGGCTTCTTAACCACTTGGCCATCATCAGCACCTAGAGACTGGAACGAGGATTTTAACTGATAAATACACACATATGTATATATGCAAAGGCCGCTAGACAGTGCTCCATTGGAATTAAATCCAATCGAATGACAAATAAAAAGACTGATTGGGAAATCCGATTTACATTTATCGCTTAGGTGTAAATTAATAATAACCGTAGATTCATTTTTTGGCAATGAATGTACTGCATGAATGTATTGACACAAAAGGATGACTTTTCCTAGTTAATTTTACAAATGAAAAGATTTAGACAACACTTCAATGGCTACTCGATGCTTTATAGTACTAAAAAACGAGGGGGGTGAAATAACAGCGGAAACGTTGTGATGAAAACAACAAAGATAAAGATACTAGTCTAAGCAATTCAGAGAATAAGACTTAGTATCATCTGTGTTATTCGGACTATTGTCCTCATCTTCATTGTTATCTGTACAACGTTTCGGCGATGTGCCCTCCGGCCTTCTTCAGTTATTTCTTGTCGGACTCAGGAATCTTCTTTTCGGACTTGGGAACCCCGAGTCCGAAAATAAGATTCAGTTCGGAGTATCTACTGTAAGAGGGTGGTGGTGCTAAGTTTATTGCATAGAATTACTTGTCGTAATCGAGAGCCATCACGGAGCTTTGAACCTAACCCTTTATTCAATCCACGGGGGTATCCTGTTCTCATTCCGCTAACCATAGCTGGGGTAGAGGCGTTAAGCTGTGTTAATTTTATTCTATGTTACTGCTGCCCTTGACCAGGATTGAACCTGCAGTCCAAAGATAACTGTCACCTAGAACTGTCTAAACCTAACTCCTTTTATTCACTAGGCAAGAAATACCTGAAGAAGGCCGGAGGGCACATCGGCCGAAATGTTGAGCAGAAGCAATGAAGATGCGGACATTATTCCGAATTACGCAGATAATACTAATCATCAAGCCTCATCTCAAACATTCAGAGAAATAGAATTAGACTTGTTTTCCATGAAAATCAATATGCAGAATGAAAACATCACTGAAAACTGAAGCCAAAAAATACATAAATTATGTATTTATCAAACACGAGTAGGATGTTACACAAGGTCAATTTCTTTTAAGCGGAGTTTAACAGGTGTAAATCTAGAGCTTCCTTTCTCCTAGACCGTTTGTCATACCCAGTCTTTTCTACTATTTACTCATAGCTGGAATGAGAATAGTTGGATGCATACCTTTTCCAAGAGTATTAATGCCATGTGAAATACAAACAGATTTGTGCAGTATTTTCACCGTGCCCATTTCATACGACGATAACCATTATACAACAAGCGCTGCGATGAAAAAGAAGACATATATTATCGGCCTAAATATCGACCATATCCTTTGAAATGAATCAAAATGAAATAAAATACAAGATTTGTTTTCACTTACCTATGGTGGTGATGACTGTAACAGAATAGAGTAATGCCCCCGCGTAAGACCATTTCATCTGCTCTTCTTCCTCGGAGCCGTCCCATCCGGTAGCGTCAGTAAACCGGACAATCTCTTCCTCGAATTCTTGTAACAGTTCAGCACTTGCATTGCTCGGATTGTCACCATCTA
Source organism: Doryteuthis pealeii (assembly GCA_023376005.1). Lineage (NCBI taxonomy): Eukaryota > Metazoa > Mollusca > Cephalopoda > Myopsida > Loliginidae > Doryteuthis > Doryteuthis pealeii. Next base: position 129,839,735 of record CM042138.1, on the reverse strand, counting down.
GCATTGCTTCCTCAGAAAGTTTGATAATTTGGAGAGTGTATTTTTCTCTTATTTCGCCCGCCTGTCGCCGGACCTCAAGTTCGTAAGGAGCCTCGATCCCTTTGAAGATCCAGCCGCCCAAAATACTGTAGCCAACAACACAGCCCGTGAGACCCACATGTGAGAATGCAAACACAATGATCATTTTAAGACCGAGTAAGCAAAAACATAAGTAACGGTAAGCCCGTAACTTTGGATCCTTTTGATAACGTTTCTTCGCCATTTTGTAAACTTATTGGCCTTGTAGATGATATATCTTTAAGATTATTTCTTTTCCGGAGATTTTAAAATTGGTCTTAAGGATTTTGTATTGCAAATGCACGCTCGAATAGAACATGTCCTGAGAATAAATCGTAACATGAGATGTTTTAAAAGAATTTTTAAGAATTTGAATCAGTTATATTTGTTATGCTCTGACTAGTTCCAAGATTTTTCTTCGCGTAATTGAATCCCTTCTTTGTGTCTATGTATTATAAAAATAACGTTTTAGCTAATCCATTCCCCAGCCTTCCTCGTATGTACTTTCTGTGCGAAAAGAGAAGCTCTTTTCTTTTATTTCAAGAGTTTAGTGAAAAAGAAAAAAAAATGACAGCAAAGTTTGAAATATTCTAAGAAACAATGCTCACAATTCGATTTCATCTATCTATTTATGTATCTATCTATCTATCTTTACTCAGTACTTTACTAATCATAGCCTGAAGAAGATATCAGAAGATATGAAACACGTGTCGCTAATGTAAAATAATAATACATATTTTTTTAAAGAAAAAAACATAATCCATTTTGCGAACCTTCTTTCAATTTTCTCCCGTTGGACCCATAACAACATACACACACACTCTCACTCTCTCTCTATCTCTCTCTCTCTCTCTCTCTCTCTCTCTCTCTCTCTCTCTCTCTCTCTCTCTCTATCTATCTATCTATCTCTCTCTCTATATCTATCTATCTCTATCTGTGCGTGTATATATATATATATATATATATATATATATATATATATATATATATTATTCGGGTAGACTTTTTTAGATATACCTGCAATGTCTTTTCGAATATTTTGCAGGGAGATGTTCTTAAATCTCTTTTCTTTTCTTTTCTTTATTTTTGTGAATTTCCCGCAAAATCTATGCTGAGCAAAGGAAACCACGTGGTTTTGAAATTCGGACTTGCTCGACTAATAACCGGAAGTCAAGCAATAATACCGTTACTGATTAAACTGACGGTATATTTAATTATAATGTATTTACCTTTCTTTCAATTTCTTTTTCGAGGCAACAGAATATATTTTTTTAATTGTTCCGTAGAAGTGATATTTGGTCATGAAATTATGGATAGACAAAGCTTGGCTTAGTTTACTTTAGTTTAGTTCAAAGCCAGAACTAGAGGCACCAAAGAAAATAAATCATTATTAATCGTCTCTTAACCTAACTCACAGACCATTAGACTACGTAGGGTGTCCTTGATAGGGTCTTAATATTAAACGTACATGTAATACTATTTAGCTTTCTGTTTCATAAAAAACGAAAATAAGAAGGGTGAGTATTTACCCAACCCGTTTGCTACGGTTAGAATGTGACACAAGGTTGCAGGTATGGGTCATCCAATGAGGATCAAACTCGCTACTCAGTAGCTATTTACCCAACCTTTTCACCACAAGTAGGATGTGACTAACGATCACAGGTATGGGGCATCAGCGAGGATCGAACTCGTTTTTCAGTAGTAATAGATCTAGCTTGCCAAACAAAATTATTAAGGGTAAAAAAATCAACCTAGAAATTTTTTCTATTTATTTCGTAGGTTTATAGTTACATACATGTGTATATGCATATATATATTTGTTTGTTTATTTGTGTGTGTGTGTGTGTGTGTGTGTGTGTGTGCATGCATATGTGTGTGTTAGTTTTGAGTTTAGATATAAACCAACATTTATATTTTTATTATAAAGTATATATGTGTATGCTAGTTGAAAACAAAGAAAAAGAAGAAATATAACGAGTTCCACGCAGTAAAGATATTTCTGTTTCTATCATGGTATATATCAAGATATCAGCCCGTACACAAGAGTATTGAATAAAACTGGTTAACAACACAAAGAAGTGAAATGAAATACAACTTTTCTTCATAAAATTCAATACATTTTGCATTAGATTTATAAAAATAATTCCCCTTAACTTTTCGGGAATTCCTATGAAACAAACCAGTGAATTGATCAATTCTGCCTAAATGGTTAGTATGATAGTCTAGATACTTGATCTTGTGTAAATGTTTGCCTTTTGTTTGCTGCTTATCCTCATTAAAATAGGAAAGTCTTTAAAAGTAAAATCTCAAGAATTACAATCTTCTGACTCATGTGCATTTTAAGATATTATAGTAAAAGTCCATATTTGAATCGTTGAATCAGAACTCCGGCGAGATTGCGTAAATAAGCGTGTGTCCACTGTCAAACGGTCGCGTATTCAAATGTTCGTATATTCAATGGTATATTCAATTGTTCGTATCTGAATTTCTTTTCCTAGTTCACTATATTTGGGCTTGAATCCGCTCGATATATTAGTTTTTCAGTGTACGTGTTCTCTTTATTTAATACTTGGCTTTATTATCCTGGTTCGGACGCGATACTGTTCAAATTTAAAACACAATCTTTCAAACAAAGATCACTGTTTTCTCTTTCGCTTATTCATTACAACCGACGGATAAGATAAGGAAAAAAAGTTGAATAAGAATTTTACGAAACAAGCACAATGGAATTCTAAAATTTCTTAAAAAAAGAAATAATTTCACTTAACTTTTACTTCGTTTCCTCGCAGTAATTCATACCGAAGGGTCGGGTGCACCTTCCAAAGGGACAAATAAATAGATTGACCATAGTCAGGTATTTAAGTTCTCGCAAGATCTCGCACAATGCCCGAGATCAGAGATATCAAATAAGTCGCTCCGCCCCATGTTGCTCAGCGGACGTGAGCTTATCAGCCACTTTAAACGCGATGCCACTAACACAGCAAGTGTTTTATTATGTGCTATCAGAGAAAGATAGCCTCAAGTCTCTTTCATGAAGCCAATGTTGCGTTAGAAACGTAAAGATGTTGAAAAAAAAAGGAAAAATTCGGAAAAGAAAAGAAAAGATTGTAAAAAGAAGAATGGCAACAAAGAAAGAACAGCAATGAAAATAAATAAATAAATAAGGAAGTGGAAAAGAAGTATAAGAAGAGATAAAATAGGGAATGAGGAGAATAGAAGAAGAAAAGAAAGGAAAGAAGAATGGACGTTGTTTGGTTATTTTGTTTAATGGCATATCGACTCTTGTGGGCTATTTAATGCCCAATCTTGTTTATGTAAAAAGTAAAAGTAAAGTCGACGGGGCGGCCTAAAGTCGTATCAGCCAGTCAGCGAGGGAGTCTATCCCCTTTTCAATAGTGCTAGACCAAGGAGATTGTTTTAGCATCTGAGGTGGAGCGCCACACCTACCATCAGCTCCTTACTTTACCGCAAAGATCACTGTGCTACTCATACGCTGAGTTGGCGAGGACCGGTATCGAACTAGGAACCTTGTGGTTTCTAGCCGAACGCTCTACCGACTGAGCTAACCCGGCCCTTTTTATGTAGTAGGACTTTAACTTACGAGTTTAATTCATTCTACTTGTAACTCAATTTCCTCGTATATCAAATCAATTTCCCTCGTTGAAATAAACTGATATACCATTAATCCGTTTCAGCTGCCCCCTCACTAAAAAGCACCCTAATATTTTTGTTACCCTCTTTTAAGTAAGAAATAGCACAGCACAGTATTGTATAAAACATGATAAAATAGAATGTAATAAATTAGGTGATGTAATATGTTTTAAATTTATTTTTCATAAATTATATTTTCTTTGGCATAATAGACTTGAATATTTTTAGTGAAGTCATGAACATAAGTGTGTCGGAAGCTCGCTCGTACCTCAAATATTATCTCACAACACCAAGCAAAAAAAAAAATTAACGGAGTGACAACTTCTTAACTAGGCATACTCCTAAGTTGAGACACTTAAAAAAAAGAAATGACAGCAAAGTTTTAAATATTCTAAGAAACAATGTTTACAATTCGATTTCATCTATCTATCTATCTATCTATCTATCTATCTCTACTCAAAATGTGGTTAATCCTAGCCTGAAGAAGATATCAGAAGATCCGAAACACGTGTCGTTAACGTAAATAATAATACATATTTTTTTAAAGAAAAAAACATAATCCATTTTGCAAACATTCTTTATTAATATTTCCTCCCGTTGGACCCATAACAACTATTACCACTGTATATGATGTGTAATGGAAGAGTTTGTAGGTAAATATTGTTTGTTGGTTTGGTTTTATGAACATGTAGAAATAATGTTTGTAGGTTTGAATTCAGAGTGTTCCTTTTCCTAGACTGGTTGCCTAGCCAAGGTTAAAGAGCCCAGTCTGTCTCACTATTTACCCATAGCTGGAGGGAGGGTAGTTGGATGCATACTTTTCCCAAGTGTATTAGCGCTTTGTGAAATACAAACAGCCTCGTCCAGGATTTGAACTCGGGTCAACGAGTCCATTTCCTACGACGGTATACCACGCGCCTCCGCTGTTATAGCCGGACTATATGACCTTTAGGCACCCCTCTTGCGATCTCGATTCATAAGGACATGTTTTTCATTTATACCGTCAAAACCCGATTGTTTGTTACCAGACGATTTTTAGATTTTTTTAAAATTATTAAACTAACCCCTAACCCTAACCCTAACCCTAACCCCTAACACACAACCGGATTTTGACGGTGTAAATGAAAAACATGTCCTTATGAATCGAGATCGCGAAAGGGGTGCCTAAAGATCATATGGTCCTTATAGCCCAATAGTTGGTTGATTGATTTTAACGGAATGTTATTTTATGCCTAGAACTTAGGGAATCCCGTTCATAGTACGTTCATATTTACATTTTTGTGTAGTTGTTTTTTAATTGTTTTTTGGTAAACGGTCCTATCGAATAAGAATAATTTATAAACTGATATATTCGACCCGTAGATGGGACCCTAACATGTCCTGCTACTCCGGTTTAGAGTGGACCTTAGAGCACTGGCTATGAACTGAGTATCCAATATTCCCCAGATCTTCAGAATTGGAATCTTACTATCAGATACAGTTTGGTGTTATACCAAGACACTATTTTTGAGGGATAGGTTGGATTGGGTCTAAACACACGGCAGAAGGATTCAGTCAGAATATTCTAAGCTTTTAAGTAAAATGGGTTCAAGATTCTTTCAGTAATTTATAAAAATAGACGGAGAAAATAAATGTGTGTGAGAGGGTGTGTGTGTGTGTGAGAGAGAGAGAGAGAGAGAGAGGGGGGTTCTTTGTTTAATGGCATATCAACGTTCGTGGGTTAATTAATACCAAACCCATCCTTGTAGAAAAAAACAGTTGTGGTACTAATTAACCCATAGCTGGGCAGATAAGAGGGTTCATGCCTTTCCTAAGGGTATTAGAACGAAAGTGGACGTATTGGCGCAACTGGAGTTCGAACTTGCTTATTACGTTGTCACAGTTCCAAACATTAGCCTCAACCACAGGGACTCCCTCAGAGAGAGAGAGAGAGAGAGAGAGAGAGAGAGAGAGAGAGAGAGAGAGAGAGAGGGGGGGGTTAATTAGTATATAAAAGAAAGAAAATAAAAGAAGAGAGCGTTTCTCAAAGAAGCACTAAAAGAGAGTAAGACAAAGAAAAACAAAAATGGAATGAGATAGACTGGCGATTGTTAATAATACAGGCCGGTTTTTTGCTACTCTACAAAGATAAGCGAGCAGTGATTCGTTGGCGATATCAATAAGCCGCCTTACCTTTCTCCAGCATCCACTGGTTCATTCGTTAATCTCAATCTGACGTCTGTACCATTAAATAATTTACATTTGTATGATGTACCAAGAGATTTGACTTTCACCTGATCCTTATCACGGAGAACGATACTAATAAGATGAGGGGTCGGCTCGATCGACGAGGGAATTTCGAGGAGGGGAGATACACTAAAAAAACAAAGAAGTCTAGTCAGGCGCGCTACTTAGATGAAAATAGTTCCTAATTTCTATAGTTAAGAGAGAAAATTAACGGAAATACGAGAGTCAAAAGTTTTGCAATATTTTAGTAATGGGATGCATAATTCAGCAACTACGGATACTTTTGCTGAGGTCGTGAAAGTGACAAACCACACTGATTTCGCTGGATTTGCCTTACTAACTTTGAATCGGAATCCATGGTTTTAGACCTACCTGATCTTGCTGATTGAAGAGGTTCTTACAATCCGACTATTTCTTGAACCCTCTGCATTCATACTTACGAGCGAAAATTGGTGAAAATACGAGAGAGGGTTAAAGTTTTGCATATTTTCGTAACATACATCACAATACAGTAACTCCGGATGTTTTTGCCGCAGTCGTGAAGGTGACAAACCGCACTGAATTGTAAGATGTTGAACTCACAGGATTTGTCTCTATGGCTTCCACACACACGGCCTCGGAATTCACGGTTTTAGACCTACCTGTCTTTTCCCGATCGTCGAGGTTCTCGCAATCCGAGTAAAATTTCTTGAACAATCTGGTTACTGTACTGTGCTAAACTGCGCGTTTACCTTTCGCATAAAAAAAATTTGGTTGCTTCCGCGGATATATGGCCCAGTACGAGGGTCAGTTTAGTTCAGTTGGTAGAGCATACGCCTAGGAACCACAAGGTTCCGAGTTCGATACCGGTCCTCGCCAACTCTGCACATGAGTAGCACAGTAATCTGATATGTGTGGTAAAGCATCTGAGAGCTCACGGTAGGTGCGGCGTTTTACCTCATCAAATACAACCTCCCTGATCTAGGAAAAGGGGATAGACTCCCTGGCTGTTTACCTGATACCGATGATAGGCTACCTCGCACATTTTACTTTAATTATATAGCACTATTTTTTTAGAAATGAATATATAGAGATATATAAACACACATGTATATATACACATATACATACCAATTCAACGTATGAGTAGCACAGGGATCTATGCGGTAAAGTGAGGAGCTGATGGTAGGTGTAGCGCTCCACCTAAGACGCCAAAACAATCTCATTGGTCTGGTGCTAGTGAAAAGGAGATAGACTCACTCGTTGTATGGCTGATACCGACTTTAGCCCACCTCGACGACTTTACTTACTTACTTACGAATTCATGAAGCACAAGTTCTCGAATTAGACTACGTTGCTCGTTCATCTTTGACACCCGTCTTGCCCAAGTAAGGGCCAAAGTGCATGTCATGGACTGCTCAGTCACCAGGATATCGACCTTAAGCATCACGGATCGCTACCTGATTACCAACAGGTGACCCCTTTGGTAAGTTTTATCCCTCTGTAGATGTACAGTCAGCATATTCTACAACCACCTCAGCCGACAGGGCTCGGGAAAGTAGTATAAAACTGTTGTTATCATATGCAACATGTATTTATAATTAAGTAATGAAAATGTTGGATTAGTAAATGTTAACACCTTACTTATTGGATACTAGAAGTGGCTACCCAGCGTTGCCTTGGTAAAGGGGGTGGTAAATAGGTAGTCTCGCAGATCCATTATTGTTGAATTGCGAGTTGGATCTTCACAAAAAGCCCCATTAGAATCCCTATGTAAAAAAGACCTTGCGTTGATCTAGACACTGTGAAAAGAAAAATTAATGTCTCCTATTCAAAATACTAAATACCAAAAAAAAAAAAAATCATGCTGTTATCATTTAAATTCTATTTTCAAATTATCTTCATGAATATAAATCAAATCTTCATTATTCTTGCTCAAAAACCAAGATGTATTGATAGTGAATGTGTATGTATATTTACTTTGTCATTAATTGTTTTATTTTCTTAGTTTCCTTCGGACATACATACATACAAACTGCCTTTTATATATGTATAGATTAATCATAGATTGCCATTAAAATCATACAGAGTTTTTTTTTCAATCAGACATCATTTATTTTACGAATGTACGTGTGAAATCATCATCATCCTCATCCTCATCAAGTCATGCTGACAACACGGATCTGCTCGCCACCCGTCTCTATCGGCTATCACTCCTTGAGTGTGTATACAATCAATCTTCTCAACTGTTGATATGAAGAGTTGCAACAACTATCAACCCCATCAATGGGGCTTAGAGTACGTTAGCTTCATCCTCAGCAGGGGGTAAGATCCCCATCTTCTAAAAAATGTGTAATGGTTCAAATTTAACATATGTCTATAATCATTTGTTTGCACATAATTATATATCAAGTATTACATCTAATACTAATAATTTATACAGAATTATATGGATTAATGTAACTATTCCTATATAGTGATAATCATTTGTTTTAATAAAGTTATACGTTTTCAAGTATTTCTATAAAACGCCAATAATTTGCTTGCAATTATATGGTTTCAAGTAACTTATAATAATGATTATCCTCAAAAAGATTTATAGCTTCAAGTAACTATTCTTAATATGATTAATTTACACACCTTTTTATGTGGTATCAAATATTCATATCTAACATTAATAAGCCAATTTGATAATAATTATTTGTTTGCAAACAGAGTCCAACAGCTACTCATCTCGACAGGGAGCTGTAAACGTGTTAGTGTTAGAGCTATGTTGTCGGGAATTTGGGTTACGCGTTGGGCCACTCAAGACTGACAGATCTGGCACCCAGTGGTCTTAGAGCTACCACCAGGCAAAAGGTGTTCTGGTGAAAATTCTAAGAGGCGTCTGCGCCGGAAACCGACCGTTACTTTTTGGTCCTCTCATCCCTGCATCTGCTGGATAATCTGGGGTAAACAAGAGTGTCTGCATAGGGGGGGTGATGATCGCTTACGTGCTTCCTATTTCCATGATACTCCATTTTTGACTTTCTATGAGCCGGCCTTAGTGAGGGACTCAGTGGATGGAGCAGCTTAGCTCATCCCGCGTGAATGCTGACACAATACAAGGAAGGCGCACTTATATGGTTTAGCGTATTGCTATCCAATTTCCAAACACATCTATTTGACTTGTATATAGGACTATAGCAAGTACTACCACTCCGAATCTGAGTGGAAATGGGAGTAATGGCAATGAATGTGTACACTACACTCCTTAGAGCTCCAGAACTGAAGTATTATCACCGGGTGTAAATTATCACGGATTCAATATATTTACAGCAAAATGTTCCATTCAAAGAAATAAAGTCTGACCTTTTTTGGTTCAGAGGGAAATCGTTAGGGGTGTATTTATTTATTTATGATCGATACTGTATGTGCATTTCAATAATCATGGGAAATAATTTATGTTTGAAATCACTGACACTTCAAACATCAGTTCAAGTTTGCTAATCACGAGTGAATAGGGGATTTCTTTTTCTTTTTCTTTTCCGAATAAACAGCAGTATATTACACTATATTAACCTTATACAGGTTAACAGAGTATATTCTATTTGCGGTTTATGCAAAACACACAATTCATCTATTATAAATGTTTCTTTTTCTTTAACAACATTGTTATATTTTGTACGCAATCTGAATAATCAAACTGATCTGATGTTTTCATTGTTTATTTTTGGAGCTTTATTCATTAATTTGAATTTGTTTCTCACTTTTTCTTTTCTTCTTTTTTTTTTTTTTTTGTGTTGTTGATTTTATCAAATCAAATCAATCGTATCAGGTGCATTTTAACGAAAAGCAATTCACCAAAATCGAAAATCATCTAAAGTGATTTTAATTTACAAATTAGTTCATTGTTTCCATTTCCTATGTTTCTATCTTATTCATTTATACAAGCGTAAAAAATGAATAAGGTCTCCCAGCGGTGCATTTTCAGCCAGCCAACACCCACAGCCCCAGCCCCCACCTACAGCCCCAGTGAAACAAGGGTAACTTTTACAGCAAAGTACAGTTGGCTTTAATTCAGAGTTTTCCTTCTCCGATGCTGGTTGCCTTGCCAAAGTAAAGAAGTCCATTCTACTATTAATCCATATCTGACAGAATTAAGGGAACAGATGACTTAACGCCTTTCATTAGCTCGAAAAGAAACGCTAACAGCTTCGTCCTGGATTTGAACTTGGGTCGCCGATTCCATTTCCCACGACCAAAACATTACGCTAAGTACGCCTCCAATGATTATTAGATAAATTCTAGTGCGTGGAAATTTAAATGTAGCTGTTGTATTAGTCCGAAAGTAAACGTAATAGAGCAACTGGAATTCGAACTCGCTTACGACAATCTTGAAATCCAGCACGTTAGCCATTACATCACGGGAACTCTCCGACTATCAGTTGAGCAGAATGTTACGGGGCAAGGATACATGCTCTCATTCGATGGTGGAACATTACTATTGAGAGAAACGGTGACTATGTGGAGAAGTTGGGATGTGATCCTGATTCTACAAAAGACAACGTAACACTTGGCCTTTTACTCTGATGCCAACGCCCTAGCTTCACCTTTGTATTCTACAAGAAACACGTATCACAAGCAAATTTACTTTTCGCAACCTTGAGAAGACGAATTCTGACAAACTAATCCGTTGTGTTCACTCTCCGCCACCGTTCCTTGCTCTGTCCAAACGTCTCCTATTATAATAGGTCTGGCCGAGATTTTCACACGTCACAACACTCGTCTCGACAGCCACGAGTCTCGCAACCTACAAATCGCGGACTCAAGGAGACTCACGCTTACCTCCTTCACAACTCGTCTCGTGCCCGCCTCGAACTCGTCACATTTCACCTTCTCTGCTCTCGCCCATACACACAACATGCCACTCGCTGTCTCTTCGACCGACGGACCGTTGCTGGCTCATCAAAGGTTTGAGGGTTTTGCCGTTCGTTCTCGCTACAGATCCACAGAGGATCAGCTTCATTTTGATGTATGATACATGTTCCTGCGTTGGTAATTATACCTGTCCTAAACAAAATGGCATTACTTTTTTTACTAACCCTCGTAGACGTTGTTTTGCTGAATCTTGTTGCAAGTAGTAGACAAAATGCATCCTGGTTGTTACTCGGATTCCTCGCCACCCGTAATTTTCCTCTACATGCCCCAGTCGCAGAAATTCTCAAAATCTATTCTAGTTATCACTCAGATTCTTTGCAATCCATAATTTTCCTCTGCACCTTCAAGTCGTAGAAATTCCAGTTTTCACCTAAGAAATAATTCTATAAGATTTTTTTTATGTGTGCCTTTGTTGGTCATGCAGATTTTCTTCACACTCACGTACGGCATTTGATTAATTAGGAGGTACAAGATAATGCCTGTGTATGGCTCAGGTGTTTTTGTGCCTCTTAAGTCGGAGAGAGAGGCCATCACTAATGAAAATCTTAAGCTTACTATTGTAAAGTAAGTAAAGAAAAAAAGTCGTCGGGGTAGCCTAAAGTCGGTATCAACCAATCAACGAGAGAGTATATCCCCTTTTCACTAGCGCTAGACCAAGGAAATTGTTTTTGCGTCTGAGATGGTGCGCCACACCTACCATCAGCTCCTTACTTTACCGCACAGATCCCTGTGCTACTCATACGCTGAGTTGGCGAGCACCGGTATCGAACTAGGACCCTTGCAGTTTCTAGCCGAACGCTGAGCTAACCGAGGGATTGTAAAGTTAAGGTTCTATATGTATTCAGATATTAAAATGGTAATATTATTAAGGGTTTCTTAATTTATCCTGGACATCTATTAAATATACAGATATTGAAATTAAAAACACATTTAAATAAGGAAGCGTGGTGTAATGGTTACGTCATAGGAAATGGAATCTGCCCGTAAGTTCAAATCCTGGACGAGACTCTTTGTATTTCACATGGTACCAATACACTTAGGAATTATATACGGTAAAATATTCTCCCTCTAGCTATGGGTAAGTAGCCAACAGACTCGTTCTATAACCATGGTTAGGCAATCAGCGTAGAAGGGGAAAACTCTGAATTCAGACCTGTTAACTCCGCTTAAGAAACTGGCCTTGTGTCACATCCTGCTCACGCGGATGGGTTGGTATATATATATCTTCTTGTTATAATGGAGATTGTGTGTTTTTCTGTCTGTAACCGAAACTATATTTCTACCCAAGTCACAATTCCCTCAGTTATTTACGTCCCATTTTCCATGATTTTATTTTTTATAATTATTTAAACCTCAATTATTAATTAAATTGTTTTACATTATTAATAATGTTGGCTAAAAACATACAATTGTATTTATATATACTACAAAATAGCGGTTTAGAGTGTGAACGGGAAGTCTAATTTGCATATTGATATTAAAAATTTGATGGGATTGATGAAAGAATAAGTTTCAGTTGTTCTAATTTTCGAAACCCCTTCCCCGTTTCAAATCTTTTTATCTGCATTCTTATTTAATTTCATTATTTCTAATTTGATATATTTTATTACATTAAAACTTAAATACTTGTATAAATAAGGATTTAAATGCTTTCTATATTTTCCATGATAAATAAGTATTAAAATTAATTCTATACTTTACAGTATTGGAATTTACTCGGCTTGTAGAACTTAGGAAAAAAAACTAATGTTAAGTAACATTTCGTCAGAATATGCATTTATAATGAAGTTATTTTAAGAATAATAAAATTAAAAAAGAAACACAAAATTTGACTCAGGTTGACAAGAATCTTAGCGAATCCTGTGGGAGTCACATTGTTTTCAACTACGCATGCACAATTCTTTTAAAGATCCCCAAACTCTGGTTATCTTGGTCGAATTCTATCTTTCAACTCCATCCAAAAATGGCCGCATCCGGATTGGTGCCCTTCTGTCTCTTACTGCGATAAAATTTGTAAGAAAACCTTGTGCTATTCTTTTCTCTCGGTCTATTAATATTTCAGTGTTAATCTGTCTTTATTGCTTGATACACTGTACTTGAGATTATCAAATGAATATTCTTCCTTAATAAATGTTTATCAATATGTAATGGTTTCTAAGTAGTATAGTTCTTACCAAAATCAAATCAAGAACCTAAAACACAAAAATTCAATTTTCAAAAATTCATATATATGAAATATATATTTATAAATTCTAAAAGTAGACCTAAGCAAGACTAATCGACGTCAAATCCCGATTAAAAAAAAACCTACAGTTAACGGACACCCGAGGGATAGAAATTAACAATATAATTAGAGCGATAGGAATTAACCATTAGAATTAGAGAATAATAATAATAATAATAATAATAATAATAATAATAATAATAATAATAATAATAAGAAGAAGAAGAAGAAGAAGAAGAAGAGAGAGAGAGAGAGAAGAGAAAAATATCATAGACAAAGTAGGAACTCGGGTGTTGACAGCACACATAAAAGTAGTTGTCAAAAAGCATTTTGACGGTAACTAAGCCTTATCCTCTGGTAAACTTTGTAACTGATAAACAAGTAAGCCTTTTTAAAATGTTAAGGCATTTATATTCATAAATTAATAACATCATCATAAACTTTGCCAGTTGTTGTTCATTTACATTTTTTTTTGTATGAAAACCTATAATTTCTATATAAAATGACCCAAAACCTTGTAGAAGACATTGACTCTATCCTTTGCAGAGGTGTAAGACCCACTCAAAAAGGGGTATAAAATGTATGTCAATACACGAGATATCAGCAGCAAGGAAACAAAGGAAACTTGGCTGACAACAAAGTGAACTTGGTCAACAAGGAGACTGAATCCACATAAAAGCAACACGCATTTTTGTCCGAGAGTCTGACAGTCAGCAAATCATACAGACTAGCAAAAATCATTGCTGATATAATTAACCACTGAGATATTTCACCAATGATCTGAAAAGCTGAATCTACAAACAAACCGTAAAGCCACGATGCTACACTGTGTAGGACGCTAAACTGCATAGGATGCTGAGGCTCTCGTTCTCGAGATCTGCAGAGTAGGGAGTACTCTGATCTGGGGTGTTAGTACCTGTTAGAGTACCATCTATTGGTCAAATAGATCTACTAATACGAATAATTTTCATTATTCGTATTTGATAGAACCGTGCGCAAAAAAAGGAATATACAAAACAAACTCTTAAGAAGCAACATCACAAAAGATATAAATATGAGCGTACAATAGAAAGTGATTACCTAAACACTATGAATAAAAAATCAACCAATCAATCAACTAAGAGGTTCACAGAGCATGAACTCCGGTTCTTATAAATCATTAGGTTAATTAAAGGAAAAGTACTTCAGTTAGAACAACAACACGCGTTAGTTACATTTATACAACATTTATTTTAATATAACTATGAATGGAATGCGCCGATGACTACATTGTGGCCTGACACGAAGCAAATGCGAGGCAGCTCGTAACACTGTAATTTCTAGTTCAATACATTTGTATCCAATACCACTTATTTTTGATAAAATATTAACATATATAGGGGAACGAAGTTCCCCAGGCTATATAATGTCACAAGTGTCCAAACATACACAGCAGTGTAATAGAGGCAAAATAGGTGAAACCACTTACTGTATGTGGATCTGTACCGTATAGTATGCACCATGTGTGTGCTGGAGAGAAGTGGCCAGCACGTCCGTATTTGTCCAGTAGCTTCGGCCAAAGAGTGTGACCTTCTTTGGCTCCTGCGTCATGTGACCAAAAAAAGGCACCTGACACAGGAGATTACCCAAACCCTGAGAGACGGGAAACTACTCCATTTAGTCCGTTACAGGGTTAACAGGTGAATATCAAGTGTTTTTACTTATTCCCGACTAGGAATCTGAATTTTGTGAATCGTCTTGTTACAGAAAAAAGGACCCTATTGCCCTTATGGAAACACCCAGCTCTTTTTATCATATATGTGTAAGAAGGTGGTGGCTTAGGGTCTTAGTGTGCTGGGAATGACATTAAGCTGCATCTAATGGTGAGGTTCCAATTCGAGAACTCTGGTAAGTGTGGTGTGCCCCTTCATCGCCATTACTCCCAGGCCAACCCTGATCCAGAGTGGTTGTATCTATTAAGGTCCCATCTATGGGTTAAACAGAAAAAAATGAGTTAAAAATGTGTTCAAAAATTGAGTTCCATAAAAGACTTTTCAATACCCATCAAGAATGAACAGAAGAAAACATATTCGGCATAAAATAACCCAACAAGGGTTGAAATGCCGTAAAACGCAAAAGAGGAAGAAAGAACGACAAAAGGACAGAAATGGGTTATTTCCTATACGTATAACATAAACAAAGGGGAACCACTCTTGACTGATAAATTATTTATTTATTTATTGATTTACTTGGAAAAAAGAAGACGGGTTAGGGGTAGGGGTAGGGTTTAGAGTTAGGTTTAGGGTTAGTTTAATGGGAAAACAAATAATTTTTCATGCAAGAGTGGTTCCCCTTTGTTTATGTAAGACATATAGGAAATAGCCCAGAAACCTATTACAATAATTTATGCATATTATTAATTGTCTTCAGCTCTTAGAGTGTGCGTAACTGAGATGGTTGGCTGCAAGGTGTTCTGAGCTGTTGTATGCTCGTCGGTTGGTGATGACGTCTTATCGTAGTGTAATTGTCAGCAAGCGAGATTCGCAGATCCATTATTACTGAATAGCGATTTCGATCCTCGCTAGGTGCTCGCTTGTGTCACATCCTGCCCGTAGTGAATGGGTTGAGTAAATACCTACTCTAATAACTAACTTGGGCGTCTCATTGTGATGTAATGGTACCAAGCTAGTCTAGTAGATCCATTACAACCGAATAGCGAGTTCGATCCTCACTGGATACTCCAGACTTGCGACCTTGCGTTACATTCTATCCGTAGAGAATG
>CM042138.1:129798917-129821417 GCA_023376005.1 Doryteuthis pealeii | reverse complement strand
CGAAACAATTTTACTACTCAAGTCACAATTCTCTTAGTTATTGACATCACATTCTCCATGATTTTATTTTTATCTAAACCTCAATTATTAATAAAATTGTCTTACATTATTAATACTGTTAACTACGTCTACATACTGACAACATGCAATTATATTTATATATACAACAAAATAGCGCTTTACAATGTGAACAGGAAGGCTAATTTGCATATTAATATTAAAAAATCGAATTTAATAAATATGTGCTTAGTATTATTGATTTCTAACTGTTTGGTTTTATCTTAATGAATATAAGCAAAAATCTCTTCAATGAATCTTAAATGAAATCCATTAACAAGAAAAAAATAACTGTCATTTTATTCTTTACTTCCTCTTATAACTAAATACTTAAATTAGAAAAAATAACAATGAAAGACGAGAGTGATGGAAGAGTAAGTTTCAGTTGTTCCATTTTTTATTATACTCCCTCTGTTTCAAATCTTTTTATCTGTATTCTTATTTAGTTTCATTAGCCTTTCTAATTTAATACAATATTTTATTACATTAAAACTTAAATACTTGCACCCGGAGGGTGCATATATTTGCTAGTATATGTAAAGTTGTTGCGTTTAAATATGTAGTTATATGTAGATATGTGTTAATTTGTTGTACATGTAAATATACATTCGTAGATATGTATATATATATATGTATATGTAATTATTTATTAATATAGATATATATCTGCTAATATATAAATACATATCTGTAATTTTACGTTAATTTGTTGTATTGTATGTGTCTATATATGTAAATTAGTAAATTTGAATATATATAAATAAATATTGTATATATTCTTTTAATATGTAATGTATGTTTGTTGTATTTATATATGTATTTGTATATGTTAATGTGATGTATACGTAAATGTATATAAGCAAATATATATGTAAATATGTAAATACATATATGTAAATAAGTATATATATATATTGTATATGTAAATATACATAAATAAAAATTGTATATATTCCTTGAATGTGTATGTACCTTTGTTGTATTTGTATATTTAAGTATATGCTAATTTTTTGTATATATATATATATATATTTTATAAAAAAGGAAGGTCCGCAAAATGTATTTTGTTCTCAGAAAAAAATTTTTTTATTCTTTTTGTTTTACATGTGCAACACGTGTTTCAGATCTTCTGGTATCTTCTTCAGGCTTTGGTTGATAATATGAAAATGAATTCTTACATGTATGTGTATATATATACATACACATGAGCACTTCACCCTCTCTTTCCCTTTTTTTTTTTTTTTTTTTTTATGGGGTGGAATGGAATTTCATCTTTAACACTAGTCCCTCAAGCAGGTGTTCCTGCTTTTGGGTGGCTTACCAATAAAGTCATTAGCTGAATTTTTATAGCTTTTAACTTTTCTTATTTTTATTACTTTTCGTAATAAAAATAGGTAAGCCACCCAAAAGCAGGAACACCTGCTTGAGGGACTAGTGTTAAAGATGAAATTCCACCACCCCAAAAAAAAAAAAAAAAAAAAAAGGGAAAGAGAGGGTGAAGTGCTCATGTGTATGTATATATATATACACATACATGTAAGAATTCATTTCATATTATCAACCAAAGCCTGAAGAAGATACCAGAAGATCTGAAACACGTGTTGCACATGTAAAATAAAAAGAATAAAAAAATTTTTTTCTGAGAACAAAATACATTTTGCGGACCTTCCTTTTTTATAAAATATTGAATTTTCTCCCGTTGGAACCAGAACAACACTTTTTATATATATATATATATATATATATATATATATATATATATATTCATTAGTCTTCGGAGTGGCTTAAAGTCAGTATCAACCAGACAGCAAGGGAGTCTATCCCATTTTCACTAGAGCTAGACCAAGGAGATTGTTTTTTAGCATTTGAGGTGGAGCGTCACACCTATCATCAGCTCCTAACTTTACCACGCAGATCCCTGTGTTTCTCATAAGCTGGGTTGGTGAGGGCTGGTATCGAACCAGGAACGATGTGGTTTCAAGGCGGACAAAAATATATACATATATGGGTGGGTGAGTGTGAGTGTGTGTGTGTGTGTGTGTGTGTTTTGTGCTAATTTGTGGTTTATTTAGATTTATGTAAATAAGTAAACTGTATGTATAGATATAAGTAAATAGATATTGTATATATCCTTTGAATATGTAATTAAATTATGAGGAAAATATTTTTACTGTCATTTTGATCTTTGATCCTCGGCTTTTGTTTCTCATTAAAACGCGAAATGTTGATATGTTCAGTCGGTTTTAAAGGAATACAAAACCAACATTCCTTGACAACAGAAGCGCTTTCTCCATCAACTTAGTTCGGATAATTAAATGCGAATACGCCAAGGAAATCCAGTTTCAGTTTATTATGTGTTTTTACTACCATTGCCAATAAGGAGAATTTGAGAGAAGCGAGATGATATCCAGTGGATCGAGTTTTATTGTTTTGGATGACATATTTGTTATTTGAGCGTGAGATAAATTTCCTTGATAAGTCAGCGAGTGCTTTTCGCTTTTGTTCTTTTGTTTTGTTTAGTTTAGTTTTTTGTTCTTTTTCTTTTCTTTCTTTTTTATTATTATTTCGAAATGCAACACAATAGAATGCCATATTCTGCACGCCCAGAAACATTAGCTCAGTCGATAGAGCGTTCGGCTAGAAAAAACATACAAGGTTCCTAGTTCAATACCGGTCCTCGTCAACTAATTTCAATATATGTATATTTAATAGATGTCCGGGATAAATTAAGAAACCCTTAATAATATAACCATTTTAATATCTGAATACATAGAGAAACTTTACTTTAAAATCCCTCGGGTTAGCTCAGTTGGTAGAGCGTTCGGCTAGAAATCACAAGGTTCCTAGTTCGATACCGGCCCTCGTCAACTCAGCGTATCAGTAGCACAGGGATCTGTGCGGTAAAGTAAGGAGCTGATGGTAGGTGTGGCGCTCCACCTCAGACACAAAAATAATCGCCTTGGTTTAGCACTAGTGGAAAGGGGATATACTCCCTCGCTGACTGGCTGATACCGACTTTAGGCTACCCCGACGACTTTTACTTATTAACGTAATCGTATCTGAAGTTCGCTCGTACCTCAAATTTTTGTTCGCAGAACAAAGCCAAAAGATCAACCGAGTGACAGCTCATAACTCGGAAAATTCGTAAATTGTGGCACTCGTAAGTCAAGGTACCACAGTGTTTGATGTTTAGAAATAAATCATTTTCATAATTTGGTTTGGTTTCATTGTTCAATGTCATATCAACCTTCGTGGGTTATTTAATGCGAAAGCCATCCTTGTAGAAGTACAGTAGTAGTACTATTTAACCCATAGGAGAGGTATGAGAGGATTCATTCCTTTCTCAAGGGTTTTATTTCGAAAGTGAAATTAATAGCGTGACTGGAGTTCAAACTAGCATACTACACTGGCACAATCCAACACGTTAGCCATTAGGCCACGGGTCCCCTTTTTATCGTTTGGCTACGGACATTGATATATATATATATATATTTGCCAACCCCTCCGTACGAGCAGGATGTGACACGAGGTCAATTTCGTTAGCGTAGTTTAACCGGTTTGAATTCAAAGTTTTCTTTCTCCTAGATTGGGTTCCTAACCAATTTTAAAGAGCCCAGTCCACCCTATTATTTACCCATAGGTAGATGGAGAATAATTGGATTCATACCTTTCCTAAGTGTATTAGCGTTATATGAATTGCAAACAGCCTTGTCCATGATTTGAACTGGTCTCATCGTATCCATTAACTTCGACGGTAACCATTAGGCCACGCGTCCCCATAGGTATTATTATATGTGTATTCTTCATTATTAATTAAATGTTTATTTTATTTGCTACATTTTGCTTAATTAGGTAATATAATTATTTGTTAATCACGCCTTTTCTTATTATTATCTAAATGAATTATCTGAATAATAAAATACACTAATCTAATAGATTAATTTTTACCCCATCCCAAGAAAAGGCCAAGGGAGTAAACCCCGAAAACAAATTAGGAGCCGGAGTCCCTAAGTTAGTATGATGCTAAAATCCAGTGCTACCCAGCAACTCCGGCGACATTACCGCTGCCAAACTGCATTGGTCCCTTTTCTCTTTCCTTTGGATCACAGATTTTTATGGGCCATCCTGCGGGGATTGAACTCGCTATTCAGTAGTAATAGATATGCAATCGATTATTAACCCATGTTTTTTTCTCCTCTACCCGGGCTTCGCCGGGTAGCCGCTGCTAGTACATATATAAAGGGCAGTTACGTGTATGTAGATCCGGAAGAAACTATGAAAATAAAACAATTAACGACACAGTAATTATATATACATATTCACTATCACCAGCGCCTTCTTTTTGTGCAAAAATAATGAAGAATTTATTGGGAAAAATATTCCTGACGTCCACCAGGTCTTTTTCCGTGGGGATTTTTATGGTACATCCAGCGAGGATTCAACTCATGATTAGCAATAATGGATCTACAAGACTAACTCTTTTTTTTTCTATCCTCACTCTACACAGGCGTTGCCAGGTAGCTGCTTCTTGTGAAGACATAAATGACAGACAGGACAAGACTAACAGTCAGAATGAACAAATCTCTTCTTTAATTTTTCTAAGCAATGTCCTTTTTACAATCTTTGAAGTCAATTAAAGATTTACACTAAACGGACACTAATGGAAATTATTACTATAAAAAATTGTTACAATGTATTTTGCCATCCTGTAGGCCTTAAGCCAGAGCGCTTGGATCCTTGGTAAAGAGTCTTGAGTATTGGTAATCGTCCGGTATTGTAAGTCTCTCAATGAATGCAATTAGAATTATAGCCAGTGGTTTAAGTAGTGTTTCAGCCACGCAGTACGGTTGGTGATTGGTGAAGTAATAAACCACGTGACTTAGGATAGTCTATACATCTAGGTGTGAAATTAGAGCACACCTTATATGTAGAAATATTCCAACAAAAATAAATCCAAATAACAAAAAAAAAATGTTGCTGTCAGAGTGTCATGTACCCGTTACGTCGGGTATATAAATGGAAGAGAGAGACGGGATGAGGGGGTGATAGATTTGGTTCTTACTTCTGTTCTACTTGTCTACCTTATCGGTCGCCATCTCTTGCATCTTTTTGCTGATTCTCTGGGTTGATTTCTTCTTTCTGTTTGGGCTGGTGTTTGCTCATTTCTTATGGATTGATTAATACGCATGACTTTGTTGTTTTCTTAATAGCTTTTATTAAAACATCCCCAACCCGAAACCGTGCGTTGAAAAGCGACATCTTGAGAGCCGACAACAGCATCTTCTCTCAGTGAGTGACTGGCCACACCTAACAACTTTTATCTCACGCGTCCTGGGGGTGTTTCTGGAAGAGGTTAGCACATGTTAATCTTGCTAACGATAATTTTCCATGTTCCTTCCGATTTTAAATTTTCTAACAAACTCTGATTCAAAATCTATGCTACACTACTTACATAATTCATAAGCTATCCATAAATTATGTAACAGGAGTTCGCTTAATAATTTTCTAAAAAGAAGATTCACAGAAATACGAAAAAATAGGAAATTTCTAGGAAATTTATTTTTTGATTTGATATCCTAAATTGTCATTAGTCTTTTGCTAATATTTAATAAGCAGTCACCCTGTCGGCTGGGATAGAAGAATACACTCATTGTACCTCTGCATAGGGGTAAAATCCCCCCTAATAGGGCCACCTGGATAGCGACCCCTGATGCTTAAGAACGGAATCTTGGTGGCTGAGCGCTCTATGACATACAACATTCCATTGTCCCTTTCTTAGGTTAGACGAGCAGTCAGAGAGGCCTTCTCCGCTCAATCAGCTAGTTACGCCAAGCTCTAGCACATATATGATTATCCCGACCCTATTCCCCTTATGGCAAGCCCAAACCCTTTTTATAATATATATATTTACCAACCCCTCCGCACGAGCAGGATGTGTCACAAGATCAATTTCTTAAACGGAGTTCAACAGGTTTGAATTCAGAGTTTTCCTTCTCCTAGACCGGTTGCCTAACCAAGGTTAAAGCGCCCGATCCGTCCTACTATTTACCCATAGCTGGAGGGAGAGTAGGATTCATTCCTTTCCCAAGTGTATTAGCGCTAAGTGAAATGCAATTACCACGTCCAGGATTTGAACTCGTGGCGACGAGTCCATTTCCCATGACTTTAACCATTACACCACGCACTTCTTCATATATGTGTTAGAAGGCAATGGCTGAGAGTCTTAGTGTCCTGGGTATGACGTTAATCTGCATCTAGTGAGGAAGTTCTAATTCTGGAGTTCTGGAGAGTGTGGAGTACCCCTTCATTACTATTACTCCTTGGTCCACCCAGACCCAGAGTAGTAGTACCAGTTAAGGTCTCATCTATGGTTAAACGGAAAAGTATGTAAAAAAAATATGAAAAATATGGGCTACCCTCTCCTAACACTGAACCCGGAAGAGTGTAAAACCCGGAAGTTAAAAAAAAAACAAAAAAACAACTAGCAGGTACCGCGAGCTCTTAGAAATTTTAACAGAACAGAGATAACAGCCCAACTGAATGGCTGGAACAGAACGAGCAGCCTAATAGCACATATAGCCCCTTCTTTCTCGCTGAAACAACATAGCAGCAGTACTCAAGAACGAATGAAATGCCCAACGGATTTAATGGCGCTGTCACGAAACCCTTTACCCAAACAGATAAGTGATTTATGTAATTTTTAACTCACCTTATATGACAAGACTTATGACCGCTAAAGAAATCTGATTTTAGCAACTTACGTACGATAAAACCTCATTTGAATGATCAACTTTTGAATATCCTTCAAGAATGAATAAAACAAAATGTCTTCGGCGTTAAACAGCCCAACAAGGGTTGACATGCCGTAAAATCTAACCAACCAACCAACCAGTTAGTTAGCTGTTGTTCGAGTTGATTTTTCTTCTTTTAAAGAAGTCGACAGCCGGTTTTGGTCGAAACTGTAAAAGCTATATGCCAGGACGACAAAGCATAATAAACAAAACGAATATTTATTATGTTAGAGCTGGAATATGTTGCATTTCGATTATTCATTAATAAATAAAATCCAACAATTTATCATATTGACAAACACATTAAATGCCAGAAAAGGGGAGAGAAAAAAACAGTCACGGATTCCAAGATTAGTGTGTTTCAGCTTCCCTCTAGACCTGCTTCAAATTAGGAAGGCGTCAAGTGTTATTGAATCGATGGAGGAAAGATTGTCTTGTCACATAAATCGTAGCACTTCTTCAAGGAGGCGGGGGGGGGGGTTCGTTTGCTCCGAAAGTTAAGGTTCTTTTTTGTCTTCTGTCGGTTACTAACTGATTGATTAACCCTTTTAAAAATCCCTGACTCTCGTGTGAACATTTCTTGCCTATATACACACACACACACACACACACACACACACACACACACATATATATATATATATATATATATATATATATATATATATATATATATATATAAATTCTCTCTTTCAAAAAGGAGAGTTTTTGAAAAAGCGAATTTTTCTATTTACGCTTTTTTGAAAAACAATACTTCCAGTTTGAATTCAAATTATTCTCTGTTTCTCTCTTGATAAAAACGGATTAGAAACATTTACATCTAAAAACGAACCTAATTATCATTATGCTCTGATGATGATTTTTAATAAATCGAAATATTGTCAATATCAGCAATGAAAAAGGATATAAAAATATATTAATTTTAACAACAAAAATGTGTTTTTCATACCCTTTTATATATATATATATATATATATATATATATATATATATATATATATATATATATATATATATATATAAGAATATGACTCAACGGAGAAAGGAAAAGAATAAAACCGAATGAGTCACAGTATTGAGTAAATCAGAAAAAATAATGGAATGAGTCAAATTTAAAAAAAAAAAAAAAAAAAAAATGCTCAATTTGTATTATTTGGATTGTTCGGATTATTGTCCTCATCTTTATTGTTATCTGTACAATGTTTCGATCGATATGCTCTTAGGCCTTCTTCAGGTATTCCCTGTCGGACTTGGAGATTTTATTGTTATATTCAAAGTATAACAATAAAAATGAGGATAATAGTCCGAATAATCCAAATAATCCAAATTAACAAGCCTCATCTAAAAATATCAGAAAATGGATTCAAAATTTACGAGGAACCAGTTTAGAGAAACAAACAAGTAACATAAGTTAACTACCCAGGATTCACCAAAAATGCTCTTCAGAAAAACTCTGGCCGGTGTTTTCCTGAAGATATTTTTCAGTGAATCCTTGATAATTAACTTCTATGACTGTTTTGATTGTAATTTTAATTCGTATTTACTGTTTAAATAAGCAATGACTTTATTCCAACTCCCCCCAACCCCCCCTACCATGTACGGTCAAAATCCCTAAAACACCCTTCTGCAAGACACGCTGAGAATATGAAAGTAATAGTGTAGTATAGCGTAGCAGAGAAGACGCATTTATGACTAAGTTACTGTTATATTGTTTGAATTGCAAAAACTTTAACACACTATTTCTTGTTTTCTATGAATGTCTACTCTTAACCCACTTAACTTCAGTGACATGTAAAATATCTTGTATTAACTGTTTATCTTACTTTTGAATATTTGAAATTGTCTTTTATGTTCATAAATGTAAATACAATGTGAAATTGTATCAAGGTCACCTATTTAATAGAAAATCGTACCCGTGGACTTATACTAAGTTAAAACTTAGTTTTTTAAAGTTTTTTTTCTCGGTGAGGTGGACCCGTAGATCTCGTCAGATCATCCACCTGCGTTCCCCAAATACTCTCAGTCATCTTGCCTCGGCTTGTCACTGTACTAGTTTTTGGGGAGGGAGAGCATGTTGTGCGTGTCGCACAAGCGCACAACATGTCAACATGTGCAGATACTTCTACAAGTCCCACAGTGATGGAGTAACGGTGGCGTATGCAGGCCTGACGGCTGGAAGCACACAGCTGTGAATCTACACCCGGTGAGGTTGTGAGTGGCTGAGCAGCCCCTTGGGTAGTACTGACACTTGGGAAGGGTATAGAAAAGGTGACCTAAACAAATCTCTGTTCCCCTATCCAACTGGCCAGCAACCTGCGGCTGTTCACAAAAGCAAGGCGGAAACAAGAAAATATTACAACAACAAACCTAGGCTAACAATAGCTACCTGGAATGTTCAGACACCTCGATTTTGAGGGATCGGGAAACCCGAACAACAAACTGGCATCATGGCAAAGAACTCTCGATATGGGGAAGACATCGCGACCCTTGTGGAAGTCCGCTTTAGCGATGAGGACCAATTGACATGTGGATGCCAGGTACACAGTGTTTTGGAAAGTCAGGCTAATGGTAGTTGTGAGAATTTGAGGTAAGGCAGCTCAAGCACCTCATCTTGAAGCGTCCTCTGTGTAATCGGCACATGACGGGTGGCATAGACACATTTCCACATTCAAGACTGATCATATATGTGACCTGTGTGGCAGGGCCTGTCTGTCGAGGGCTGGGTCTCTCAGTCACGTACTGTTGCATGCGAGATGAAGCCGACAAAGTGGTTCATGTGTGACAGGGAACATTAAAAAAAAAATTTGGACCAGTGGCCCTCTGCGTACTCACAACCGAACTGTCCTTCTTCTGTGAAGAAGTGCCAATGACCACATATATATATATATATATATATATATATATTGTGTGTGTGTGTGTGTGTGTGTGTGTGTGTGTGTGTCTGTATATATATATATATATATATATATATATATATATATATTTATATATATATTGTGGAAAAATATTAAAGTTTGGCCCTCTACTTACGTGGCCGGCGTCTACTGGAAGGAGTTCGGAATGGTGGCAGGATAATCCAAAACATCGAAGGCGAGAGCTGCGCCTAACCTGAAATTATGGCATTTTTTAGCCTTTAGTTATATATAAGACTAATGTTGTTAGTCTTAGAATAAATGTTATACTAACGCAATAAGCCTAAACATATAAAGGAAATTGTAGGTTATACCCGGAAGAAATTGTTTCTGCCAATTTATTAATACGTATGAAGTTAGTAGAATATTTCTCTTAAAATATTGATACACATTTAGATAATGAAAATTATTTCTACCAGTTTATAAAACCTAACCAAACAGAAATATTTACAAACAAACTATTTGATCATAAATAATTTATAAAAAGACCCCCCCCAAAAAACAAAAAAACAAAAACAAAACAAAACAAAAAAAACAAAAAAACAAAACAAAAACAAAAAACCCAAACAAACAAACAAAATTTGGCCACTAGGGTTAATATGCGTTAAACAAAATAACCAACCACCCAACCAACTTTGTCCAAGTATTACTTGGTAAATAGAATACTAATCAACAGTACCATATAACCTTTAAGCACCCCATCTGCGATCTCGATACATAAGAACATGTTTTTCATTTACACCGTCAAAATCCGGTTTTTGGTAAAAGACGATTTTTAGATTTTTTATTATTATAAAACTAACCCCTAAACCTAACCCTAACCCCTAACCCTAACCCCTAACAATCAACCGGATTTTGATGGTGTAAATGAAAAAAAAATGTCCTTATGAATCGAGATCGCAGATGGGGTGCTTAAAGATTATATGGTCCAATCAACATACTATTACAAAAAAATGGCATTAAATACTCCGCAAGGGTTGATATGTGGGTGACAAGGATCTTAATGAATTTGGGTCAAAGGTCGCTGGTTATTTCTAGTACGTGTTCACAGGTTTTCGTTTTTAACCCCAGCATATTCGGTGGTCGCACTGAAAAGGAATTAAGGAAAGAAAAGGAAGAGACAAAGATAAAAGGTAGCTTTTGGATTCAGGATTTATTCATGGGTCATAGCCACAACGTAGAGGGGAAATTTCTTCTCGTCCAGAAATAATGTCTCGTCCCAGTTTAGGCCTTCGTCCGAAATGCCTGAGAGATTATCTTGGAGTCGGAAGTGGGTCCTTTTTCCTACACATGCTCGGAGGGTTCTTCCGGTCTGAAGGCTCATGGGAGTTTGTTATTTTTTATTCTAATTTAATTTGAATCCCCACAGATATAGCATTAAACTAAAGAGGCAAACCAAATCAAATCGAATTGAACAGGCTCATCACTGATTAACTTTGTTGATCTGACGAACACTGTTGCTTTTACACTGACTTGATAATGAATCAGATAACTAAACCTAACATAGATTTTAACTCAAGGTAATAATTACCACACAACTAGTGATAGCTATATACAACATCTCGAATTAAAGTTAGACAAGTCATGTTTCAACGGCTGAAAAAACAGCGTATATATGGAATTTTTTTACGGAGGCCCATACGTGTAAAATATCATATTTCCAGAGTGAAAATGATTTTTAAATGCGGGTATTTTGAAGCAAAAACGATAAAACCCCATTTTAAGCAACTATAGTTTGCCGTAAATAAATAAATAAATTAAAAGAACAATCGTTAGTAATAAATTTTAAATATATAAAAATCTTGGGAAATATGTTGCGCAAAATTGCGAATTTTTAATAATATGTTTTTAGAAATATTAAACAAATCTGTATTCATGAGAAATATATTGTTTACATTTACAGCATCCAATATTCCAGACTCTTAAAATTTCCTATTAAATTTTTAAGTGAATAAAAAAATTTTTTGAATCAATTCAAAGAAAAAAATATTGTTCTTAAAACTATGAAAAGAGAAAACACGCTAAAATAATTATTTTTTGAGTGGCTTAAAAATTAATCTGTGGTTACGAATATCTAAAATCAGAGTCGAAAGAATGAGTGACCTTTGAACGAAAGTTTAGTCATTATAATTTCTAAATAACAAAATTGTTGTTGTTTTTTTTAGTCAAGAAACATAACTCTTAAAATAAATTACGAGTTCTTTCCCTTGCTATAAAAAACATTCCGAGATTTAAATGTAATATAATAATAAACATCTTAATAAAAAGCGCTTGATATGAACAAAATATTACTTGTTTTAAAATGAGAGTAATAAACACAGTCGTTAATCTGATATAGGATGAGGAATTAATAAAACTAGCTGAAACCTTGTCTTACATACTGAACATAAATCTATAAGTTCTGTATTCATTATCATTGCAAAAGTAATGACATATACTAAACTCTATGTTTAACAGGACGTGGAAACTAAATGTGTGTACACATAATTTCTCTCTCCCCACTCTTTCTCTCCCCCTCTCACTCTCTCACCCCCTCTCTCTCTCTCTCCCCGCTCTCTCTCTCTCTCCCCCTCTCTCTCTCCCCCTCTCTCGAACACACACAACAAAAACCCTCTTCACAAAAACGTTTCTCCTGATGTTACACTAAGGGAAAAACAACAACAAAATAAATTAACCACACACACACATACACAGACACACAGACATAGACACAGACACATACACACACACACACACACATATATATATATATATATATACATGTACATATATATATATATATATATATATATATATACAAATATATATACATATATATACACACATATATATGTACATATATATATATATATATATATATATATGTGTGTGTGTGTGTGTGTGTGTGTGTGTGTGTGTGTGTGTGTGTGTGTACTTTTTAAGAATAAACATTGGGTAATATTTTCTCTACATGGGTTAGAAAATGTCCCATCAACTTAAATAATTTAATCTAGTTATTTTTACGTATATTTTATGAAGCCATAATGTTCAGCTATTTGAGAAAAATATTTTCCGTTTTATCCATTACTAGCAGTGGCTACCCGGCGTCGCTTAGGTAGAGTGTGATTTTAAAAAAGTTAGTCCCGCAGATCCATTATTACTAAATCGTGAGTTGATTCCTCGTGGGATGCCCCATTTAAATCCCTATGTAAACAAAAATAGACCTTGCATTGATCCAGCTACTTTGAAAAAAAATGTTTATGTCTACGATCTAACATATTAAATGAAAACAAAATCCATGCTGTTATCATTTAAATTTTATTTTCTAATTATCTTCACAAATATAAATCAAATCTCTATTATTTTTGCTCAGAAACCAAGCCCTGGTGATATTTAATGTGTATATATATTTACTTTGTCGTTAACTGTTTTATTTTCGAAGTTTCCTCCGGACATATATATACACACAACTGCCCTTTATATATGTATAGATTAGTTTATCTATTGCTAAATGGGGAAAAAAGAAAAGGTGAACATACTCTCTTCATCAAATGCAGGTCAACCAACACTGGTGTGTCCTATAGTAAGTGTCCACTGTATAACGTTACTTATGAGTTCGTCCTTGTTTCCCCAGGAGTATCCGGCATGTCTTGGATGGTTTGTATGAGGGGAGGTAAATGGCCGTACAACTGCTTTTTTATGGGGCGCTGCTTCCAATATTTGTTCAAGAGAGCACGCAACATTTTTGTAGTTCTCAAATAGCTTTTTCTCCAAACGTTTCGTTAAAGTCCAGTGGTGTAGCCATACAGTAGTACTGATACGGACACAACTACTTTATCTTATTAAATATATCATATTTTCATACGATCGATTATATGTCAATAGCAGTCCACGTCTTTCCTATACGTATATTGACATATCGGTTATTTCCTATAAATCTAACTCAAAAATGGGAACCACTCTTGACTGATAAATTATTTATTCATTTATTTATCTACTAGGAAAAAAGAAGACGGGGTTAAGGTTAGGGTTAAGGTTAGGGTTTAGGGTTAGGGTTTAGAGTTAGTTTAATGGGAAAATATATAAATAAATAATTCATCAGTCAAGAGTGGTTCCCCTTTGTTTATGTTAGATTTATAGGAAATACCCGACATATCTTTCTGTAGATATTACTACCTAGGTATGTGAACTGGTCTACCTATTTCAAAGGCTTGCCATTTAATGTGGTAATTGCTCCACCTTGTTTAAAACATATGCACTGAATTGAGGAGGTCAATGCCTCTTGCTGTCTACTTAAGACGATGCAGCAGAGATTCGGCTTGGGCAGCTTTATTAGTGAAAAGATCTAGATCATCACCGTAGTCTTCGTCAGTAATTAGTTTTTGTGGTATATCGTCTGCTTCGCGACTTTTTTTTCGCGTGAAACCCTTTTTCCTTTATTAGATCTAATGGCGTTTGTAGTACGCAATCTAGGTACATTATCAATAAAAATGGTGCTAATGTATCTCCTTCTAGGACTCTAGTGACAATGTCAAAGAAATCTGTGTCGCTATCGGATAATTTCGCGCTTTTGTAGAACATCATGATAGCGGTAAAATCTATTTATTTGGGAAAACTATATGCTAGAAATATTTGCTCCATCTTTCCTCTGTGTATGGAGTTAAAACATCTGGAGAAATCTACAAACAAAAGTGTTGCCTCGAGACTTTTTGCTCGTTATCCTTCTATGATTTGATGAAAAGTCAGAAGCTGAGAAGTTGTGGATTGATATCTTCGAAATCCGTTTTGAATTTTCCTAAGAATTTTCTCGACTTAAGGTCGAATGCGATTGAGAGGCAGGGTATCATAAACCTTAGCAGTAACGGTAGTAAGATTTACATCTCTTTAGTTCTTAATGATTTCGAAGTCACATTTCTTGAATAACCACCAAAAGATTACCATGACTAGAAATGAAACAAAACATCGAAGCCATGCCGTCCTCCACACGAATCAACGAAGGGTGCCTGCTGGTGAGATAGTAGCTCTGGTCCCAGTATTCGAAAAATAATGTTACACATGTTAAGTATCTGGCCGCCATCCTTGGCCAGTTGTAAAGAACTTAAAGTAAATAAGTAAGTAAGTCCCGAGTTATAGAATCCTTTGGTAAGTGAATAAGTCCTGTGATATAGAATACTTTGGTAAGTGAATAAGTCCTGTGATATAGAATCCTTTGGTAAGTGAATAAGTCCTGTGGTATAGAATCCTTTAGGTCCGTCGTCCAAGAAGATCCAAGTAGTAGTGAGCTAAGATTAGAATCAGCCAGTATAAATAATAATAATAACAGCAGCAGAGTACTGCCAGTGATTGGACAATAGGTTGGTCACGTGCTTATCGGCGAGTCTATAAGTAGAAGTGAACATCTGGCACACGCCTTATATACAAAAATTCCAACAACACATTATGTGGTGTCATAGGTTGTTGACAAGACCTTGTAGCGAGAATTCAAGGGGGCCAAATAGAAAAATACCAAGACCGTTGGTAACCTTGACCCCAAAGCGTGAATCACACACGTCGCGTGATTTAGTTAGTTTGGATTTAGTTTCAACCTGATAATTGAAGCAGAGTAGACGTGCTCTTCTTAATCTCCCCGCGAGGAAGAACATGGTCAGAAATCAATCTTGATCAAGAAAATAAAAGTCTTGTGAGTTGATTAATTTTCATGACTAAAGTGTTAGCCCAGAAGAAGCCCTTAGTTAGAGACAGCAACAAGAGGACGACAAGATGACGATCAAAGAAGGAGGAAACATGGCGACTAGACGTAGCAAGCAGAAATGAAGAACAAGTAAGTCTCAACTCAATTCTGTATCTGTCTCTTTCTCGATATCACCGGAGTCTCCTCTCTCTAATGTATATACCTGGCAATGGGGTATGTGGAGTTTTATAACAATAATCTAAAGAGCTCAAACCCAAAACAAATTTACTTTAAGGCAGAAAATTTCAACATTGTAACTTTTAATGTTAGAATAGAGAACACACGCGAATGCCTAAACACCAAATTAAGAAAAGGAAGCAAGATTATGTATTAATGAACAAGAATAATAAACAATGCTATGAACTTCACAGAATCGTCTCAGTAAAGATACGCCTGTATTTACGTAGAAATAAGAAGCAAACCGGTAAATCTGTACGATGTGACTGGTACTCACTTGCTAATACTGATATATGCAATCACTATTCGCTAACTATAAAAAAATACAAGCAGCCGAATGCAAACCAACAAAGAGACATATATACTGTTCACTGGGAGTCAAAAGCAATTAGAGAAAAACGAGATAATGAAAAAGTATTCCTATGTAATAAAAAAACAAACAACCACCAATATGCAGCGACTTAAAAAAGCTCAGATAAAAGTAAAACATATAAAAAAGAACAACTAGAATGGATCTTAGGCCAAATAAATAAAATCAGAGATTCTGTCGAAGATAGACAATCTCAATTAGCAAGGCAGACAGTGAACGAAGTTAGTGGTAGGAAAAACACCTCGAGATAAAAACTAAAAGCTGGCAACGAATGAAATAGACATCTAAATTGGGAAGACCACTTCAAGAATCTTATGGAAATCCACCTAAAATCACAATGAACATGCCCAGGAAATTATCAATAGCCAAATAGACATCTAGCAATGACACTTTACGAAGATTAAATTTGACGAAGTTTTCAAAACAATCATAAACAGAAAAGCAGTAAGCCTTGACGAAATACCTACTGAAGTATGAAAAAAAAAAAAAAAAGGAAATTTGATAACATACTTCTTTGATTATGCAATGTAGTGTATAAGTGTTATGTTTTTACATACAGATAAGATACGGAAGTGAAATGATAATGCAAGACCAGGTTGTTTGAAGATTAAAAAGGTTTTATTTAACATAGGGTAGAGAATGCTTCTACCCTAAAAGTGACTTAACATACTCAACCGTGCTGAGCACGTCGTAAGCTGCATCCGCGCACAACCAAACCCAATCCAAAAGAAACATGGCGCAAACCCCATGTGACGAAATTGAAGGGCAGACCTATGAACTAGCAGATTACCAGCCCCCACAAACAAAGCGCGTCTGGATATGTTTGGCCTGTGCAAAGGGGATGTGTGGCAGTGGCTACGGATATTAGAACTCGCTACCTCGTCGTAGCTGAAATGCTGTTGGCAAAAACCCGGATGAGGTATATCGGAATTTGCATAAGGGTAGCCGAACGAGCAGAAATAAGACCGACAGTCGCTGACACAGCGAGTGAGGAAGAAAGCAAGTGTTTGGACGGCAAGTGAAATCTGACGACTGCTATTTGGGGTGTCAGGAGTAACGTGCTCAGTTGGTAGAGACTTTGCTGACGGCGAAAGGAATTACATTTCGTTTGCTAGAGAGACTTGCAAAAGATTAATATTATCTTGATTTTTTAGACCATCTAAAAGACCCCATTCCCGGGTTTCCCATCAGTCCCATACTGATAAAAGGGGAGCAACTCTATTTTTGCTAGATCTTCCTAACAATAAGCAAAAACACAATAGAGATATGGATGTAAGGCTGCATTTTCTCTTTCTCGAAGAACGCCATCTCATCATCATTAGCTCTCGCTTCCCGTCTCAATCGGTAATCACCTAGGTGGTCTTCCGCACGACATCCAGTATTCGTACAGAGCTGATTGATGTAGATTTTTGCTGATCAACCTACAATAGTGTGTCCATACGTAGATGTCCATAGAGAACATTACTTATGAGTTCGTTCTAGCTTCTCCAGCAGTGTCCAGCATGACGTTCGACTTACTTGGATGTTTAGTGTTATAGGAGGTAAGTGGCTGTACAGCTGCTTTTTGTGAGGTGATGCCTCCAAGATTTTTTGAAGACAGTACTCAGCATCCTTGTATACCTCCTATCTAGATTTTTCTCTAAGCGTTTTGTTGAAGCCCAAATCATGCAGCTGCTGACTTTACATACTCATACACGTATACCCATGTGGGTATATACACAAGTGTTATTTTACTGGAGAGAGGGGAGAGATAGACAGAGGTAGATAGAGAGATGCATATGCATTTTGCATTACTTACTTCTTTGGCCATTTGGTGATCTCTAGTCGTTTCTATTCTTTCTCTCCATGTTGAATTATATTTCTTGATTATTGTTGGCGGTTCGTCTTTGAAACATCCCTTCTTCTTGGTCAGTCTTGTTGCCAAGACCATATTATTTATTTAAGCTTTTATTTACTTAACTAGAATTCTTCTTCTAACTAACACAACGCGCGTGTGCATTTGAGCCCATGCTAAGGCAGACATCTTTTCTGTCTGACGTCCAAGCGGGAACTGATCGGTTAACTCGGTCCCACGTGACTTCACGTATTTCGCGGGCTTTCTGTAATATTCCATTGAAAGTCCCGCCCGTGATATGAAAAGGGGACATCCCTTCAGAAATACAGGGGTTGACAATAATCTATGCATAGATTATGCAACACCAACACGGCTACAACTTGAAAGAGAATCCAGGATTCAATATGATCGATAATCTGTCTTTTGTAATTCATTCCTTTCCTATGCGTATATTGACATAGTTTTTTTGTAGATGAGATATTACTACCAATGTATGGGAACTTGTCTCCTTGCCATTTAATGTGGAGATGGCTCAATCTTTTTTAAAACACAT
Source organism: Doryteuthis pealeii (assembly GCA_023376005.1). Classification (NCBI taxonomy): domain Eukaryota; kingdom Metazoa; phylum Mollusca; class Cephalopoda; order Myopsida; family Loliginidae; genus Doryteuthis; species Doryteuthis pealeii. The sequence goes on along the minus strand of CM042138.1, from coordinate 129,803,013 downwards.
TAACTTTGTTTTATCTGAGTTCACGTGGAGGTCAATGCTTCTAGCTGTCTCATTCAGACTATGCAGCAGAGATTCGGCTTGGGCAGGTGGAATATGGATAAAACGGAAATTTGATCATATCCTTCTTCGAGTGTGCAATGTTGCATATAAAAAAAAGAAAACAGAGAAAATACGAAAACCTGCATCCCCTACTTCTCGGTCAATCGAATACTTAATGAAAAATTTAACTCAAAACAAAGCATTTTTCAGACCCATCTAATCACTTAATGATATTTATTTTTTTTAAAGTTTAACAATTTACTGAACTCCGCCCTAAAGTGATAAAACGAAAGTGAAACAATTGAGAAAGTTCAAGAGTGTCCTAAAGAGGTGATATATTTTGTGAGTGGCATTATACTGAAAATAATGTAAACATTGTTAGGATAAGGTTCGAATATCCCTTGACTCTCTGTAGCCAAGAAGTCTGTCTCTTTTAAAATGAAACGAGGAACAACATGACAGTATTGTTTAAAGTTACATTTTATCTATTTTCTTTATCTACCTTCATTATCTTATTATTCACAGCTTTCTTGTTCTCATCTTTATTACAACAATTGATTATTCTGTTACTACTACCACCCGTGACAAAGATTATAGAATAACCATACTTACAGTATGTCCTCCATAGCAGATCTATTAACTGTCATTCGGAAAAACTGAATAAAAATTACGTCTCTTTAGTTATTTTGTAATACTTCTCTGTACTGAGTAGTGATTGATCTTATGGGGCTAAGTTAAGTTCGTTTGTACTGGTATCTTGTCCCCAAATAAAAGCTGTTTTTTTTTGTTCTTATGGGCTGGTAAGTTGAAATGGAATTTAAGGAATGAAGAGGAACGAAAAGGAAAGAGAGAAAGGCGAGAGGTAATTTTACGACTTAGGCTTTATTGAACGGGGCATAGTCGGCTGTAGCGAGGGTATATGCCCCCTGGCTAGCAACAGCGACTACACTCAATTGCGGTCTAGATTCAAACAGCTGAATTATTCTTTTGGGGGTAGGGAGTCAGTCCGTTTTGTCGGACATGCGCAAAGGGGTTCTTCCGGTCAAAGCCCCATGGGAGTTTGTTGTTTAAAATTTTTTTTTTTTTTTAAATCACCACAATCTCCAATACGAAATTGCTTATCGACCCACTACTGTGAAATGCCTGTGTTTATGATGTAAACTAATCCCTGTTAATAGCCTTACAAATGGTCTGTTTGTTTTACGGTGTTTCAACCTTTTTCGGGTCATTTAATGCCGTAAAAATGTAATGAGTTGGTTCTTCGTTCTTATATATGTGCTAGTTTCTTCAATTAAGTTCCGTGGTAACCTGTACTGATTGAAAACAAAATCGGCGACAACCTCTTGTCAACAAACATTTATTATGGCCGTGACAATCTAGCAGGCATCAATGCAAAGAGAGTGATAGAAAGAATGTTACAATAACAGAAATCGGCATAATTAGATACAGTAAGCTTATGACTCTCGCCTTGTCCACTGTCAAATTTGGGAGAGCAAAGAAAGAAAGAAAGAAAGAAAGAAAGAAAAGAAAGAAAGGCTGATTTTCACGGATACGCTAAATCAGGCCTGTGTCGCGTGTCGTCTCCAGTCCCTTTCTGGTCTGCTTTTCTTTACTCTTCTCCTATTCGACTACTATGATTTTCATTTGAGTTCTGTTGGAACCACATGGATTAATCATATTGCTTTAAATTAGGGAAATCCAAGAAGTGTGAAGAGGAGCAACTAAGAATTAATTAGAGGGTGTTGGTTCCCATGACGTCGTTGACTGTGACATCGTAGTAAGCGACTTCGAACTTCAATTCCGTTATTACGTTCTCTTTTTGACTAATTATTATTACATATTTCATATCTTTAGAAAGGTATGAAACCCCTTATCCTCCCCAGCTATGGCCTAAATAGTACCACTACTCTTCTTCTACAGGAATGTCATTGACATTGAATAACCCGCGACATTTTTCTCAATCAATTCCATTATTTTCCTCACAATATTGTGATATTTCATATTTTCCTCCAGCCATTCTAGAAATTGTGAATTCGTTGACTCGATAGAGGACAATAAACAAACACTTCTTAATTATTAGTATAGATTTGTTTTATTTCAACATTAATTTATTCTTAATTATAACATTGAGGTTGAATTTAATAGACTATAAATGATATAGAAAGTATATACATTTTTAAAACCCATTCAGGGTTGGACAGATTCAAGAGGGAAATAGATAACAAGTAAACATCCTTTATACATAAAAAAACATCGACTTGTCAAAGTTAATTATGTCATATTTATCCATTCAGTAAAAATAAAAAAATATCAACATAAAAATTTATTTTTATTTCTCTAAATGTTTTACAATAAAAACACGCTAAAGGGCCAGGTTAGCTCAGTCGGTAGATCATTCAGCTAGAAACCACAAGATTTCTAGTTCGATACTGTCCCTCACCAACTCAGCGTATGAATAGCCCAGGGATCTGTGCGGTAAAGTAAGGAGCTGATGATAGGTGTGGCGCTCCACATCAGACGCAAACACAATCTCCTTGGTCTAGCGCTAGTGAAAAGAGGATAGACACCCTCGCTGATTGGCTGATACTGACTTTAGGCCAGCCCAACAACTTTACTTTTATTTCAAATAAAAGGATTTTCACATTTATCTAAATTAGCTGCAGAGCTGGTTAACTGAAATTTTAAAAGTAAATCTAACTAACAATTGTATGAAGATATTTTGTATTGTGCAATGGTATTGACTTCCTTTGTACATTTGACACCCCACACGGCCGCCTGTGTGTATTGGTAAATAAGACTAGCAAAATTTCTTGAATCATCTGGTTACTGTTAAGTATCTGGCAGCCATCCTTCGTTCCAGATATAATGAATAAGTAAGCAAGCCAATAAGAATCCAGTGTTAACGTATTCCTTGTAAGTCCTTCGTCAAAGAGAATCCAAATGTCAACGAAATAACTCAGAATGGTATGTCTATTCATACAGCAGAAGCAGCAGCAGCAGCAGCAGTGCCAGTGATTGGACAATAGAAATCCTTCTCAGGTCACGTGTTTATAGGCGAGTCTATAAGTAGGAGTGACCATTTACCTGATGCCTTATATAAAAAAACTGCAACAGTTACATCTTGCACAACGAATGCTTTTGGCTGCTTATATTGACTTATGACAGGGCACCTCACGTGGTGTAATGGTTAGCAAGCTCGCTTCGCAAACCATTGTTAGTGAGTTCGATTCTCATTGGGAGCCCATACTTCTGGCCTTGTGCCATATCTAAGCTAAGCTTAGTAAATAACTATATTGACTTATGACCAGTTTCAACTCATAAAGCATAAGTTTCCAAGTTTAGACAACGTTGCATGTTCATCTGTGCGGCTTTCAAATCACTCAAGAGTGAAGCAATGCACAACGTGTCAGCGTACCAACTAGAACTATACTACCAACCACAGCAGGTACCTAACACGACATGAACAGCTTCGGTCACGTGATATACGCGCTGCAAACTAGCACGTACCAAAATATAGAAAAACTTTTGAATCGCCCGAGTAAGAAGCTTGCTTATTGTTTGATATTTTCAAATCCGAAAACGATTAAAATTATGTAATGCTGTAGGGTGAGTATTTACTGTTGGAATTTTTTGTTATAAGGTGTGTGCCAAATGGTCACTTCTACTTATAGACTCGCCGACTACCATGTGACCAGCCTTGTTGTCCAATCACTGGCAGTGATCTGCTGCTGCTGTTGTTATTTATACTGGCTGATTCTAATCTTAGCTCACTACTACTTGGATCTTCTTGGACGACGGACCTAAAGGATTCACCTAAAGGATTCTCTACCACAGGACTTATTCACTTGCCAAAGGATTTTCTATCACGGGACTCATTCACTTACCGAAGGATTCTCTATCACGGGACTTATTCACTTACCAAAGGATTCTATAGCTCGGGACTTACTTATCTACTTTGAGTTCTTTCCAACTGACCAAGGATGGCGGCCAGATACTTAACATTTACCTAGTGAGATGATTAAATTTTCCCGAAATTTGTTTTATAGCTTTAAACGCT
>CM042138.1:129783917-129793917 GCA_023376005.1 Doryteuthis pealeii | reverse complement strand
CACACACGCGCACGCACGTACACACACACACACACAGACACACACACACATATATATATATATATATATATATATATATATATAAGGAGGACTAAAGTAGTCTTTCTAGTCAAAATCTAGAGACGTCTGAACAGTTTAGGAACTTGTATAATAGAATTGTGATATCTAGACGTCTAGACTACTGTACATATCTCTAGGCCTAGTCTATAAGAATCAGAATAAATTCTCTATATTTTCTGAATAGTCGTTTTTAGACCTTTATTTGGACAGATAAAGCCGACACCTTCCTGAAAATTTCCGAGTGAGAAACCAGTTAAGTTTCTTTTCTATGATGCTTTCCAATTCCATTTTACCGGTAATGTTATATCTATATTTATGATACGAGCAATGGGCGCCAGAATTCACCATAAATATTCACATCTCGGTGACTTTTAAAAACTTATCATCATAATCTTCATTAGGTCGTGACGACAGCACGGATCTCTATGGCTCTTCCACACCACCTATCCTCATCGACATTCGCTTCTGTAAGGTCCTCTATACAACATACAGTATCCATGCAGAGCTAATCAATGAAGGTTTTTGCTAGCCGACCCAAAGAAGAACCTATGGGCTCGTTCCTGCTTCTTCAGCAGTGTCCAGCAGGTTATGTGTATATTACCTGGATAATCTGTGTGATAGGAAGCAAGTGTCCATACAGCTGCTGTTTTGAATCCAATTGTCCCTCCAGCTATGGGTAAATAGCAAGGTAGATTGGGCTCTTTAACCATGGCTAGATAACCCGTCTAGGAGAAGGAAAACTCTGAATTCAAACCGGTTAAACTCCGCTTAAAAATTGACCTTGTGTCGCATCCTGCTCGTGCGGGGGTTGGTAAATATATATACTGCTGCTGTTTTATAGAGTGCTGCTTTCAGAATTTGTTCAGAACAGCACCCAGCATTATTGTACAGTTCTCAGTTAGATTTTGCTCCAAACGTTTCGTTAAGGTCCATGGGCACAGCCATACAGTAGCACTGACACGGCTCTAGCTTGGAAGTATACTCACTTTATCTTATCAGAGAGATCATATTTGTATATGATCGATAATCTGACAATAGCAGCTCAAACCTTTCTCATACGTTGATTGACATTGCTTTTTTCTGTGATTATATCTACAATAACTGTATGTGTGTGTGTGGGGGGGGCATAAACTTAGGATCAGTTATTAACTAAAAAACCCGAAGGATATATTTTCAGATAGGCATAGAAATTAAAGACAAATAAGAAACGAGAAGTTCGGCTCGGTCGGACACGCCGCAAGGTTCACTGACAACAGGTGGACCTGTGGAGTTGTCGAGTGGTATATGAGAGACCGGAAACGACCACTCGGAAGACCTCCACAAAGATGCGCAGATGAAATTGTCAAGTGATTCGGGCTAACATGGAAAAGAAGGGCAAGATCGATAACGAAATGGAAATGCATTGTAGGCAGCGATGTGGAAAAGATCAGACAGCCTTGTCAATATGTAAAAAGTTTGATCAATAATTTGCCTTTGGGTTGAGGTAGTTTCGTATTCTATGTATGTATGTGTAACTATCTATCTTTCTATGTGCTTGTGTTAGTGTGATTATTTCTATCTATCTATCTATCTATCTATCTATCTATCTGTATGTGTGGCTATTCATATCTATCTATCTATCTATCTATGTTTGTGTGTGTGTGTGACTTTTCATATCTATCTATCTATCTATCTATCTGTGCCTGTGTGTGTGATTATTTATATCTATCTATCTATATATCTATCTATCTATCTATGTTTATGTGTGACAATTCAAATCTATCTATCTATCTATCTATCTATCTATGCGTGTGTGTGACTTTTCATATCTATCTATCTATCTATTATCTATCTATCTGGGCACGCGTGTGTGATTATTTATACCTATTTATCTATCTATCTATCTATGTTTATGTGTGACTATTCATATCTAGCTATCCATGTGTGTGCGACTATTCGAATCAATCCATTATATATATATATATATATATATATATATATATATATATATATATATATATATATATATATATATTTATTTATTTATTTATTTATTTATGCATTTGTGTGACTGTTCATATCTATCTATCTATCTATCTATCTATCTATCTATCTATCTATCTATCCATCCTTCTATCTATCAATCAATGCTTGAATCTGTGACGTCTGGGCTAAACGTTAATATTTGCTTTCATTTGAAATCCAGAATTTCAGACTCAAATTAACTTTTAAGTAGGTAGCCCTTTTCCCTATTCCACCACGGCCATGTCGCCCTGTCGGCGGAGCTTTGAATACACCGACTGTATCCCTTTTCAGAAGAATGAAACCTCACACAAATCGGGATGTTCTGGGTAAGTCATTAAAATTCATCTGATGCTATGGCTTCGGTTTTGAAGCTTTGGGATGTGTGGAGTACTACTTTATTAGAATTACTCCCAGGTTCACTCTTACTCAGAGTGGTAGTACCAGTTATGTTTCCACCTGTGTATCAAATATATATGTTCAGAAATTAATACTAGCAACAGAAAATACCCTCCGGGCGTCGTAAAATTAATTTTTGAAAGACATTGCCAGAGAGGGTGGGAGTTAAAAATTCAATGTCCGTGGGTTTGTATCATAAGTAAGACAAATCCTCATATTTATTAAAGGAGTAAAAAAACAAGAATTTGAAATGAAAACTGAGCCCCGTCCCTCTCAAATAAAATGTTGCGTGCAATTATTTTTAATAATTTCCACATCAATTTTACACAAAATCGTAGATATTTATTTATTTGTAAACATTTAGTTAACTTCTGGTTACTGTAAAAAAAAAAAAAAAAAAAAAAAAAAAGAGTAAAAAACAATTTTAAAAATTGCTTACTCAGATTATGTGTGTATATAGCATAAGAATATTGTGACGTAGAGCTGTGAGGTAGAGCTATGACGTAGTTTTTGTTACAGACAGAAATAGAGACAATCTCTATTATTAATAGATTGATAAGAATACTTGAAACCGTAACTGTGTGCTAACCAATGATTACAGATAAAGTGTGCAAAGGGTCATTGAAAATACGATTGTAATCAAGCTTTGCCTTATTGGCTAACGTGTTAGACTGCGTAGTAACCGACCAATTGGCTATTCACGTCAAACCCTAGCACCTATATGATTGTCCTGATCGTATTGCTCTTTTAGTGACCCCAACGATTTTATCATATACATGCTCGAAGGCAGTAGCCGAGGGCTTAGTGTCCTGGGTATGACATCAAACTTCATATAGTAGTGCAGTTCCAATTCTGGGGCTCTGGGAAGTATGGAGAACCATAGTCGTGGTAGTACCAGTTATTTCCTATAAGTCTAATATGATCAAAGGGAACCACTCTTGACTGATAAATTATTTATTTATTGATTGATCTACTAGGAAAAAGAAGACGGGGTTAAGGTTCGGGTTAGAGTTTAGGGTTAGGAATAGGGGTTAGGGTTAGGGTCCAATTCTGGAGCTCTGGAAGTATAGAAAACCATAGTCGTGGTAGTTCCGGTTATTTCCTATAAGTCTAACATGATCAAAGGGGAACCACTCTTGACTGATAAATTATATATCTATTTATTGATCTACTAGGAAAAAAGAAGACAGGGTTAGGGTTAGGGTTAGTTTAATGGGAAAATAAATAAATAATTTATCAGTCATAGGTTAAATAGATAAAAAATGAGCCTAGAAAAATGTGTTTGAAAATGAGTTAAAAACACTTTGTATACCCATTAAGAATGAATAAAACAAACATGTATTCGGCATAAAATAACCCGAGGGTTGACGTACCGTAAAATCCAACCAACCAACAAACCAATTAATCAAGCTTTGGCATTTAAAAACCATAAGGAGTTAATATGTCATTTACAAAATAAACCAACGAGAATCAAAATCACCATCACAACTACGCTTATTCTGTAGATTTTACGGCATGTCAATCAATGTATTTCATCCCGAAGACGTTTCTGCTTTATCAATTTCTGTTGGGTATTCACTCTTTTAAAACTCAGGTTTTAAACATATTTTTAAAACTAATTTTGTTTATCTATTTAACCTATAGATAGGGCCCTAATATGTACTACCACTCCGGGTCAGGATGGACCTTGGGATAATGGCAATGAAGTAATACTCTACACTGCGAATACTCCCGGGTCTGCTCTGATTCAGCTGTATGTTAAATACTACCACTTCAAGAACAAGGGTCACCAAACTACGACCCGCGAGCCGGATCCGGCCCGCGCAGGCATTTTATCTGGTCCGGCGTCGGTATTCGAATGTTGCGTTCTTTGATAATGATTTGAAAATAAATATGTTGGTTAAATTTGTTTTTGTGCATCTTACGTCATCCTCCATGAATATAACATGGAAAGATGATTTTGTTTTACATCTTTTTTCTCAGAGCTTTCATTCTGGCTAGCAAGTATTGAACACAATAATAATGTGGTCCGCGCTCGATATTTTTTCAATTATCCGGCCCACCGTGAAAAAGTTTGGTGATCCCTGTTCTGCAAGGATGGCTTTAGATAACACACGAAGTTTGATATGCCAACAATGAAATCTAACCTAATCAAGCTTTGGAATTTAATAACCCATAAGGAGTTAATATGCCATTAAATAATCAAACAAAACAAAACCACTACCACTACCACAACTAGGCTTATTCTGTTGTTTAGCAATTCGTGTTGCCATAACAACTATCATGTTATTGTTTCAATGACACAAGATGTATAAGTCGATTTGGCGCCAATTCAGAGTTTGTCGGATTTTTAGTTACTTATTATTCATACTCTTTGCTAAGAAATAAGATTTCATAAAGAAAAGCTTATATAAACTAAGTAGATTTTATGGAGTGAAATTGATAAATGCCTTACTGACACTGTTTTTAAGAGTTGGGAACATAACCACATATGTCTTTCATCGATATACAATATTAAAATATCATAGTGATCTTTACACAGTGTGGTGATCGGATAAACAGCTTGTGGTGATTCTGACATGAGGTTCAGAAACCAAGTCCTATCGATTGATTTATAGTCGAAATGACTATAGCATACACATATACATACTGTGTATATCGATCTGTAAGTTTTATTGCCTGTGACTCAGTATAGACATGCTGGTAAGAAGTTAAATAAATAAATATTTGCACAATTGGAAGAAGAGATGAGCGTAATTGAACTTTTAAATAAGTGAACTTATATAATGTTTATAAATAAGTGAACATATAATGTTTGCTCTTAGGCCGCCACGATTTCTGATCCCAAAAGTACGTGCGAAATTTATTAGATTTATCAAAAGAATAAGCCGTAAACGTTTTAAAAAGCTACATTAATTTTTAATTATTTTATTTTAAGTGGTAAAATTCGAGATTAAATGTTTTTGATTGTACGAGGTTAAGACAAAAGTATTTTATTATCTATTGAAATTTTGGTTCACTGGTTGGTTGGATTTTACGGCATGTCAACCCCTGATTTATGTCAAATACGTGTTTGTTTTGTTCATTCTTGTTGGGTATTCAATTTTTTTAAACTCATAATTTTAAACACTTTTCTTAAAACTCATTTTTTTTATCTATTTACCCATAGATCGGACTCTAACAGGATATACTACTCTGGGTCAGAATGGACCCGTGAGTAATAGCAATAAAGGGTTACTCCTCAGAGGTCCATAATTGGATATTCAACAATAAATGCAGTTTAGCGTCATACTCAGGGCACTCAACAACCGCCTTCTAGTAGTATGTTACAAGAGATGGGGGCTTGTCATAAAATTAATTGAGGAATACGGTCCAGGGCCGAAGCCATTGGACCCTCGGCCCTGGACCGTACAAGTTAACATCGATGATCCCAAGGGACGGTCCTCCCCCAGGCAATAACTGCCCTTTCGATTTAAACGGACAGGGCTGGATTTATTTCCGGTGCCTGAGGCGCCCCTTGGGGTTTTGCACTCGCCACCCAATGAGTCTCGGCCTGTTGGTGGTCCTACATTTATAGGGCCTTGTGCCTAACCCGTACACGTGGGATACGTGGTAAATATCAAGTGCTAGGACTTGACGTGACCGACAGGTGGCCTCATTATGGTGGGGAGGTGTCTTACCCCTCTGTAAAGGTGCAATCGGCACATCCTACAGAACTAGCCAACAGGACCCACAGTTAATTCTTAGTTTCTTTTTATCATTATATTTTTGGTGGTAAAAAAGAAAATAAATTAAACGAATACATTTTCGATCATTTTAACTCGACAAGCGGTTAAGAGCTAAATTCAAGTTCTTGACATATGTTCGAAAAAGGTTTTAGAAAATAGAATTATGTTTCAAAACCCTGACGAGTATACGATTACATTTTTTCAAATAATTTTTAAAAGTAAAAAAAAAAAAAAAATTCTAAAACAAAAAAGATTATATATATATATATATATATATATATATATATACATATATATATATATATATATATATTATATATATATATATATATATATATATATTCATTTGGCAATTCAGTCTCGAAAGACTATGATAAAAGTTTTTGTGTGCCCCTGAGGTTGCAGCGCCTCCTGTGACTATGAAGTCCTATGTTTGAGAAACATTCTCGACCACAGATTTTGCATTTGTAGGTTGTCCCTGTAGATGATGATATCCGATGCTTTGTTGCCGTTGCTTTCTTATGTACCTCTTAGCTTCATGATGTTGTATCAGGGTGAATTCTGACGTGTAAAGGCCTCTATGGAGATTCTGCCGCCACCGAAGGCGGTCTTGAGCCAAATTTTCCCAGCTGGAAGGGACAATGCCAAAGCACCTGAGATCATTTTTGCAGACATCTTTGAATCGCAATAGGGGGCGACCAATCTGTCTTTTACCAGATGTTAGCTCTCCATACAGGATGTCTTTCGGGATTCGTCCATCATCCATCCGACGTACATGACCCAACCATCGGAGACGACGTTGTCTCAGTAGAGAGTACAGGCTGGGGAGTTGAGCTCTCTCTAGGACTGCTGTGTTAGTGATCCTGTCCCTCCAGTTGATGCCCAGTACACGTCTAAGGCAGCGAAGGTAGAAGGTATTTAGCCGCCGCTGTTGGTGGGAGTATAAGGTCCATGTTTCACTTCCATACATACGTATATTATATATATATATATATATATATATATATATATATATATATATATATACATATATATTGATACTCAATCAAAGCTTACTTGTTTATAAATATACGTGTGCGTGTGAAGCCACTTATATTGGCCGTACGATCCAAGATTGGCTGTCAGAATTAACCAGCACATACCCGAGTAATACGCGAACACAAACCCATCCGGGTTATCGCAGAGCAGCGAGTCTTCGATTTGCGAACATCTAATCAACATGAGCGCTTGCCAGTCTAGTTATAATGATCACCAATTCTCTAATTTGCACAAGGCTAGGACGAAACACCATTTACAGGTCCTTGAGGCCGTAATTATTAATTTTTTTCGTCCTACCTTGTGCAGACAGATCAGACCTAGGTACTCGCTTATTTTATTGGGCGAGTGTCTGGGGCCTGGTGTCACATAATGGGGACTTAAAAGAAGTAAAAAATTTTTTTTCTTTTCTTCTTTCCCTAAAAACCCCCCTCATATATATACCCATATGTATTTACAATTTGACTTTTAGTCGCCTCCGGCTGTAAAAACCTTGATGAGCAACCGGACGAAAGGGCCCTTGTTTTTATTAAATAAAACATTTTTTTTTTCACTCTTTTCCTTCGTATCCACCTATATAGGTGATCATAATGATTACCCTTAAAGTATTATTTAAATTTGCTTGTACCAGAAATTTATTTATATATATATATATATATATATATATATACGGTAATGGTGATCGTGGATAAAAGTTTAAGAAGCAAGTCTCTCAAATCACTTGATTGTGAGTTTGATTCTGATTAGTTGCCTCATACTTTTGATCTTGAATCAAACGGAAGATGCTTCGGCCTTGAGACTAAATCTAAGCTAAACTCATTAAATAACTCTTTCTCAGTCACACAACCCGGTCCCATTAAAGAGTAATAAGAAATTTCGTTAAATCAAAATATTTTAGTATTTCACACATATACGATGTTTTCTTTCCAAGTATGTACACTCACGTGCATTTCATGAGGGAATAAATTTTAGTCATCATAATTCTCTCCCATTCTTAAATAGTTATATCAGAAATTCATTGAGATTACATTATTCCTTTCACAGAAAAGCACCCTTCCCTTACTGAGATCCCATCTCATTTAATACCAGCTTTACTCCATGAGATCTAAACCCACATAACACGTATATATCCGCACGTGGTGTAATGGTTAGCATGCGAAATTTGCAGACCATTGTTAGTGAGTTCGATTCTCATTGGGCGTCCCATACTTCAGGCCTTGTGCCACATCTAAGCTAAGCTTAGTAAATAACTATATACAAAGTTATTAAGTATTTACATATGTAAAACACTTTCGGATTAATACCCATTGGAAAGTAAGAAAAAACTAATTGCCCCAACTATGGGTTAAATAGTACCACTTCTATTCAGCTTCAAGGATGACTTTGGCATTAAATAACCCACGAAGGTTTATATGCCATTAAACACAGAAACCAAACAAAACCAAACGTAAAAAAGAGGATGGATAAAAACAATCAGTTTAAAAAAGAAATAAACATGTTCAAAATATGGTTGATTAGTTTTTAACGGCATGTCAACCTATCTAGGGTTATTCTATATTAGAGAATTGCAATCACACATTATTCGTATTCGATAGGAACTTGTACCCCAACGCACGAAAAAAAAAATTCTCAAGGAACAACAACAAAAAATGTAAATATGAACGCAACTCTCTAATCACTAGGCATAAAATGACCCTAGACTGGTTGACATGTCGTTAAAATCAATCAATCAAAACTGGAAGATTGAATAAGAACATGAAAAAGTACGTACAGATACAAACAAGAAAAGTAAAAAGCAAAAGAAGAAAGTATCTCATAATAAATTACTCTTGTCCCTACTACATCATTTTTCTTCTTTGTACGATCAATAATTTAAATGCAAACACTGATTGCCGGTATAAAAAAAGGAAAGTCATGAGACAGTACTATCCAATCACTTCATTGAAAATTAGTTTCCTTAACTCTGATAACTAATTTGGGGTTAGTTTTCATCTCATGTAAAAAGTTAATTAGATAAAACTAACGTCATTGGCTACAAAATCAATTAGTAACCTAAGAAGCAAAGTTGAGCTCTCAACGTAAATGTCATAATCGAGTTTAGCTTTTCAACAAATGTTATTAACTTCATCATATTTTTTTTTATTGTTATTATTATTATTATTATTATTATTATTGATACTCACATAAAGACCGCCAAAAGTGACTATTAAGCTCGATGTGAAGATATTTTCTATTTATAGGAGATATATTATCATTATTAGATCAATGTTAATTACAATAGAATATCGACTGACTTTTTAATAAAGATAATTATAGCCACCCAGACTATCAACTTATGGTCGGTTTAATTCAGTCGATAGAACAACCGCCTATGAGCCACAAGGTTCCGGGTTCAATACCGGCCCTCGCTATCTCAGCGGATAAGAAGCACAGTTTGGAACTGTGCGGTAAAATGAGGAGCTGATGGTAGGTATGGTGCTCTACTATTGACTTATTATCGGTTTAGCTCATTCGGTTGAGTATCCGCCTCGGGGCAAGAAGTTCCGGCATCAATACCGGCCCTCGCTATCTCAGTGGACATGTAGCACAGTTTGGAACTGTGCATTAAAGTGGGGAGGTAATAGTAGGTGTAGTGCTCTACCTGAGACGAAAAAAACTCCTAGCCAGGCGCTAATGAAAAGAGGATAGACTCCCTTGCTGTCCGGTTGATACCGACAATAGGCCACTCCGCCAACTTTACTTACTAGTACATAACTCATTTTAAACTTCAGGAGATA
>CM042138.1:129771417-129778917 GCA_023376005.1 Doryteuthis pealeii | reverse complement strand
TAAAAATAATGTTATATAATATGTATATATATATATATATATATATATATATATATATATATATATATTCAATAGTTCGTATTAATTTAATCTGTTCAGATCATTGTTTTATTCAAAATTAAAATCATATTAATTTTAGTTTTTTCTAACGGCCATAACCCACACCTTTTAAAACAGGAAATGAATGTATACATTTCGCTACATTTTAAGACTTTCTAAGTTAATGTAATTTCAGCTCTAATTTAAACGAACTTAGGTAAGCAACTTTTTCCTTGTGTTGAATTTTAAAATTTCTATCTAGAATCTGTATTTGTATTCTTTCATGCTGCAATAAACCCAGTTTATTTTTCTCTATATATATATATATATATATATATATATATATATATATATATATACATACACACACACACACACACACACACACACACACACATATATATATATATATATATATATATATATATTCATATTCAGTCGGTAAAGCGTTCGGCTAGAAACCACAAGGTTCGTTCCATACCGGTCCTCACCAACTCAGCATATGAGTAGCACAGGGAGCTATGCGGTAAAGTAAGGAGCTGAAGGTAGGTGTGGCGCTCCACCTCAGACGCCAAAACAATCTCCTTGGTCTAGCGCTATTGAAAAGGGGATAGACTCCCTCGCTGATTGGCTGATACCGACTTTAGCCCTCCCCCACGACTTTACTTTTTTACTTTTATATATATATAATATATATATATATATATATAATATATATATATATATATACAACAGGCAGTGAGAAAGTACTTGAAGGTTGTATCATTAAAGGCTTCTAACACTGTTTCCTTTTGTGGTGCCAATATCTTTGTCTGTGTTGCTTCCCAGAGGAACAATATCGAAAGAAATAAAGTTGATTTGTAATTAAGTTAGTAATAGTTTTTTTTATAACAATTAGTCTCATTACTTTCTAGACGGGCCTCGTAGATATAGAATCGCGAAAATTAGTTTCTTCTCTAATACCCAAGTGAATACAACTTAAAGTTACGAATAAAAATCAATAAATACAAAAAAAAAATCAAAAAAAAAATCAAGCGGACCAATGACAATCTCAGACTATATTGGATAATGTTTCTCCGCCTCGAGGAACAGGACACGAGAACCAGCAGTTATTGGCCTTCACTTCACAGTAACCCGATTCGCCTCGCTCGCAAACCAGGAAATATTGAAGCATTGCAAGAGACGAGATGTACAAAGATCTACGCAAGCAACATTTGTTATTGTCAATAGAAATAACACAGATCAGAACTATTATTTGCCATAATCACTAGACGATATGTCGATGGGAATGTGATTAAATCCGGAAATATCACTACCTACTATTGAATTACTGTAATTTAATGCCAGGCCACATTAATGCTCGCGAGTTGACTTGTCTGACAAAGCGTTAAGATGTCAGTGTGCAACATGGTGTATTATTATCAAGCCTGCAGGTTTTGATTTTCTGTATTTGATTAAGGTGCATGAAGATATTTTTAAAACGTGTCGATGATTTTCTTCATAGTAATATAGAATGTAATATAGCCAGTAATATTATTTAGTCTCTACTTTAGTGATTATTGTGACATTGCTCATTGGAAAAGTTGAAAAAAACATTAAAAAATGTACAAAAAGAAAAATAGCTTAATATAAAAACATTTAATATAAAAAGACACCCTACAAAAAGCAGTGATTAAATTAGTGATCTTCATAAAAATTTGTTACTACATGTTCATATTATCTTAGTAGATTTTCAGAAATATCAAACTAAACAAAGGTTTACGATAAACAAATTAAGAATGTGTTCCTCAGTATCGTACCCCATACAAGGTTCTAAGATAATTTGTCTTTAAAAAAAATTGTATTAATTAGAATTAATTTATACTAGCAGCGGCTACCCGGCGTCGCCTGGGTAAAGGTAAATTTTTTTAAAGTTAGTTCCGCAGGTTCATTATTACTGAATCATGATTTGTATCCTCGTGGGATGCCCTATTTAAATCCCTATGTAAAAAATTAGACCTTGCATTGATCAAGCTACTCTGAAAATAAATATTAATGTCTACTATCTAAAATATAAAATAAAAAAATCCATTCTGTGATCATTTAAATTTTATTTTTTAATTCTCTTCACGAATATAAATCAAATCTCTATTATTTTTGCTCAAAAACCAATCCCTGGTGATATTCAATGTATATATATATATATATATATATATATATATATATATATATATATATATATACTTTGTCGTTAATTGTTTTATTTTCAAAATTTCCTCTGGACATACTTAAACAAATAACTGCCCTTTATATATAAATATATTAATGACTAGTGTATTTATGTTAAAGGAAAATGTATGATAACAAAAGAAGACACATATACGCTAATGCTTTTAACTAGTCTTTTTGCAGAAACGAGCAATAACCACTTATTCTGTTTAAGCATTGTTTGATTTTTTGAGTCGGTATATCATTCATAAATTAAAATAAATTAGAATGTTTTTCAACTGCAGATTATTACATTTGTTTACAGCTAAATTACTTTTCTCTAATATTTTCGGTTCCATAATCTGTAGATAAATATTTTTCTTTCCGTTACTGAAGAAAATTGGAGATTAATCATCTGCCATTGGCAGCAAGGGCCCAATCAACACAATTCCGTTGATTGGTACCCAATTTGACTCCGTTTATAGAATCACTTGTAGGGTTGAACATCACAGTATCGAGACGTCTTATTTTCCAGAACCAAAATGGACTTCAGCAGATAAATAAACTCTTGGATTTTTGAAAAATATGTTTGTACTTTCATATTGTTTATTGAATCTACTACATCCGAATTTGAATGCCTATCCCTTAATGTGGAAAAATATATGGTGCCCAGCAACAAAGTCAATACCGTAGAAAGCAAAAATTGCAAACTTCCCTCGACTTTCCCATTAGGGGGCACCGGGAAATCAACCCATCACCTATTATATTAGCTTTATTCCTATCAACTTGTTTGAATTTTAGCTTTTGAAGTATCTACAGGTGCTGTTACTATTTATGAATGAGTGATTTTTACATCAAAGGAACCATCACCTTTATCAATAAACAGGCTACAATGTTTGCTGTTCAAGCTGATAAATGTTAAAATAAAAAAATAATAAATTTCTCTAAATTTTATGATAAGGCTTTATAATTACTATTATTTAGATTATTCAGACTATTGTCCTCATCTTTATTGTTATCTGTACAACATTTCGGCCGATATGAATAATAAAAATAATACTAAAAATATAAGTTATCAAAGAAGTTGTTAACACAACACTAGCACAAACTGTATCAATTGTATAATAATTAAGATACATTTCTGCCGTTTAAAGACACTTCGCTAAAAATGTGGAATGAGGAGTAGCAATTCATTGCCATTATTCCAAGCTAAACTGTGACCATACACGTAGGATAGGATAGGAAGTAGATGGGGAGGAAGAGCTCTCAATATAGTTTTTGACTAACGAGAAAAGAGACCGTTTGGTTTGAATTCAGAGTTATCCTTCTCCTTGACCGGTTTGTCATATCAAGATTAAAAAGCCCAGTCTGCCCTGCTATCTATTGATGGAGAGAAAATATTTGAACTCGTACCTTTCTCAAGGATATTAACGCTAAGTGAAATGTAAACTCTGATAAACTCGGCTTAAGAAATTGACATTGTGTCACATCGTACTCGTGCGGAGGGGTTGGTAAATATGTGTATGAACACATCTTTAAGATACGAGGTGAGTAAAAAAGTAATGCCATTTTGCTTAGGACAGGTATAATTACCAAGACAGGAACATGTATCATACATGAAAATGATGTTGGTCCTCTGTGGATCACATCCCGACTTCTCCACATAGTCAGCGTTTCTCTCAATAGCAAACGAATGAGAGCATGTATCCCTGCCTGGTAAAATCCTCTTGACTGAGCGACTTCTTCACTATAGATTTCCCTTCCTTGTCACTGGAATAATGTTGGCTACTCAAACCCTCTTTCATGGGGTCAAAGAGGTGATAGTCTAAAGGCACTAAATCTGGTGAGTATGGAGGATGCAGTGAAGTTTCCACCTGAATGAGGCGAATTTCCCCTGGTCCTGATCCTTGTGTGTGGTCGAACATTTTCATGCACAAGGAAGACATTGTCGATTGGCAAGTTGGGTCTTACTCGTTGGATACTTGCTCTAAGCCTCGTTAGGATCTCAATGTAGGCCTTAGTTTTATAAAAAAAAAACTTAACATGAAATAATGAAAATGGTATTAATTTTTGACTCATCCTCGTATAATCCTATTTTGACTTTCAGGTTTATAGAAATTTGTAAAAAAGAAAAATGATTTCCAGTGTGCAAGTATATCACATACACAATGGAAAAATAAATCAAGCGATATCAGTAAAATGAAATAGGATACATTGCAATCCTGTCTTTATTGCTAATTGGAATGAATAGTTAAATACAAAAGAAGAAATCTTCACGTCTTGCAATAATGCATGTGGATCGGAACGTTCAGACAATTCATGCAACATTACGTAAAGTAAAAGAAGGGTTTGCTTTGATCATGTTTTACTTTGGTTTCTAATCTCTCCGATCTGTTGAAACGCGAAAGTAGCTTTTATCTATAAAGGGGATCAAAGGAAACGATGCATTCTAGCACAAAGAAGCATTTAAACAAGTCTCATTTGTCTAAGTCAACAGCCTCTCATTCGACGCTCTTTGAAATGGTCATTGAATAATAATAATACATTTTCTTCACTTTTGCATTCTGTTGTCAGAGTTGCAAAAATACTGTAATCCCCACCATATGACTTAACTTCCAAAAACCATTGCTTTAGATTTACTGATTCTTTTTTTGGTGTTGTTGCTTTTTGTATTCTTCTTACTTTGGTGTGGTCAAAGCAGTTGTTATTTAACCACTCTTGATAAAAGGTCTAAGTTTAATGCAAGGAACTCACACATTTTGTCAAATAGCATAGGTCCGTCGGCATTCCCGTTTATGGGTCCTGTGATGCATAAAGGTTTGATCCAGAACGTAATCACCCCCATACGACATAACTTCCAAAAACATTGCCTTAGATTTCCTCTTTTTCGTTTTTTTTGTGTTGTTGCTTTTTGTATTCTTCTTCTTGTGGTGTGGTCAAAGCAGTTGTTATTTAACCAACCCCACCTCTCGGTGTAATGACAGGCTTGATACAGGTCGAGTTTAATGTAAGTAACTAACAGATTTTATCAAAAAATAGCGTAGGTCCGTCGGCATTCCCGTTTATAGGTCCTGTAATGGACGTATCCATTTGTATATCCTTCAACGTATCCAGAACGTATATCCTTTGAGTGGATGCAGATAGGGGCACGTGGTGTAATGGTTATCGTTGTAAGAAGTGGATACAGTGAAACAAGTTAAAATCCTAGATGCTGTTTGCATTATACATAACACTAATACTCTTGGGAAAGTTATGCATCCAGCTATGGGTAAATAGTAGGGCAGACCGGGCTGTTTGAATTTGGGTAGGCAACCAGTCTAATAAAGAAAAAACTCTAAATTAAAACTTGTGTCACATCCTACTCGTGTGGAAGGGTTGATAAATATATATGATATTATTATTAATACGCCGATTGTTAGACAGCTATGTTGAATTTTTGGTATATAAGGTGTATGCTAAATGCCCGCCCCTACTTATAGACTAGGCCGGAATCATGTGATCTAACGCTTGGCCAATCACTGGCAGTACTCTGAGGTTGATACTATACTTAACCGACCCTACTGGCCATAATTACGTTGACATCCATGGACGAAGGACATAGGATTAAATCACTGGACCTTTACCAATACGCAGGCTAGGACTTATACGCTCACCAAAGGATTCCATAACACAGGACTTTCTTTAAGCCCTTTTCAACTGGCCAAGGATGACATTTAAAAACTTTACACTACATTTTCTATTAACTGGATACACGCCTTACAACGCGCAGACAGACAGATATTGCCATTTATGTTGTTGATAACTGTTACATAATTATTAGATTCCTAACACTTATGTACCATTAGTGTAGAAACCAAAATAGCTGTTATAATTTGCAGCCGGCGGCCTTGAAGGATTGAGTGACTCGGCTTGACCTCAGTCTGATCCTCCTTCTGGGGGATACCGTGAGAATCGGTGGAGAAGACCCTCTTCCGGTTTAGATTAGAAAGAGAGTTTAGTTCAGTATCGGCCAACCACGAAGGTGGTAAATTGCGTTAAGCGCACTGCCGACTCAATCTGCGCAGGTAGTCTGGTGGGGATTTCGGAATAAAATATGATCTAAAGCAAATCGAAGTCTTGGGTTATTATCTAAAAACTACCAATGACACAGGGCTTCTGATAAAGAGAAATCCCCAATGGAAGACCAGACACGAAGTCCCCAAGACGAAGTCCAGACGCTAGAAGAAAAGGAGTATACAACATAACTTTCTACGCACCCTGTGTTTGACACAGACTGAAGTTGCCATTTATATAGTAATGACTTTCTACCAACCCGTGTTTAAAAGTGACTAAATTGTAATCCAAAACGTCCTGCTTATATTAAGAAATTTCATATATGAATATTAATGAGTCATAATGTCATCTAATTTCATCTCGGAAAATTTAGTTACGAATGTAAATAATCATTCTGTCACATAATTTCATAATGGAAAACCAATTTTTACATTTTCAGAATTATGCAATCTCGTCGGCCTTTAAGAGTCTGTGAGAAAATTAATTTTATTCTGTTGCTTGGCTCCGAGGTCACGGCCAAGCAAAATGACATTCAATTTCATTATGAATATTTAAAAATAAAAAGATAATTTCCAACGCACGGACACTCTTAAATCTACAAGTCATCTACAAAATAATTAGGTAATGCTCTGCATATTTTAAAAATAGATTAACTATTTTAGATACGAAATATAAGTGCATGTGGGGTAGAGTTTTTTTTAATTTTTATTTGACATAAGTTAAATCAAAGTAAATTTTCAGTGTGGAAAACACATACTGGGTAATTCCATGTTAAATCATCTAGAATAAAAGTAAAATTGTCACCCACCCACTTCAATTCTTCTGAAACTTTTTTTCCAGATGGGGACTATGTTAACATCAGACAATCCTCAAAATTTGAGCTTCCAATTTCAAATATTGGCGGAGTTATGTCCCTTTTTAGATCTCCAAATTTGGTGAGGTGGGCGAAAAATGGCGACTTTTTATAATCTATGTTTGTCTGTGAAATGAGTTCTAGAGCTTCCCTACTACTAAAATTTGGTTTATAAAAGCATTTTTACCCATAAAATCCAAAAATTCCATCAAAATGTTTTTAGAGTCAACCAGTTTTAAGTTATTGATGATTTCTGATTTTTCATAGCAAGATCAATGTCCTTATGTGGCACTACATCTATGCCAATTTTTTTTTCTATTATTATTTCACATATATTGAATATTATTTGTACCAAAAAGATAGTTTGA
>CM042138.1:129733917-129766417 GCA_023376005.1 Doryteuthis pealeii | reverse complement strand
ACTTAAACACTCCTGCTAACACCAACAATTGACCACCCCTCCTCTATTCGTGACCTCCTAATTCACCAGTATGAAAATGTTCACCGTTGAATTGAGAACTCTATCCAACGTCCTGAAGAAGGTTTAACAGACCGAAACATTATAACGTCGACATCACTACCCACAATAAACATCGATTTTGTACAACATCCCGTGTTTGTCTACCTTTCTCCACATATTGTCTGATTAATTTCCTCTTATTTCTCCCATATATATATATATATATATATATATATATATATATATATCACCACACACACACACACACACACACACACACACACACACACACACATATATATATATATATATATATATATATATATATATAGAGAGAGAGAGAGAGAAGAGAGGAACAGAGTTAGAGACAGCGATAGAGACTGAGGGAGAGGAAGCCGAGCAATCAGCACGCCTTGATATATGATGATGATGATACATCGGTGTATATCGCATAAATGCCAAAAATGCATAAAATGTTAATATTTTCCCCCCTCCTCTTTAAAATACTTTTGGCGGTTCGAAGGCATTTTTTCGACAAATAATTATTTTAGTAGTTTGTAGACGTTAAAAGTAAGCCACCTCACAGTTTTTTTTTATCGACAAGTAAACGTAAATATTTTACCTCCCTCTTTAAAATATCTTTTTTTTTCGGCATTTTCATTTTATTTTAATCTAAAACAACTGTCACGAATTTTTAAATAAATACGACCGAGTTTCGAAAAAAAAACAATCAATACATTATTATTCCAAACAACTGTCATTAACTTTTGAATAAATGCTACACCATTTATGAAATTGATATTTTATCAAGTCGAAATTGTTAGCCACTAAGTTTGAAAATATATCGACAAAGGTACCATCTATGGGTCAAATAGATCAGTTTGAAAATTATTAGTATTAGAAAAGAATATTTGAAACCACAAAACCGTGTGCAAATTATTAGTATTGGATAGGAATACTTGAAACCATATAACTGTGTGCAAATTATTAGTATTGAATAGAAATACTTGAAACCACAAAACCGTGTGCATATTATTAGTATTGGATAGGAATACTTGAAACCATATAACTGTGTGCTAAGAATTAGATACGAAACTATATAAGTAGTAAAGTAAAGTTGACGGAGTAACCTATTGTCGGTCTCAGCCGGGCAGTAAGGGAGTCAATCCCCTTTTCCCTATTGCTAGATCTGAGAGATTGTTTTTGTTGAGATGGAGCACCACACTTACTGTCAGCTTCCCACTTTACATCACAGATCAGATTTCCCAAGCAGTTCAAATCATATGTTGAGTTGGCGGAGACCGTTATCGAACCCGAAACCTTGTGATTCCTAGGTGGATACTCTATCGGCTGAGTTAAACCTGTCCCTTGAAACCATATAATTGATTGTTATCATTAAATAGTAATTTATTTGAAACTATATAATTATGTATGAACAAGTAGTATTAAAAACAGTTACTTAAAGCTATAATTGTTTAAAATACTGTCTTCGGCATCAAACATCCGAACAAGTGTTGACATATCACCCCCTCCCCCCCAAAAAAAGAAAGAAAAACATCACCAGAAATAACACCCACCCACCACCCAAAACCAACGAAACAGTTAATTATATATCCAGTTTCTTTCTCTCTCTCTATCTTCTCTTCTTTTCGTTCTATTCCAGTCCATTGAAGCTGATGATGATACCCGTCTGATATGATATTACTTCCGATTCTTTCTTTCTTTCTTTCTTTCTTTCTTTCTTTCTAATCATATATGCCTTCTTTTTCTCTCTGACATGTAGCGTGTTCTTAATTTTTCTCATTATTTCCTCACAATCAGAACAACATGGACCATTATTTAACAGAGGGGATGAGGCGGAGTAACATTCGAACGCATGTGTTTACATCTTATTCTTTTAATATTATAGATATTTTACATTATGCAGCAACACATACACACACACACACACACTCACAATCTCTCTCTCTCCCTCTCCCTCCCCTCTCTCTCCCCCTCTCTCTCTCTCTCTCTCTCTATATATATAATATATATATATATATATATGTTATATATATATGGGTAATTCCATGTCAAATCATCAAGGCCATGTCACCCACCTCATTCAATTTTTCTGAAATTGTGTACACGTGTAGACTGGGTTAAAGTTAGACAATCCCCCAAAATTAAAGGAAAAAATAAATTCTATGTAGTGCCACATTGTGATTTTTTCACTTATTGATCTTGCACTGAAAAAATCCGAAATCATTAATAACGTAAAAAGGGTTAATTGTATGCCTATTCGATAACATTTTTGGATTCCTCAGGCCTAAAAGCTTATATAAACCAATTTTTAGAAGTAGGGAAGCTCTAGCACACATTTTTATGACAAAAATAGCTTACAAAATGACGCCATTCCCCCCCCCCACTAAATTTTTGGGAGTTTGAAATCGACATAACTCGGCGAATATTTCGAATTGGAAGCTCAAATTTGGGGATTGTCTAACTTTAACCTAGTCTACACCTGTACAAAATTTCAGAAAAATTGAAAGGGGTGGATGACAATTTTTTCCTGATGATTTGATATGGGATTGCCCATATATATATATATATATATATATATATATATATATATATATATATATAGTCTATCTAAAAGTTCTCTGATTAAACTGGTTTACAAAAAATATTTTTTGTCTGAGCCAAGAATGTGGGTGTTTTTTTTTACTAATTGGGTGTGCTGAATTCAAATTTATAAACAGTTTTGCTCTATCACCTCTAGTTTTCTGTCTTTTAAATAGTCTCATTTTAGTATATACAGAGTATATACGTGATTATTTCAACAGTTGCAGAAGCTTATTACAGATAAAACAGGATAGATAAAGAACATTGACGGAATAAATATACTTGAATGACACAATGTACACAATTCATAGTACCACAGACAGTTAGAAGTAAAAAAGAAGTCATAAGTCACACAATATTAGAAATTAAACTGAATGCATATACCCTTTATGTACAGTATGTGTACAAAATGTACAGTATGCATACCTAAAAACTAGAGGAGATGAGTAAAAATGGATTTCAAATCTGAATTCAGGGGTTGACGTGTCATATGTGCGTCAGGGTGCGTACAATTAAAGCTTGGTCACTGAGCCCTCCGCGTCACAACCGAACTGCTTGCTTGTAGAAATGGCCTTCTTCTGTGAACAAGTGACAATCACCATATATATATATATATATATATATATATATATATATATATATATATATATATATATATATATATATCATCGATTGCTTTATTTGTATATAACACAACTGTAGTATTACATTCCAGAAATATATATACAAAACAAATAATATATTTTAATACAGATTTATTGGATGCTTGTTTTTTTAACAGCATATCAACCCTTTACATTTAATGCCGAATCAAATATTTTTGATAAACAATTTGCTTACAGTACCTACTATTGCTTAAGTAGTCACCAATACAGATTTGTCATAGTATAGTTGGTTATTTCCTAGTTGAGAAACATGATATTACAAGGTGAACCAGAAAAAATAGAACCCAAATTATTTATTTATTTTCCCATTAAATTAACCCTAAACCCTAACTCTAACCCCCCTAGTTGAGTAACATAATATTACAGGGTGACCCAGAAAAAACAGAACTCACAAATTTTGTAATAAAACTGTTAATTTTAATTATTTTAAAGTTTAAGTCCAACAAGAGTTAGGCTTAGGTGAGGGTGAGGGTTAGGGTTAAGGTTGGGGTTTAGGGTTAGTTTAATGGGAATATAAATAAATAATTTGGGTTCTGTTTTTTCTGGGTCACTCTGTAATATCATGTTACTCAACTAGGAAATAACCGTATATTTTTTTTATTTCGTTTTTTTTTATTATTAGAACAATATAGAAAGTGAACATTACTGTGCTATGGGCTGAAAATATGCGTCCATTTTGGGTTGTGTAAAGATTTCTGTTGTAACATTTGCACACAATTACAGCAACATTTCTGTTAGTGCAATATCGACATAAAATGATCGGAGGAAATGAATCAATTTCTAATCTAGCTTTTGTTCCCTTTGACGCTAACTTATTTGGTGGAAATTCAATACATCTGAAAAAATTTGATAGACTCAAAGAAATAAATCTTTCTTTCTGAGTTGGTTTTAAATTTTCTAAGAATTCGCGCCATTGTGTTGATGCAAAATTGTAAGTGAACTTATACTCATATCTTTGTGGTCAGTTAAAATAAACAAAAAGAACAAACACAACACACACACACACACACACACACACACACACACACACACACACACACACACTCTCTCTCTCTCTCTCTCTCTCTCTCTATATATATATATATATATATATATATATATAATATATTAATATATTATATACACAATCTATCTAAAAATTCTCTAATTATAAAATGTATATATATATATATATATATATATATATATATATATATATATATAATTCAGCTGTAACCGTGAAATATCAGGTTATGAATATATAATGATTGCACTAATTTAAACTATAAGTGGCATATCAAATAGCTTTTGGCCAATCTTTATTTCTATTTTAGAATTTGGTTAATTATATAGAAATTCAAAACAAAAATAAATGAAATTTAATCTTACAGTCGCAAAAAACGCCCTCAATATAAATAAATGAATAAAGAAAGAAAGATGAACAGAAAAGTTAAAGATTTGATTTTGCAGTGTATGGAACTCATTTTTAGGCGCATATGTCTATCTTATTTTGGAGAGAAAAATCTTTATCTTTTTAGGTGGGTGGCTCCATTCAAAATAAGTCTAATGTTGCCCATTTGATAGAAGATCAAGGTTGATAAAAACACTATCGCTGTACAGAATAATTAAGAATAATTAAGAAAAAGTCACAAACAAAATTATCACTTATTGATACAAACAAAAAACAAACAAAAAAAACAAAAAAAACAAAAATCAACAAAAACAAGTTATAAAAATGATTAAAATCAATGATTTATCTTAGTTATTCATTTTCAATCTTATTTTTTCTAATTTCTTTATCTGATATAAATAAAAGAATAATTCAAAGCTAATATAAGACAGATAAATCGTAAATAAACAAAACAAATGAAACTAATGAAAAATATAAATATGAAGAAAATAATGATAACTGATATTTAACAAGCGCCGTTGACTTTATCTTTTCGCTACCCTAACTCACACACACACACACACACACACACACACACACACACACACACACACACACACACACATATATATATATTAACATAAAGGTACACGATTATAACCTACTCGAGTTTCACCATAATGATCTTCAGGGTTAAATCCACTGGATTAATCAATATTGATTAATAGCAGTCGATTTCACGTGTGTGTTTTTCGCAATAAAGGGTTTTTCGCGTTAAAGGGTTTATCGCAATAAACCGTTTATCGCGAAAAACCCACACGTGAAATCGCCTGCTAATTAATCAATATCTTGATTAATCCAGTGGATTTAACCCTGAAGATCCTTATGGTGAAACACGAGTAGGTTATTACTGTGTACCTTTATGTTAATAAATTGGCCCTACTAACGTATTGAGCACTATATATTTGTTATATATATACACACACACACACACACACACACACACATATATATATATATAATATAGTTGTATCATAAAAGTATCGAGATTGAAGGTGAATTTACCAAGATAGAAATTAACAATGAATGGAATGGTAATTTTTTCCAGAATACAAGGTGTGTCATAAAAGTGCCAAATTTGAAGCTGTATTTACCAAGATAGAATAAACGATGAATGGAACTTTAATTTTTTCAAATACGAGGTGTGTCAAAAAGTACAAAAACTCCCGATACTTTTTTTGACACACCTTGTATGTATATATATATAATGTAAGAGAATATAAATGAATGACTAGGAATTAAATTTAGCGTTAGCGTAGATCAAAGTTAAATATATAAAACAATCTTCTTTTTTTCCTAAAAGATAAAAAGAAAATCTTTGTCTATCAATTAATGATAAATTCATTAGGTAAGTGAAGTTAGACTTAATCACAAAGGACAAAATGTCTCTAAAGCGTTAACTAAATCAATAAACAAAAATGACAAATACAAGTGAGGCACTAAAAATAAACAAATACTGAAAGACACAACAATCCTGTGCTTCAAACTTTTTTTTACTTTTAAATATAAGATCCTTGATCCCGACCGGTGGGGCATAGAATACACCGATTGTATCCACTGCTAAGGGGTAATAATACCGCCACCCCCTGATAGACGGCGGCGCGTTCGTTCGAAGATCTCAGATAATCTCGGAAACTTCAAGGCGCTCCATCGTCGTGTAATGGTTAGCAAGCTAATCTCGCAGATCCATTACTAGTGATTAGAGAATGGCGTGACCTTGTGTCATATCCGACCCGTGAAAAACCCGTTGGATTAATACATATCCTCGAAAACTACTAAAACTTAATAAATATTCCAAATAAATATAGTTTTAGTAGTATTATCATCATATTTATAAATAAAAGAAGAGGTTTCTTATTCCGATTTTCTTTGAACATGTAAGCATTGAGATTGAATTAAATCTCCCTTTATGGCCCGAGACCTAGCCAGGAGAGAAAGGCTTGAAGTGCATATAAATATGTGGATGTCATCTGATTCCAGGAACAAGAGAGAGAGAGAGAGAGAGAGAGAGAGAGAGAGAGAGAGAGAGAGAGAGAGAGAGAGAGAGAGAGATTCATTTAACTCCAGCGCCACGGGTAAAATTTGACACAAGGTAAATTCTTTAGCGAACTAAAACTGGTTTGAATTCAGTTCAAGTTGAAAAATTCCAAACTCAAAGCTCGAAGTAGTTGTTAAGTCTAACCAAACTGGAGATACGTGAAACGTCGAAACACGGTGCATGCAGATGACTGTCATATATATATATATATATATATATATATATATATATATATATATATATATATATAATAAAGCAGAGTGAATCAATGATTGTTTGCTAAACGCTTTTTCCTGTTTAGTTTAATGACACAAAATTCATACTAAAATGATCCTTGGTTTTAGGATTGAGTTATGTTAGAAAAATCCATTTTAATTGGTTCTAATTAGTCGTAATTTGCAATTAAGTAAAAAACTGACCCGTCTCTTACTCCCCATTCTGTCTGTCACATCTCCCTCTCTTTGTATATCCTTATTACTTCCACAGTATGTTTGTTTCTCTATTAGAGAGAGAGAGAGAGAGAGAGAGAGAGAGAGAGAGAGAGAGAGAGAGAGAGAGAGAGAGAGAGAGAGAGAGAGAATTTGTATGTTACATTTCATAAGCACCAGCTAGGCCAGCAACTCTGGCTCTTAATAAGAATTGAAAACCTTCTGAACAAGTAACAATATTGTCCCAAACTTTGTACTACGCCATGTTTCATTCCGTTTTATGTTCGCAATATGAATAAATAATTACTTAGTTCGAAGTGAATGAAAGATCTCCGCGTAAAAAAAAAAAAAAAATAGTCAAACTCTTATTATTAAGAATTGTTCTCGCACATGTAAATCTAATATTGATAGTTTGCCATAAGCTAAACTAATATGAGACACAAATCCTCGTATACTAAAAGAATATGGGAAATCTAAACGTCTTAAAGGTGAGAGGCGATGACAGCTAAGAAAAGAAAGACGACCAGTGTGGTGTGTGGTGCCATTAACGTGGAACATGGCGTCTAACCAATCCGGTATCGGGCAACAGACTTGGCGCCATTTGTGATACTGGGAAGTTTCCGTGGTCACGTCAATCGGAATTAGCACTTGAAGACCTGGCCAAACGCCGATATAAAGATAAAGCCCATAAATCATGTAGACACCGATATCCCTTTCTTTGAGCAAGCTTCTCCACCTTCTTTAACATTTAGCCACAATATCACACCATCATTAACACCCCAAAATCAGGGTATTACTTCATATGTGCTTCTGCAACAGCTAGCAACAATAATCTATACAGCCATCTTTTGATTTTCTTACTACTTCTAAAAACTCACAAACAAATTGCCTTTTTTTCCCATCATTACTTCTTTCTTCACTGATAATAAATACAAATATCAGTGTGTCAGTGAGTCACATTATTTTATGTTCAAAGTGTATGTTGAGAAATGTTGGATATAAGGTGTGTGATGAATGTCCGCTCCTACTTATAGACTTGGCCAGAATCATGGATCTATCTCTTGGCCAATCACTGGCAGTACTCTGAGGTTGATACAATACTTAACTGACGCTACTGGCCATAATTAGAGTAACACTCATGGGCGACGGACATAGGATTAAATCACTGGACCTTTACCAATACGCGGGATAGAACTGATACGCTTATCAAGGATCCCATAACACAGGACTTTCTTTAAGCCGTTTTCAACTGACCAAGGATGGCATTTAAAAGCTTAACAGTGTAGGTAATTGTGTATATTGTATGTTTATATTTATATCATTGGTGTAGTCATTTCTTTTTTTCTTTTTTGCACATAGTCGTATCGAATATAATCTATTTGAATATAGATCGATTTGACCCATAGATGGGACCCTAACAGGTACAACTCAAGACACTATCACCCTCAGCCATCACCTTCTAGCACACATAGAGGATAAAATGGGTTTGGGTTTGCCATAAGGGAACTAGGACCGAGACAATCATATATATATTTATCAACTCCTCCGCACGAACAGGATGTGACACAAAGTCAATTTCTTATACGGAGTTCAACAGGTTTGAATTCAGAGTTTTCCTTCTAGACTGGTTACCTAGCCATGGTTAAAGAATCTATTCTGCCCTGCTATTTACCCATAGCTGGAGTGACCATCATATAGGGCTTGACGTGACCAGACGATTGATCAGAGGGTGTCTCTTCGGTCACCCGTCTAGGAGTGTTGCATGTCATAGACTGTTCAGTCACCAGGCTTCTATTTATTAGCATCACGGTCGCCATCAACGGCCAAAGGGTGGTCCCATTAGCGGGGGGAAGGCTTACCCGTTTGCAGAGGAGCAATCGGCGTATTCTACAGCCCCAGCTGACAGGATAGTGTTTTAAATCAGAACCGATCAATTAGTTTTCAATTAGTTTTACCAAATTGAACATATCAGTCTCATTACTTTCTAGACTGGCCAGTATAGTTCTTATTTGTGACGGCTACTAAATTATTTATCTTTAATAGACTAACAGACGGAAAAGATTAACCATCTATTTTCATAAAACATAATTGTAATATACATAAATTAAGATCTACATGTTAAATCTTTTTATGAAAAGTAAATCATTAAAAAGTATTGGATTTTTTAAAGATCCCCACTCTTTCGCAACATAGTGGCACATCTTTTTGTCGATCACTGATAGCGCCAAAGTTAAAAGAACGGTATATTTTAAAATCCCAAATATAGCATCGATGTCATCTTTAATTAGTCTTAGACAATTTCCATGCGTTTATTTTTCTATTTTATTTTCTCCGTTGTGCCAGATTCTTAGGAGAGTCACCGCGGTGCAATGGCTAACGAACAAAGCAGTCTCACTATTACATTCACTTTAAGACTAATAACGATGAGAAAGGTATAACCCCCTCTCATATCCCTAGATATGTCTTAGTTAGTACCAATAACTTTCGTTTAAAGGAATGGCATTAAATAATCTCCAACGATTGCTATGTCATTAAACAAAGAAACAAAACCAGACTCTCAATTCATTTGTGATTTTTTTTTGCATATATTTAGCATTTTCACATTATTTATTGATTTAATATAAAAAAAAAAAAAACATTACTTACGTTAATGAAACTTTTGAGACTATTTTGACATCACCAACATTTTAATGTCTTGATTTAAATTAGTTTTTCGAAAACAGTAGAGAATTCTTTAAATTTGGATCAGTCAAATGTGATCGCATTTTGTTTTTATTCACGTCCATAGCTGAAATAATTGTTCCCATATAAACGTCGAAGATTTAATTTCAACCAAAGTTTCTTATTTCTGGAAAAATATTCCATGTATCGTTCGCCAGAATTCAATTTATATATATATATATATATATATATATATATATATAATATATATATTATATACCAGCCTCTCCACACTAGCAGATGTGACACAAGGCAATTTTTAGAAGAATTTAACAGGTTTGAATTCAGATTTTTCCTTCTCCTAGACTGGTTGCCCCGCCAAGGTTAAAGAGCTCAATCTGCCCCCCTTATTTACTCATATATGTGACGAGAATAGCAGGATGCATACCTTCCACAAGGGTATTAGTATAATGTGAAAAGCAAACAGTCTCGTCCAGAATACGAACTTAATGAAATAGGAGACATTTGAGAATGACGGAATGAAGTAAAATTTATCTCTAATAATGAATTTGTACAAGCATTTTTGGCAACCACCACACCTAAGTCCACATTCATGTCACTCCCATAATAAAATCCACTTATGTCTATTTTAGATTAGTGGGAAGTTAAAAGATATCAGAGACGAGTGCATAGCTGAGTTATTCATATAATAAAATGTTTAGACGTTTAGAGTGTTGTCTGGATGAGTCGGTACCAAATTTAAAAAACAAAAAAAATCATGAATTCTGTCCCAATACATTCTAAAGAGCACTTTATATTTTTAGCGAAATAAAGGTTTGTGTAAATGTAGCACTCTCATAATATAACATTGTGGCTTAGAACAGCATCTGGTAAGCATGCAGATGCAGCTTCTTAGATCCTCATTTGTGGACACAGAATCAGATTAAATGGTCGATTTCGTCTTGAAAACCCACGTTGTGAAGAAAATACCTCGGAAGACAATTTATAATGAATATCATTTTATTGTCAGGAATAGCTCTGAATTAACACAAGTAGAGAGAGAGAGGGTGGCGGTAAATTGTCTAAGCAGGGATTCTGACGAGATTGAACGCTTTGGTTGACCGTTAGTCTACTGTCTGCTGTGTGTTGTTTTTATGTGGGTTTGTCCTCTTTTTTGTCAGATCGTTAAAAGACTCATTAATCAAGTGCACTTGACTCAAGTGCTGACGCTGACATATCACCATAGGTTTTCTTGTTTTCTAAATTGAAAATGAATCTCAATGGTAACATTTCAGGATATGAATGATGGCACGACTTCACATCTTATCAACCGTCTTATCAGCTATGTCAGAAGAATACGTCGACTGTACCGCTGTAGAGACATGAAAAAAAACCAATGGGGCCACCAATTCATGGTAGGTTGTGACTCGTAATGTCTGAGGACAGGATTGTGGTGGCTGAGCGGTCTGTGTCCTGGGTACCAAGTGGTTTAGTGACTTGCAGCTTCACCTCTTATTTGGGCAACACGGTCGGTCAGAGAGGCTCCATTCAATCAATGGGTTTGTAGTCAAGCCTTAGCAACTATATGATTGTCCCGACCGTATTCTTCAAATTGGTCTTATGGCAAATACCCATCACTTTTTATCCTATAGATACTAGAAGGCAGTGGCTGAGAGTCAACCGCCAGTTGTTATCAATAGAAGTGAAGTAAAAGAATTATCTCTACCAATTTCAAGATATCAAGAAATTGAAACTTTGAAAATTTTATCAGGATGTCTTGATTCGGTATTAAATGACACGAAAAGAGTTTATAAGCCGTACAAAAGCGGGAAGCGCGTGGTGTAATGGTTAAAGTCATGGGAAATGGACTCGTCGCCCCGAGTTCAAATCCTGGACATGGTAATTGCATTTCACTTAGTGCTAATACCCTTGGGAAATGTATGAATCCTACTCTCCCTCCAGCTGTGGGTAAGTAATAGGGGCAGTCTGGGCTCTTTAACCCTGGTTAGGCAACCAGTCTAGGAGAAGGAAAACTCTGAATTCAAACCTGTTAAACTCCGCTTAAGAAATTGACCTTGTGTCGCATCCTGCTCGTGCGGAGGGTTGGTAAATATATATATGCCGTAAAAAAAAAAAAAAAAAAAGAGTCCCCCCCCCCCAAAAAAAAAGAAAAACCTTTA
Source organism: Doryteuthis pealeii (assembly GCA_023376005.1). Classification (NCBI taxonomy): domain Eukaryota; kingdom Metazoa; phylum Mollusca; class Cephalopoda; order Myopsida; family Loliginidae; genus Doryteuthis; species Doryteuthis pealeii. The sequence continues at coordinate 129,754,373 of CM042138.1, read as the reverse complement.
TCAAATGAGTGTCAGCAGTGCATCGACCAATGGGTAGCATGGTGAAATTAGAATGCTAAATACCAAGGGGATTCTTTTGAAAGAAAAAAACCTTTTAATTCGTTCTTTGTTTGCCTTTGTACAACAGCCACAGGTTCGATACTTTTTGAACACTCCTCGTATATGTGCAGCTGCGTGTGCATGTGTACGTGCATGCTTAAGCCTCTGGAACACTCATGAAAGCGACATTTTTTCGCTTCTACCGCCATATTTACGTGCTGCTAGCATATTTGCAACGGCTTTTATTTGTATCTGCTTGTTTGACGTATCTATGTGTAAATTTAGTCTAAATGCAAATAAGGGAATAAAAATGACATCGGTATGCAAACACGAAACAACTAAGAGAATCATTTTCCAGGCATGAAAGAATTAAATGGAATATAAAAAGAGAGAAACTGCGAGAAAATGAAATTAAAGGTTTTTAATGAGGAAATAAAGATAATTAATTGAATTAGTCAACAATGATGACGCAGTGAGACCGAATAAATAACAGGAAAACAATAAAATGAAAGCGAGGCAAGAATAAAGAGTGTTGAACAGAGCTGGGAAAAAAGTATCAATGTATAAAAATAAATTAATAAATATTAGAAAGGAAATAAAGGCAAAAAAGAAGGAAAGGAAGGAAAAGGAAAGAAGATTTATACATAAATAAAGAGGCAAAGAAATACAGACGGAAATAATTGAATGGAGAGAGAGAGAGAGAGAGAGAGAGAGAGAAGAGAGAGAGAGAGAGAGAGAGAGAGAGAGAGAGAGAGAGAGAATCAGTCAGAGACAGAGATAGAGATAAAGATACAGATAGAAATTAATGAAGAAAGAAGAAATATTTAAAAGGAAACAAAACGAGGAAGAAAGAATGACAGAAAAGAAAAAGAACGACAGAAATAAATGAATAAATAAATACTCGAATGGGAAAAAAACGAAAAAGAAAGAAAGAACAAAAAATGAAAGAAAGACAGAAAGAAAGAAAGAAAGAAAGAAAGACAGACAGAGTGGCAGACTGGCAGAAAGAAAGAAAGAAACATTGGAATGTAAATAAATAAGTAAATATATACTTGAACTGAAACAAAGGCAGAAAGAATAAACGAAAGACAGAAAGAAAGAAAGAAAGAATGATGGGCAGAAAGAAACATTTGAACGGATTTAAAGTGAGAAAGAAAGAACGAAAGAAAGAAATTTCTTTTAAAAAGACAGAAAGGAAGAAAGACAAAGAAAGACAAGCAGAAATAAATGAACGCAAACAAAGCAAAAAAGAGAGAACGAGAAAAAGAAAGAATGAATTGAACAGAACGAAAGAAAGAATGAATGAAAAAAAGACAGAAATAACTATCTGAACGGAAAGAAAACGAGAAGGAAAGAACGAAAAAAAAAAAAAGATTTGAACAGACACAAAAGAAAAAATATTTGAGCAGAAAAAATTGGAAAATATAAATAAAAAAAAGAAAGGAAGAAGAAAGATGAATAGAAAAGACGCAAAGAAAGGAATAAAGACACACTGGTTTGAACCAAAGCCAATCGAGTGATAAAGACGAAAACAAAGAAAGAAAAAAAATTAATAAATAATTGTTTGAACAGAGAAAAGCAATAAATGAATAAAGAAATAAAAAAAAAAGAAAAAAAGAATGATCTGAATAGAAAGTAAATCAGCATAGAAGGGAGGTAATATTAGAACAGAAAGAAAGGGTTGAATAAATACAAAAGGGAGAAATAAATAAGTATATGAACAGAAAGAAAAACGTAAACAGAAATGAATAAATAAATAAATGAAAATTTCGACCTATAAAACGAGAAAGAAACAAAAGAAAGAAAGTTTCGAACAGAATTATAGGGAGAAGGAAGGAAAGAACTATCTAAGAAAAAAAACCAGCTTTGAATAGACTCATAGAAAGAAAGAGGGAAAGAAGAATAGAGAGAGAGAGAGAGAGAGAGAGAGAGAGAGAGAGAGAGAGAGAGAGAGAGAGAGAGAGAGAAGATTTTGAATACTTTTGAGTAAATAAAAACCAAGACAACTACAAAAACCAAAAACAACAACAATCATCAAGAAGAAGACAAATGAAAAAGTGAGACAAAAAGTTAACAACGAATAAAATGAAAAGAAAAGGGAACATATAGTTTAAGGTTTGAATTAGTTTATTTGACAGAAATCAACTCCTCATGGGATATTCAATGCTAAAATTTAATTCATTTGTAAATATTTGACTATAATCATAACAATCTATATTTTCAATTTTTCATTGTAATTTTTTTAAATTGAACTTTTTATTTGTGAATATTATTCGGATAAGGGCGAGGCGAAGAGGAGAGGAGCATTGACAGCAAAGAGAGCCAGAAAGAGGGAGTAAAGACAGCAGTTTCAGAAAGCATCACAGTTTGTGTGCATTCAGTGCACCAAAGACTGTCGCCCAGGAATTGGCCTGCGGAGTCACAAGCGCAGATAATTTATTTATTTATCCTATTTCTTTCTGTATTTCTTTTTATTTTTTTTTCTTTTTCTTTCTTTTTTATTTATTTTTTTTTGTGGACACTACGCCATCGTACTTAGTGGACGAAAAGATGCCAAGAATTATTCTTTATAATTTTATTGGGCCTGTTTAGCTCAGTAGGTAGAGCAACCGCCAAGGCAACCGCAAGGTTCTTGGTTCGATACCAGATCCCACCAACTCAGCTTAAGAGTAGCACAGATTGGGTATTCTGTGCGGTAAAGTGGAGAGCTGACTGTAGATGTGGCACACCACCTTAGAAAACACAATCCCCCTTGTCTAATGCTAGCGAAAAGGAGATAGACCCCTCGCTGTTCGGCTGATACCAAGATTAGGACACTCCGCCGACTTTACTTATAATATTCTTATTTTTTGCAAACATTTTATATTATCAAGTAATTCTATCTAATACAACTAATTTAGACACTGTTGTATGGTTTCAAATATTCCTATCCACTAGTAATAATTTATATACAAAATGTTTTCAAGTAACTAATCGTATTAAATAATAATCATTTGTTTGCAAACATTTATATAGTTTAAATCATTTCTATAAAATGATAACAATTTTTAAACAGATTTATTTTACCTATAGATGGTGAAAACATCGTTGGTTTTATTAATGGTTTATTTATTTAACAGCATATAAAATCTTTATGGTTAAAATTTGATTCAATTATCTTTTTGTAATCATAAGTATATTTTCAATGTTTCATTGCATTTCTTTTAATTGCAGCTTCTTAGTTCTCTCTCTCTCTCTCTCTCTCTCTCTCTCTCTCTCTCTCTCTTTCATATATATATATATATATATATATATATATATATATAGAAAGAAAGAGAGAGAGAGAGAGAGAGAGAGAGAGAGAGAGAGATAAATACAAGGTGTATCAAAATGTATCGAGATCTTTTGTACATTTTGACACACCTTTTATTCTGAAAAACAAAAGTTACATCCATTATTTTTCCAGAGTACAAAGTGTGTCAAAAACGTACCAAGTTTAAAGCTGTATTTACCAAGATAGAAATGAAGAATGAATGGAACGTTATTCTTTTTCAAAATACAAGGTGTATCCAAAAGTACAAAAAATCTCGATACATTTTTGACACACCTCGTATATATATATATATATATATATATGTATGTGTGTGTGTTGTGTGTGTGTGTGTGTGTGTGTTATATATCAGTAAATCAATACGTCTGTAGCTTAATACAACGATTAGCAGAATGTTTAATTGAACCTTTAATTGTATAAGGTTTGGTTAAGGTGCATTAACAAAACCTTGAAATATAAAGATTACATCTCACTTTTTTCGCATAAAATGATGTTGTTTCATGTATTCTTACCTAGTGATAGCTCAACTAGACTGATTGCTAACCAATACTAATAATTCTAAACAGATATGGTCAATACAAGAGTGCTTCACATTCCCAGAACACCAAAACCAGCGCCACACTGCCGTATGTAGAGGGGAACACTTGCCCCTCTACAGACATTGAAGGGTAGCATGTGACTTACAAGGTTGCAATTATAGGGCATCCAGCGAGGATTGAACTCGCTAAGAGTAGGATATGACACAAAGTCGCAAGTATAGGACATACTGTGATGATCAAATTTGCTATTCCATGTAATGGATTCGCAAGACTAGCTAAACATTCCACTTCTTTGGGACGCTTTTTTTTATTTTTATATCCAACCCTTTCGCTACGGGTTGGATGTGACACAGGGTCACAAGTATGCGCCATCCAGCCAGGATCGAACCCGCTATTCAGTAGTAATGGATCTGCGAGACTAACTTACTAACCATTACACCATGATAGGACACCTTTTTATACCAACTAGCTTGCCACCGGAAGGATGTGACAAGGTCGCAAGCACGGGGCATTCAGCTAGAATCGAATTCGCAATTTAGTAGTGATAGATCAACGAAACTGGTTTGCTAACATTATACCACGATGGGACGCCCAGACATTGAAACTCTGTAACCAAAAAAAATTGCAACACCACTGTACCTAAAGATAAAATTGTATAAATATATATAATGTAGGTATAGCCAATATTTCGGTACGACACCCCCATTTCTGTAATTTTTTATAAAAAATAAAAATTATAAATTGTCACTTATCTATTAATAATGGAGATTCGCTTCCGGTTTTTGTCTGTAACAAAAATTACGTCACTGCTTACGTCACATTACCCAAAATCGTCATAACATAGAATAAATACACTCAAAATTTGAACATGCAATATTAGACAGTTCTCATTGTTTTTTTAAAACAAGTTTTAATAAATTCATGACTGGTATTATATATCTATATATAGTTTGTTTTATTTTAATACATATTTAAAGTTTACATTTCAAATTGTTTTATTTTTTAATCTTTTAATGAATTTATGATTTTACTTACTTAGGGTACAAACTCGCTGACATTGAAGTTTTTACTCCCACCCTCAGGCAATATGTTTGAAAAATCTATTTTACATCGCCCGGAGGGTGTTTTTTATTTTGTTCTCGTTTTAATAACTTACCTCGGGAACAGAGTCTTAACTTACGAATAAAAATATTCATGAATTTTTCAATTATAAAATGAAATAAATCTCATTAAAAAGAGCACATCTCCAAAAGAAAGAAAAACGGCAAAAATGATTTATTTGGCTGATAAAATTTATTTCATAAAAGTCTCCCGTTTTCAAGACTGTCAAATAAATAATTTTTACATTTGATTTTTTTATATCCACCCTCTTCATAATACAGCAAAAATTACGTTAAGTTTTACGTTAAGTTTCATTTATTCTTCCCAAATTTGTTTGAAATTTAATTCGGGGGTGTTAAAAACACGTTTCTTGGTTCTATCTAATGCTGTACTTACTCATCGATTGCTACATATTTATACATTTGGTTAAAAACCTTCAATACTGTAAATGCGTGCTTATTCATGGGTGATAATGTATAATACTAATAACACAACCAGGAGCAACTAAAAGTTACACATTCAGATTTAATAGCACCTACACACCAAATAGATAGATAGATAGATAGATAGGATAGACAAATAGACAGATAGATAGGATAGACAAATAGATATATAGATAAATGGATAGATAGATAATAGAACAAACAAAATCTCTGGGGGTGTATGAAAAGAATTTAGACAATTAAGTTTCCAACTTTGGGAAAATCGAATACATAAATACAATTAAAAGAGAAAATTTAGCAAAACATTCCTAAGTAAAGTTTGAAATTAATTAAATTAGTTTTCTCAGCCGTAGTCTAATTGTTATTACAGGTTTGTTCAGTTGTCCATTCAAAAGGAGGTCAGATCGAATAAAACTCACATAAAACATGTTTCATATGTTAGAATTGTTATTTGTCTCAATAAAAGTACACATACATTCATACATTGAAACAAGTACGTACACAGATTAAGTCAATAAAAATAAACATTATGAATTTATTCACCTCCATTTAGATGCACTTAGCAGAACGGTTATTGTCGGAGGAAAAGGAATCAGTGGCCCGAGTTTAAATCATGGACGGGGCTGTTTGCGTTTCACTTCACGCTAATATCTGTAGGGAAAAACACGAATCCATCTATTCTCCTCTATTATGAGTCAATATTAGGGAATACTGGATATTTAGTAACAGTAAGGCAACCAGTTTGGGAGAAGAAAAATAATCTCTGAATTCAAAACCAAATGGTGTGGGACTAGCTAGCAACCCCATCCCATAAAAATGCACCGTAGCACAACCAGCGGGGTAATGTAGTAGTGAACGTGATGTGGCTACGGCATTTCATTTAGTTCTGGACATAGAATCAAATGGGTTTTATATGTATTGATGAAATGAGGCTTAATATGATTAATTATGATATTCGGACTATTGTCCTTATCTTTAATGTATATAAACACAGCTTTCAGGCCACTGTAACCACGGGTTCTGTTTTAGGTGTGTTTTTATTTATTATTATAATTACCTTAAAATAAGTCATCTTCAGACGATTACTCATGAATTCAAACGCAGTTTCGGAGCTTAATGCTATTAACCAGTATGATTTATTACCCCTCTCTCTCTCTCTCTCTCTCTCCTTACTCTAAAAATGGCTATATATTGCAATAAGTCCAAAAACAAATCATACTTATGTTAGCGTCATGTGGACTTAAAAAATCTTAAACACTTGTTGCTCCGACAATAAAATCCTAATGAGTAGAAAAAAGAAACAAACAAAAAAACAAGATTCGAACCATTTTGCGAATCTTTGTTTAATCATAAAATATGTACTTTTCTCTTGTTGGATCTACAACACACACACACACACACACACACACACACACACACACACATATATATATATATATATATATATATATATATTATATATATATATATATATCTGTTAGAGTTGCGTGGACATAAAACCAACGGCGCTTGGTTAATAACAGTGTTTCGCCTGACAGTGCAGTTTTGAAAATCGCATTAGCGAGAATCTGTCGGTACCCAACCATGGTCGACTTCATGTCCACGCTACGCTAAATAAATTATACATGCTCTATCAACGATATTTAACTCTATATAGCACACTATATTAATGTGTGTGTGTGTGTGCGTGCGTGAGTGTAAACACACCTTATCATAACCCCAGACATGTTAACATACCGTTAAAATCAATCATTTACCTCATTACCCCCTTTAAACTATCCATGCACAGAACGTCCTATAATAATGTAATGGTTAGCAAGCTAGGCTCACAGATCCGCTACTACTGAATAGCGGGTTCGATCCTTGCCGGATGCCCTATACTTGCAACCATTTTTTGTGAGGTTGTTTACATTTCACACATCGCTAATGCACTTGTAAACAAATATATATTTTGTAGTATAGAGGAATGAATGAACAAATAAAAGGTTTAGCTTTTATTTATTTACATGGGAACAATATTTACAACCAATGGTTTCCAGCTAACGCATTCGTCATCTATCAACGCTCTATCAAAAATATTGAGCACTTTTCTAATATTTTGTAGTATATAGATATCAATATAAATATCAATGCTCCATTTAAGATAAACATGAGAAAACTTCTTAAAACCATTTAAAATATAAATGAAATATCTAATACTAATTTTATAATTTGCAATTATAACAAAATGGGATCTTTTGGCGGGTAATTGGACTGTGTGTTAAAAGGATTTATTCCCGCAAATCTTTCCTTCTTTCTTAATTATACGCAAACTACTTGGCTCAAAAACAAATTCCTATTTCTTCGAGCCAGCGAATTTTATTCTCAAAGGAAAAGCATTAAAGCAATACTGTAATGAATAATCAAACGAATTGAATGCCAATGCCATCGATTGATCCAAAGTTTTCTTGTTAATCTGTCAAAGTTAAACCAGTAAAATACATTAAACAGAAATAAAAACAGATTTAATTCGATTATTGTGAAGAAGAATCGATTTCAAGTTTCCTCTGATTAAATATTAAGATGGAAAAATACGCTTACTTAGCTGTTCACATTTGCATAAACTGTCATGTTGGTAACATTGGTGAGCCATTTTCATCACCATTAGTAGCTAATTAATATTGCAAAGTAGTACACTGACTTAAGAGTTTAATTCGTTCCGATCCTAATTAAATTTCCTCGTATATCAAATCAATATTTCCCATTGAAATAAACTTAAATGCGATTAATCCGTTCAATACACCATCAAACTCTGTAATTTGTTTTTTTTTTGTTAGAAAACTAGCTCTGACTTTTTTTTTTATAAAAACATGATAAAATAGAATGTAATGAATTATGTGTCGTTATGTCTTACTGTTAGTTTTCTTTATAAATAATATTTTTTTTAGTATAATGAATTTTGAAAAACGTTTTTAGTGAACCTATTAACATAAGCGTATCTGAAGCTCGCTCGTACCTCAAATTTTTATCTCTCAACACAAAGCAAAAAATGACATTTCTTACCTCCGAAAGCTCGTAAGTTGGGGCACTCGTAATTCAAGGTACAACTATTTCTCTCTTTAAGTGAGCTTATTAAAGCACCTTAAATGACTTTAGTTTGTGGGTTTATTTTACCGAAATATAAAGCATTATGGCAAGGCACTGGAATTAGTAGACCAGTTCGTATACTTCAGCAACAATATCTCATCTACTGAAAACGATGTCAACATATGCATAGAAATAGAACGGACTGCTATTGAAAGGTTATCAACCATATGGAAATTTGATCACTGATAAAATAAAACAGGCATCCTTCCATACTGTAGCCGTATCAGTAATCTATTATACATATATAAAGGGCAGATGGTGTCTAAGTATGTATGCATGTATGTATACCCGAAGGAAACTACGGAAATAAAACAATTAACGACAAGGTAAATATATATATACAACTTCACTATCACCAGATATTGCTTGTTGAGCAAAAGTAATGAAGATTTGATTTATATTCGTAAAGATAATTAAAGAATAAAATTTAACTAGTAACAGCATGGATGTCCCACCTGACCGGATCAACAGAAGGTCTTTTTTATATAGGGGTTTTAATGGGGCATCCTGTGAGGATCTAACACTTGATTCAGCAATAATGGATCTGCGAGACTAAATTTTTGCCCCTCTCCGCTACCCAGGCGACGCCGGGTAGCCGTTTCCACAGATTGGACCCTAACGGGTTAAAATAGATCGGGTACGGAGTACTCCACACACCCCAGATCTTCAGCGGGTGAAGTCCTTGTGATTTAGTGGCTATCGTGATGGACTGCGACATCGTAGTAAGCTACTTCAAATTTCAGCTGTTCTATTGTCTATCTTAAGACAAACACTCTTACAAAAGGTGTTAACCCCCTCACCTCCCAGCTATGGGTTAAATCGTACCGTTAAGTATCTTCTACAAGGATGGCTTTGGCAGTAGTAAAGTCGTCGGGGTGGCCTGATGTCGGTGTCAGACTGACAGCGAGGGAGTTTATCCCCTTTTCACTAATGCTAGACCTACCATTAGCTCCTCACTTTACCGCACAGATCCCTGTGCTACTCATACGCTGAGTTGGCGAGGGCTGGTATCGAACCAAGAAACTTGCGTTGGCATTAAATAACCCCAAAAGGTTGATATTCCCTTAAACAAAGAAAAACAAAACCAGATCTTCAGAACTAGAGCCTCGCAATCAGATGCGGTTTAGTGCTATACCAGGACATCCGCAAGAGATACAGACAGTGTATTATAGCTATTTACTAAGCATATCTTAGATATGGCACAAGGCCAGAAGTATGGGGCTCCCAAAGAGAATCGAACTCACTAACACTGGTCTGCAAATCTACCTTGCTAACCATTTCACCACGCGAGGTACCCAGACATTGTATTATAAGATCCGCCAAACTCAATTCTGAGGGGTGTACTTATTTATGGGCGGTACTGTATGAATCAATTACATGGCTCAATACGAAGAAAAGTGGCGCGACTTTCCAATTTGATACGTACAATGCCCTGAATTGTCTTGAAGAGATGAGACTTGGCGAGACATTGGCACTGTTCCGGTCAGTTAAAGAAATTGATCTTATTGACAGGAATAAAACAAATCTTTTTAAAATTGTTTCTGTCAAGAGGATGAATTAATACCTAAAATCAATTCTTTGATTTCTCCTTAATTAAAATAAGAATAGTTTTTTTTTTCGAAGTATAATCTCATTTGTGTAGTTTTCTTTTTTTATAATATTAGTGTCAGTTTTCATGAAAAATTCAATAAATTTTAATAGAAAGACATTTAAAACAAAAAAGGTCCTTCAAAATAAATTAGAAGCGATAAAGAATTCAATTTTTATATTTCGTTATTTCTATAAAGTGTATGCATAAAAATAAATTACTGACTATTAAAAGACGTCTGCGTTTAAAAAGTTATAAAACTAAATGATTGCTAAAGATTTGACGCAAAAAAGAAAAGAAAAATAGACAGACAAAAAAAATGAATAAAATAAGAGAAGAATTTTTTTATCAAAGAAAGAAAGAATAGAAAAATATCTTTAACGTATGGCATCATTTCAAGCATAACAATCTTTGAAATGAACTGATAGACTATTTTTTAAAATCATACTTGAATAAAGGTTTGATTTGCTTACTTTGTCTAATGGCACACCAATCTTCGAGTGCTGTATAATGCTAAATACATCGTTGTGGAAAAACAGTAATAGTACTGTTTAACTCATAGCTGGGTGATGGGGTGGGGGTCATACATTTCTTAAGAGTATTAGTATTAAATTGAACATGATAGACAGTGGAATTCGAACTCATTTACTATGATGCCACAGTCCAATATTTTACCCACTACATCACAGGGACTTTCAAATCATTAGGACCACTTTAATTAATGGTAACATTATTGATATTGCATTTCACTCCCTTTCAAAAAAGTAGTATTACTGTGTTATTGGTAAATGGGGATAACATGTGATTGGTACTGATATCCAGTCGTGAGCAATATGAGATTTAAAAAGTGTATATTCAAATTTAGTCGGATATTATATATCCTGGGTAAGGCTGGGAACATATAGTTAGTAAAGAGATAAAATGGAAAAAAACTATCATCAAGTATGTGGTGTGGAAAAACTATAAAGTACTAGGGTGAGTCAAAAAGTCTACAGCATTTATTTCACATGAGGCATAATATGGCACCCCCGAAAGCTTTTGTGGATGTCATGAAAGTGAACCACACTGGCTTGGGAGATGCCTAACTTGCGTGATACTTTCCGAGAGTTACTCACCGGATTTTCTTCTATGGCTTGGAGGATAACCTCGGTATTCCCGGTATGAGTCCTAGCTGACCTTGCCTATTAATTGTGCTACTTGCAACCAGAAAAAAAATCATGAATAAGTTCACCAGATCCCGTAGTATAGTGGTTGGAGTACAACATCGTAGTAAGCGAATTTAAACTCCAGTCGTGCTATTAATTCTCTTTAGGATTTACAATTGGAAAAAAATATTTTAAATTGACATATATCACTAATTAGGTCTGAGCCTATTCTAGTAGTAACCACCCAAAACGGAAATTTACTAGGTTTGAATTCCGAGTTTTCCTTCTCCAAGACTGGTAGCCTAACCAAGGTTAGAGAGCTCAGTATGCCCTACTATTTACCCATATCTGGAGGTAGAATAGTTAACTATATTTGTCTTCCCAGATTTCAATGAAAATTGTATATGGATTTATCTCCCTTTAATTACCCCCTATTTCTTTTCTGTAATCTACCAACTATATATTAATACTGATGTTCCTTAATCTTCCGACCGTTATCATCTTGCAAGACTCTCTGGTTAAAAATGAGACCGTCCAAATCGTCCATGATGAAGTGCAAACATGTAAATATTGATTATCTGGCGTCGCTTCATCCACCAGATTTATTTCTAATGAGTGCCGTCACCTCAGATAAATAATGGAACATTCCATTTTTATTATAAAGAAAGAAGAGATATGCTACAAAGAAAAAAAATATAGAAAAAAAAGAAAGAGAGTAGGAGAATGATTGAGAGAGTGGCGGAGAACTTAAAAACAATAACGCTAATCTTTTTCAATTGATGATGAAAAGAAAGAAAGAGAGAAAAAGGAATGAGTGGGAGTTAAACGAAGATTATTATATATTTTCCATATTGAACTATTTACAATAACTCTTAAGTAAACATATACAACGTTGTATTAATTAAATTATCATACTGTGGTATATCCACAGATCCTGATAACCAATAAGATTATTTTACTCCAATAAACCATTTAAGAATGCATGTATCTAGCAGTTGCTGCCGAGTTAATACTGTTGTATTTGGTGTTTATTACTACGGCCAGTTTTATTGTATCCTTTTTTTGTTCGTTTTAGATTTTTATTTGCTATATTTATAGTTCCTGTAATTCCTGTACGCGTTCTTATGGCGATTTTATTATTGTTGGTGTACTTTGAGATTGATAGTTCTGGCACGTTTTCTCAGATCCCCGTTGAGGGGAATTAATTGTGACTTATGTGGTCATATGAACCGATTCTTATAGAAAAAAAAAAGAGTTCCATACTTCCCGTCCTATTCGGACGTCCATTTTATGTGTATAGCTACAGTGTTTTTAAAAGGCGAATATTTCTCATTCCCTTTAATTGATTGGGATATTTATTTTTGTATATTCTATATCAGTTTATTTTACTGATGACACCAAATGAAACTAGCACTGTCTGTGGGGCTTGACTGCATCCACTACAGAGGTTACTCTCCCTCAATAGGTGTTCTGGGTAACACTTAACCGCACCCAATGATGAGGCGCCAGTTTGAGTGCTCTGAGGAGGATAGAGAACCCTTTACTCCAGTGTAGGGTTACAAGGAGTTACTTTATGGAAGCGCGTGGCTTAATGGTTAGGGTTTTAGGAAATGGACTCGTCGACCCGTTTTCAAATCCTAAACAAAACTGTTTGCATTTCACATAGCACTAATACCCTTGGGAAAGTTATGAATCCAACTCTCCCTCCAGCGATGTGTAAATAGCAGTGTAGAATGGACTCTTTAACCATGGCTAGGTAACCAGTCTAGGAGAAGGAAGACTCTGAATTCAAACCTGTTAAACTCCGCTTAAGAAATTGACCTTGTGTCGCATCCTACTGACGCGGAGGGGTTAGTAAATATAATTGGAGTTTGGAGGTGTGTCTTCTGTGATCTATTGAGACATCGCTTCTGTCATCTCGTGACCACGTTAGAAATGAGATATTTTCCCCATTTTCTCCTCTTTCTTTGGGTATAACTTTGGTGGAGTGGACATCTATTCTCATATCTATCCAGCGAGATAAATCCTACTGTAACATAATGGCTATGAAGATCCTTCAAACCTAAGTGGGATAAATCTTTACATAATTCTTTTAGGAAATACTTATGGGTGCCGTTGAAGGAAATGGACACGGCGATACGAGTTTAAATCCTGGACACGGCTGGTTGCATTTTAAAAGGCACTAATACCCTTGAGAAAGGTATGAATCCAACTATTCTCCCTCCAACTATGGATAAATAATAGGGAGGACTAGCTCTTCAACCTTGATACGCCAACTTGTATAGGAGAAGGAACACTCGAATTCAAACCTGGGTTTAAAAGTTGACCTTGTGTTGCATCCAGCTCATGTAGAGGGGTTGGGTAAATACATATATACAAAAGAGAAGAGAGAGTATATATCATTTGTTGTTTTTCAAGACGAAAGTTTTATCATTAGTGTGTCCTGAGGGTGCGTTAATTCCAGTTTTATATCATTGTTTTTTCTCTTGATGGATGGCCTAAAAAATTGACCTTGTGTCGCATCCTGCTCGTGCCGAGGAGTTGGTAAATACATATATTACCCTTTGCATTAACAAAACATTATTTGGTTTCTCTTTGGAGTATTGTGTACAGTTTACCTGTTAGTGATGTATGTGGAGGCGCGGTTCAAAGTCATAGGAAATGGACACGGATAGACGGTTCATATCTTCGACGAGACTGTTGCATTTCATATAGATCTAATACTATTGGGAAAGGTATGAATCCAAATATTCTCCCCAGGTTATGGGCAAATAGTTGGGTAGACTGGTTTCTTTAACCTTGGTTAGTCAAACAGTCAAGGAGAAAGAAACCCTGCTTAAGAAATTGATCTTGTGTCTCATTCTGCTTCTACGGAGGGTTGGTAAATATGTATATTATGTTATTTTGTTATTACATATGGTATATATTACACATCCAGATAAGCATTGTTTATGCGAGTTAATTGTTTGTCTTTCCTTACCAAATATTCAGTGTTAGTGTATCTATGTATGCACTAAAGCATTATAAGCCGGGTTAGCTCAGTCGGTAGAGCTTTCGGCTAGAAACCACAAGGTTCCTAGTTCGATGCGGTCCTCGCCAACTCAGCGTATGAGTAGCACAGGGATCTGTGCGGTAAAGTAAGGAGCTGATGGTAGGTGTGGTGCTCTACCTCAGACCCAAAAAACAATCTCCTTGGTCTAACGCTATTGAAAAGGGGATAGACTCCCTCGCTGACTGGCTGATACCGACTTTAGGCCGCCCCGACGACTTTACTTTTTTTTTATTATTACTAACAATAGGACAATGATCTTTGTGCGAAAACATGGTTTCAACGAAAGGTCGGTGCTCATCCACGTGAAAATGGTTTAAACAGATGAGCGTGTTTTTATTATATAATGAATTTTTCATAACTAAACCAATAAAAGATTTAAAGCAGAGATAACTGGCATTTTTATGCAATTCAAATAATCTTTTTATTTCGCTCATTTCAATAGCTTTTTCTCTCGACCTGTCCGTCTATCAAAATGATCGATCTTTTTCCCGCTTTTTCTTCTCTCTGTCCCCCATTCATCTTTTGCATATTTTCTTCATCCAGCCGGTGAAATTCAGTTTTTCTCTCCTCATGTCAAATAATAACATTAAAATTTTTAAATCTACCACGACATCAAAATTTACGAGTTCAATTTTCAAATTTTTTTAATGCCGAACGGAGAAAATTAAAAATAATGCACTCTTAAAATGTAAATTCGTCTAATCAGAATGTATCAAAGGATTTAGATTCAAAAATCATTATTCGTAATATTTTTTCATCTGCGTATTCAAATAAAGGTGTCTGGTGGTTATTGCTGAGACAGAGTGACAGCAAGTCCCGAATCTCCAGTTCTCTATTTTGTATACACACAGGGGCTAGGTGAGGGGTCCCAAACACATTCGGGTCACATGTTACTCACAAACAATCTAATATTTTCCTAAAACTTGGTAATTTGTTCCTCGTCTCAGACCCTGTTTCTACCCAAAGAAAAGTAGAATTTGTAACTCGCAAAATAATTTTACGGTAATCTACAGAATAATTTTCGTGTCTAGTAATTTCCTATAACTTGGTAATTTGTCCCTCGCACCTGAACATGTTTCTCCCGAAGAATGGTACAATATACTTAATTATATTTCAGTTACTTTCATTTGAAAACCAAGAAATAGAATTGTCAACTTATGTTGGCATTATGGAGGTGCGTGGTGTAATGGTTAAAGTCATGGGAAATGGACTCGTCGCCTCGAGTTCAAATCCTGGATGTGGTAATTGCATTTCACTTTGCGCTAATACCCTTGGGAAATATATGAGTCCTACTCTCCTTCCAGCTATTGATAAATAGTAGGGCAGACTAGGCTCTAACCTTGGCTAGGTAACCAGTCTAGAGAAGGAAAATTCTAAATTTAAATCTGTTAAACTCCGCCTAAGAAATTGACCTTGTGTCACATCCTGCTCGTGCGGAGGGGTTTGGTAAATATATATATATATTTGCATGAGGAAGTTGGACCTAAGATAACAAACAGCACCCACAAATAGAAAATCAAAAATGTTTTTGAGCAGATTTTAAAAATAAAGCAGAAATTATACCTGTTATATCTTTAAATGTGATAAAACATTGAATTTCACTTTTTTCTATTTGGAAAATACGCATAATACAAATAAAGGGAGAAAAAAAAAACAAATAAAAAAAAAACATAACGGACTTGGTCAAAAGTCAAAAGAGAAAAAACTGAATTTACTAAAATTAAAAAAAAAGGAATGAAAGAAAATGTACATTTTGAGAAGTTCTCAAAGTAATTTTGATTAGCGAAAAGAGAGCCCCTTTTTGTTCAAATTCAGAGTTTTCTTTCTCCTAGACGAGTTGCCATCCAAAAGTTAAATACCATGTCTACCTTACTATTTACCTATACCCGGAGGAGGAAAGGTGGTGTTCGTACCTTTCCCAAGCGTATTAGCGCTATATGAAATGCAAGCATACGTACTCAGGATTTGAACCCGTCCTGACGTGTACATTTCCTACGACGGCAACCATTATACCAAACACCTCCATCGATTCATAAATCCCTCTTACTATCTTATTTGTATTCATTTTGATGAAAGTAAGAACAGCCAGTCAGCTGTAGTTATTTACCTATCGTGTTCGTCAAATGTAGAATGTAACACAAGGTCGCAGGTATGGGACATCCAGCGAGGATCGATCTCACTTTTCAGTAGTAATGGATTTGCGTTACTAGCATGCTAACCATTGACAACGATGGGACGTCTCATTTCCGTAAAATGTATAGTTTATCGCTACTTGGTCATTTACTCTGGCGTAATGAGTCACAATCTATTCTAGCAAATTAATTTCTACTGAATACTGTGTTGGATCCTAACTAGTTACCGTGTGCTGAAACTAAACAATACTTATGTTTTATATATAAAAAAAGGAGCGCCAAAAGTGAGCTCAGTTCGATTATACTGCCTACTCCATACTTCTGACCTAAACTGAGATAAACATTGCCAATGACTCTGTGCTTTTAGTGTGGTTTAATGATTAGCTATCTTGAACCGTAGGTAATTAGTGAGTTTGAATCTCACTGGGTGCCCCATATTTCTGGTCTTGGGTTAAACTTAGAAAAACGCACTCAATGACAAGGACATTTTATATGGTGTAATGATCAGCTAGATAGAATGGTTCATTAGTGAGTTCGATTCTCACTATGTCTTCCATATTTCTAGATGCATGCTTAACTGAGAAATACGTAGTCAATGATTACGGGCATTTCATGTGGTGTAATGGTTTGCAATCCTAGAATAGCGGATTATCAGTGTGTTCGATTCTCACTGGGTACCACATATTTCTGGTCTTGTACTAAACTGAGAAATACGTAGTCAATGATTACGGTCGTTTCGTGTTGTGCAATGGTTAGCAAGATAGAATAGGTCTTAGTGAGTTAGATTTATGCTTCAAGCCGAGTGTTATTTCGACTAAAGTTAATGGGTATTCCTCTAAACCATTCGTCACGTGTAGGATGTAACAAGGTCGCAAGTTTAGGTAATCCAGCGAGGATTGAACTTGGTATTCAGAAGTAATTGATCTGCGAGACTAGCTTGGTAAACATTGAACCACGATGGGGTACTTAGACTAACGTTATTAAATGACTACGAGGGTGTTCCATTTTCACTTATTGCCCCATACCACTTGAGGTAATGGTTAGCAAGCTTTTCTCGCAGAACCATCACTAGTGAATTGGGCCCATCAGCGTAAGTTGGAAAAATATGAAGACCTACGTGAACAATGCGCCAGAAACGGATGGATAACAGATGTATTTCCCATCGAAGACGGATGCTGGGGATTTATTACCAAAACAACCTTAGCACTTTTGTCTAAACTTGGACTTTCTCCACCAAACAAGAGGAAATACATAAAAAAGATCCAGGATAAAGCTCTAACCACATCAGCGTGGATATGGCAATCCTACATTGTGACATCAAACCGACAAAGTCTGGTGGTATCGTGAGATACTGGTGGGGTGCTCTGGGTTAGTGGTAATGATGCTTCGGCCCCGAAACCATGCCTGAACTCAGAGTCATCATCTGATGAAGGCTTTGCTGGTTGCAATGCTACTGTGTAAATAGCAGTCATTGTATGAAGATTATTGTGTTCGACCCACGCAGGAAGTTTCATACTTTCAACCTTGTTCACACCTATCCGTCTTGAATGGGTTGGGTAAATACCTACCTATTGTTTTGTAATCTTTTAAAAATCTTAAATTTAGTAAATATTTTCTCTGGGTAGAATGTCGAACCGACTGAGTGTAGTCATTTAGACGTATTCATAATTACTTAACGTCATTGTATGAGTCTCATTCCCCAGTTTTAAAATTATTGTCACTGCATGAAAGGCTGATGTAAGACATCAGACTAAGCATTCAACTCATTTTATCATTCGATAGCCGAGGTAGATGAAGATGAACGGTGGATATTCAATGTTCTTTCTTTAGATGCACAACCAAACATAACAAATAATAATATCCCTTACTTTGTAATTGATGTACTGTCTTATTAGATTGTTCGTTATGAACTCTATACTCATTTAGACACGCTCTAGTCTCATCTCGACTGAGAAGGTAACTTTGCGGTTCAGATAAGCTCGGGATAAATCCTTGATTAACTTAGACAAGGTCAATTCTATCAATTACCTACAAATCCTCGCAGAACAGCTATACGGGAATTTAGATTTCACACACACACACACACACACACACACATATATATATATATATATATATATATATATATATATATATATATATATATATATATATATATATATATACACGAAAATCCAATTAGTTTTAAGAGATGATTCTATTTGGGATCTTTGAAATCTCACTGTACAACCATACTTTATGTTCTTGTAGGTCCAAACATATTCTCATACAAAGATTTTTTTTTATTAATCCCCAATTTTTTTTTTTTTTAGTTTCTGGTTGAAATAAAAATTATAACGGAATGACGGTTTGTTAAGTTTTTCTTTCTTTGTTTGAAAGTTATATATATATATATATATATATATATATATATATATATATATATATATATATATATATATATTAAGGTAATTTGCTTTAGAAGCATTGTTGAGTAAAGTATATTATTATTTATATTTTTTGCTTGAAGACAGTTACAATGCGTATATCGTATAAAATTCGATACTTAATAAAAATAATCATGACAAGCGAACTCGGCAAATACTGCCCACAACGTAGAACAATCGTACAGCAGCCGTTTCAACTTTATTAAGTCTCATCAGCGATTTATATTTACGATTCCCGTCCTTATGAAAAATAAGGTTATCAGAGGGTTTTCTATTTTGGTTTAAAGTATTATCTAACGTTAAACCCTTTCGGTTTGTATATTAAACCATAATCACGGTATCGTTAGAATATGATAATGTAATTTCTGATTAATATTTAATATATTGAATGAAAAAAGAGGCACAATACAGTGTTCTATAGCCGTTAGTAAGCATTCTATTTCATAACTATGTGATTTAGTTTTGGTTCGAAATTAATTAAAAAAAAGAATATTCATGGCATTACCTTATTTACCGTTTATTAAAAATGAATAAATGCTGGAAGGACATCCAATGAAATAAGAATAAAAAACAATTTGGAAAATAATGTTGATATATTTCACTAGAGATCTAGCGTCATCAGAGTGTAAATGAATTTATAATCAAAACCGATCTACATTAAAAAGGAGGGAAGTGTGATAGTTTCTATATAGTGGAGATGTAATTAAGACACATAGAATGTAGAATGCTCAATAGCATAAAAACAAAAAATTTAAAAAATGGCGGAAAAAGTTAAAAAGAAAATTTTAAGCGTTTTAAATGTTTCAATATTGTCTTTTACTTTTACCCGTGTTTATCCGTGTAGACATTGCCACGGTTCTCCTATTTGACACTACGAAAGGTAATTATCACCAGTGCTTGCCAGTAGGCACGAGGTGGCGTAGCGAGTAGCATTATAACCAGAAGAAGTTAAGTCAAATCTCTTTTACCTTCCAGAAAAGTAACAACATTGTGTTCCTGTCCACAGACAGTGAGCCCTGTGCCCCAGAAATTTAATACGGTAACATGCTTATCATGTAAGTCTTTACACTTTCTTCTTTTACTAGCTACCTATCAATGGCGTAAGACTTTTCTACTAAAGGCTATTTTATATAAAGACAATTTGCTCATACACCTCTGTATAAGCGCTTTCTTGTATCTCCGTTCATGTTTGTTTTCTGTTTGTTAAGTTCATGCAATAGAATATCCTTGTTATCACTTCGTCGTGAGTTGCTCTCACGTGTATTATATAGAAACAGTATATTCAACCAACAATCGTTTTTTCTACACTCGTATTACATAGGCTTTTAAGATGGTCTCTGATGTTCAGAAGTTAGATGACTTCGAATGAACAATGAGGATTAGAACAAAAACGTAAACATAAATCTTGTAAGATTGCATTCGTATAAAAAAGAATTATCGTCTAAAGCTCAGAAAATGTCATAAATATTAACTTCATAAGATATCAATCATAAAAAGTTGTAAATGGTAAACCTTTTTAACTTTTATAAAAATTAGGTTAATTTGTAGCTGAGAA
>CM042138.1:129698917-129728917 GCA_023376005.1 Doryteuthis pealeii | reverse complement strand
ATAAGCAAAACAGGACATTCCAAAATAATGAATGGAAATTCTTCCCACAAGACAATAGACAGAATATGAGGAAAATTGAGAAAACCGGTTCAAAATAAAACAGAGCATTTGGTGCAAACTATGGGAACAAAAACAACACAACAAAACGGTAAAATTATCTGCGATTTTGAGATAGTTGCGTATCACCTAATCATGGCCAGAAGATAAAACATTTTTAATTAACATAAGAGAAGAACTTGTCAACAGGTGTATTTTCAGTCCAAGCACACAATAGAGTGATAATAAAAAGAAAGCGAAAAGATAACTATACATTGCCGGGGAGTTGAAAAAGTCGAGGAACATATTAGGTGACGGTGAAACCAGTTGTAGTTGGGGCACTCGGAAAGGTTCTAAAAAGCATGGAAAAGAGACTGAGATAGGCGGAGTTCAACGGAAGAATCTAGACGATTCCAGACCACAGGTTTTGTAATATTTCGGTATGTACTAGTTTGTGGCGGGTGTATCCTGTGACTGAGGCAGTTCAAGCCGTTGTGGGTACTAACGTAGTCTAACTTGGAACTTATGCTTTTCGAGATTAAACTAGGCCATATCACTGTGCGAAAAGTTAAGGTGCAGTCGATCACAGTACCATAATCAGATAATTCAAGAAATTTGGAAGCGCGTGGTGTAATGGTTAAAGTCGTGGGAAATGGACTCGTCGCACTGAGTTCAAATCTTGGACGTGGTAATTGCATTTCACTTAGTGTTAATCCCCTTGGGAAAGGTATGAATCCTTCTATCCCCCCAGCTATGAATAAATAGTAGGGCAGACTGGGCTCTTTAACCTTGGTTAGGCAACCGGTCAAGAAGAGGGAAAACTCTGAATTCAAACCTGTTGAAGCTGCTGGATTGTTGCTAAAATATTGCAAAACTTGTAAAGAGTCTTGGTTTAATTTGGTTTCTTTCCTTAATGAATATCAACATTCGTGGGTTATCTAATGCCAACTCCACCCTTATACAAGAACAGTAGTGGTACTATTTAATCAATAATTGGGGGGGGGGTAAGAGGTTCATGCCTTTCCTAATAGTATTAGTTTGAAAATGAGCGTAATAGCACGACTGCAGTTCGAACTCACTACGAATTCGCAGTCCAGCATGTTAGCCACTACACCACGGAGACTCCCTCCAGAATAGTCATGGACACCTGGGGAGACTTGTTGTCACCTAGACTTCTGTGAAAAACACCAAATAAAAAGCGAGTTATCACAATGAGGATAATAATAATATCTGTTTAATTCAAGTTTAAATGCAGCTATTAAAATCTTTGCGACCAATTAATTTTTTTTACTCCAAACAATTAGAAACAGTACAAGATATAAATGCAAATAATAAAAATAAATTCAGCAATTAAAATTAGTATCTTATAAACGTAAGAGTGTTATGTATAGAATTTTATGCTATTTTATGGTGTTAAAATGTTTTTAAATTCACATGAGTGACACCTTTTTTGTCTATGGTTTTATAGTCCTAATAACGCAATCATCATCATCATCATCATCATCATCATCATCATCATCATCGAGCTGATAGCACGGATCCCCTTAACTATATCTCGCCATCGGCACTTACATCTCTAGACAGCACCCAGTTTTAGCACAGAACTGATGGATGAAAGTTTTTACTGGTCGGCCATCACTGATGTGTCTGTGCGTAGGATTCCACACGAGAACTTCATGGAATATAGTTTGTCGTATATATATTTACCAATCCCTCCGCATAAGCAGAATGGGACACAATGTCGATTTCTTAAGCGGAGTTTAACAGGTTTGAATCCAGAATTTTCCATCTCCTAGACTAAAAGAGTCCTGTCTGTCCTACTGTTTACTCATATCTGAAAGTGGGTAGAATAGTTGCATACGCATCTTTATCAAGGGTATTAGCACTATGTGAAATGCAAACAGCCTCGTCCGAGATTTGAATTCGGTTCATCATTCAGCTGCTGTTTTTGGTGCTGATGCCAGGAGTTGTTCAAAAACAGTACGCAGATTTCTTGTGCAATTCCCATTTTGCTTTTTCAAAAAGAAATTCGTTAAAGCCCTGGTGGTTCAGCTATACAATAGTACTGACTATATAACTTTAAGTTGATTATTGATTTTGTGACAGAGAAACCTCTTGATAAACATAACCTTTCCCCAACAAAGTACTTTTGTTTTAACGCTGAAACCGTTCCCTGGGATCGATACGTATGAATAACATATTTGATAGATTTGTATTAAACTGTTTGGCCATCTATAGACAATAGGCAAACATTTCCAATTATTGATACATCATAGACCGTTTATCAAAATTGCTCTATCATTAAATCAAGAAAATTTCCACTGTAAACCAGTTCTAACAAATACGGTGTTTATTGTGGCAAGGAGAGGTAATTTAATCTCTTTAATTTGATTAAAAAATAAACCCATACACATTTTTCTCATTCAGAATTGTATGCTTTCATCTTAGAAGGACATAACCTTTAGGCGTATCCGGAACTAAGTACAGATATTAATGTCTTTTAAATCAGGTGCTGTCTTGGATTATCTAAGCGAGTATCTTCCTCCTTGGTATTAAAATGGATAGGTCTTGGCCTATGCATCCACAAGATGCGTGCTGCACATGGTAATTTTAAAGGAGCTTCGGAAAGTGTTATTATATCAGTTCTGGCTAATTTTAACAGAAAGCGAATCGTCAACGAGATTATTGCCAAGCATCATAAGGGATTTAAGAGAAAGTTACGTATGCCTTGATTTTGTAGAGTTTAAAATCTTGGCATTAAGGTAACTTTGGAATATTTATGATCAAAGAGCAGTCAATATAATTGATAAAGCATATATATATATATATATATATATATATATATATATATATGTGTGTGTGTGTGTGTGTGTATGTGTATGTATATATATGAGTGTGTTTGAAAACTGGAAACTATGAAAGAGAATGTCACAAGCAAATTTTTATGTCGATATTTACAGAGCTGATGCTGTTTAAAAATTGCATAGACGAAAAACTGAGTGCCGTTGATTTTTATATCTTCGCTACTATAACTTAATATATATATATATATATATGTGTGTGTGTGTGTGTGTGTGTGTGTGTGTGTGTGTGTGTGTGTTTGAAAACAGGAAACCATGAAAAAGAATGTCACAAGAAAATCTGTAAAATTAGTTAATTAACAATGAGGTACGGCTTTTTTCATTTTATTATTAAAAAAATTAAATATTCAATGTCGATCTTTTTGATAATGGTTCATATCTAGTTTAATAACACGCGATTTTTTTAATTAAAAGATTATGAATATTGCACTAATAAAAATAGTCTGGAATTTTTTCTAAATAGCTTATACTAACTAGCTGTCCTTCATCATATTCCATAAACGAGTAAGTAAGCGAGTTCGAACTCCAGTCACTACTAAGTTTACTTATGGACTAATAGCCTTCTGAAAGGTATGGAACTCCTTATCCGGCAGCTATAGGTTAAATAGTATCACTACTGTTCTTCTACAAGGATGTCTTTGCCAATAAATAACGTACGAAGTTTGATATGTCATTAAACAAAATGATGAAACCAAACCAAATAAAACTACAATTATGAAAAATAGATGAATTAGAGTCGTCTTTATTAATGTTTTGGGTAATTATTCGTTTTTTTTTCACTCGGTTGCAAGAACCTCAACGATATGACAATATCAGGTAGGCCTAAAATCATGAATAATGGGGCGTGTCCCAAGCTAGTGGCAAAACTATAGCTTTCGAGTGGGCTAGTTACTATCCAAGTCGTATTAGGCGATTACTGAGGAATCGCAAGGTTCCGAGTTCAATACCGGTCCTCACCAACTCAGTGAATGAGTAGCACAGCTGGGGTAATTTGATATGTGCGAAAAGTATCTGAGAACTGACGGTTGGTGTGGCGCTCCACTTCAGCAGGTCTAACTTTGCTGTTTGGCCGATACCGACAATAGGCCACCCCGCAGACTTTACTTTACTTACTGCAATGATTACACTGAACCTAGCGTAAGGAAACGGCTGCGGGTTCTTATAAAGTTCTGCTATACTCTTGTAAATCTCAAGATATTAATCAATGTTTCAGATAAATATTTAATCTCATTGATTTTTTTTTGTAGAGATAGTATTAACCTGAATTTAAAAAAGGAATAATGTATTCTAAGCCTATTTTAGATCAGATGACCGTTGCGATTAAATGAATTATCTCTCATCGGCTCAACACCTGGAGAAGGAGCGTCTAAGTGCGCACTGACAGGATCTATCTATCTATCTATCTTAACAAGTACCAAGAGAGTTAATAAGCGATGTGAGATGTACACACTTTTAGAACTAGCTGGGCAATAAGACAGAGTGTTAGCGATTCTACGTAAATATCAGTTTAAGGCAGATATCTTGGTATAATAAAAATCTTTCCCGGTATCACTCTATCAATCCCTGTAAGTTTGCTTGCAAAAATGGCGGATACATGAGGAAAGCTTTGCTTCATAATCAATGTAATTAACAAATAACTGACTTCTCCAATAAGATATTAGTTTCAGAATTAGGGATATAACAGAAATGTATACTATATGCTTAGAATATTATTCTAGATATATGATATGGAGTAGTGTGAATTCAGAGGTAGAGTTTTTCGGTCACAGTCCGAAGAGCCATTTTCTCAAGTTTATCTATTTCGAAGCAATATAGATTATTTCTGAAAAGGTAATTTCTACTTGAATTTGGTTGGACTCAGCGTTCTGACTCGAACCATAATTATTTTAACTCACAAACTTTTTTTCTGTTTTACTTTCATGCCAAAAAATGTTGATTTAAATAATATCTATATATTATTAATAGGCTTCTTCTTGAATACTCCGTTCGTTATCATCATGCAACACAAAAACGGAGACCCTCCATATCGTCCAAGATCTAATGAAAAAATGTAAATCCAGATTATCTGGTGTCGCTTAATCACATATTTTTTATTTGTCCTATTTTATTTCACCCAGTTTTAAAAATGAAACATTCCAAATCGTCTGGCGTCGCTTAAATGCCAAACGAAAAATTAAAATCAATTGAAAAAAAAAGAATTACATATTTGTTTTATTTGTTATATTGTAAATTTATAGCAATTTTTTTCGTATGATTTACAATTATTAAGTTGAGCCCTGTTGAAGGTTTGATTAAAACCGAAACGCTTTAGCGTCGGTTGTGTTACAGACAGCCGAAGCTAAAGCGTTTCGGTTTTAATCAAACTTTTTGATCAATCTTTGACTTAAATTTGTTGTTTTTTCAATACTTTATACTTTATATATATATATATATATATATATATATATATATATATATATATAATAATAGATAGATAGATAGATAGATAGATAGATATCTGCATAGTGAAGTTTCTTACTCCAACTGTAAAAAAGACCACATAAAACTGTTGCCTTCGAACACAATTCCAATCACCTCAAATCTTCGTTTATTTTTTGTCTTAATGTCAGTTGATTATAAACTGACGCTTACAGGCACAGAGAAAGACGATCGATCAATCTGACAAGGACTCAGCTCAATTCTTTTTTTTTTCCTTCTCTTTTTTCCCCGCTAAACATTCAAACCAACCGGATGTGAAAAGTTTTAATCATTAATGACACTTAGCACATGCATGTTTGTAGTCAGACATCAGTTGGATTGACATACCTTCGTTTATTTCTTGCTTTTCTTTTTCTTTTTCTTTTCTTTTGGCATCCTCTCACCTTCATTCTTTATCTTTATTATCGCATCACTTTTCTTTTCTTTGTAGCGATATGTCAGAACGACTTTTTTTATTTTTTGTTTCTCGTACCGGCAAGAACGAAATTAAGACCATAGAAAACAAAGGAAAACTGTGTGTGTATATTCTTCCTGCGTTTGAAAATTCTTTCGCAATTACGTGATTTAGATAAAGGAGGATGTGAGGGATGGGCACCTATGTGATGAATGTTTGACGTAGACGTGATGCCAAAAAAAAAAAAAAAAAAAAAAAAAAAAAATGTAGAGCAATTAAATAGAAATATAATGAAAATAAGCGAAAGAATCCATCATATAATATATATATACACAGAGAGAGAGAGAGAGAGAGAGAGAGAGAGGGGGGGAGACGCTCGTACACACAATGCTCAAAGTCAAATGCAGTAACTACAAAAGGTATATTCTGTGTCATTGTTTTTTTTTAACCCGTAACTAGTAAATATATGCACCCTCCGGGTGCAAGTATTTAAGTTTTGGTGTAATAAAATATTATATCAAATTACAAAGGCTAATGAAACTAAATAAGAATGCGGATAAAATGATTTGAAACAGAGGGGGTTATAAACAAAAAATAGAACAAATGAAACTTATTCTTCCATCACTCACGTCTTTCATTGATAAATATTCCTAATTTAAATATCTACTTAAAATAGGAAGTAAAGAATAAAATTAAAGTTATTTCTTTTTGTTAATAGATTTCTTTTCAGATTTATCCCCGAGATTTTTGCTCATATTTATTAAGATAAAAACAAACAATTAGAAATCAATGATACCAAGTAGGTATTTATTAAAATCAACTTTTCAATATAACATGCAAATGAGCCTTCCCGTTAACACTGTAAACCGCTATTTTTTGTACATATAAATACAATAGCATGTTATTCGACAGTATTAATAATGTATAACAATTTTATTAATAATTTAGGTTTAGATAAAAATAAAATCATGGAGAATGTGACGTAAATAATTAAGGAATGTGACTTAAGTAGTGATATAGTTTTGGTTACAGAGAGAAAAACACACAATCTCCATTATAATAAGATGTGTATTGGTATATTTTGAGAGATATTAAATCACAGTCTGTTCGTTATCTATCTATCTATATCAATTCTTATCTATCTATCCATCCATACGTTTTTCTACTATCGTTGTATATTGTAGGAGCGGAAGTAGGATTTTCCGGATGGATCGAAACAAAGAAATACGACAAAAATGACAAAGGACTTTTTTCCCGGTAAAAGCGAACAAAGAAGTTAAAAAACGGAAACGAGGCTTTCCGGTCAAAGAAGCAGGGAGAAAATAAAGAAATATATAACTAATGCCCGTTATCAGATCAAAAGATAAAGATGCGTAGGAGTACCTATCAATATAAAAGGCCAGACGTTTCGAGCCGACAGCAGTCAGAAAGCGGACGGCGGACAGAGAACAGTGAGTGACCGACGCTCACGGTCCGTCGCGGCCAAGGGTGGTGAGACGCCACCAGCCACCCCTTTACCTCAACATCGTCAGTCATCCCAACAATAGTAGTAGTCATTGTCAACGCTCGCCACCCACCACGCGAGGAAGAAAGAAATAAACTCAAAGTTTTTACAATACCCATGTTTTTTGATTTTCTAAGTCCGACTACTACATACTTCGCTACGTGACCATATATGTCACAACGATTACTTACACGATTTAGAGTAGCGAAGAAGCCGCCACGTAACATATAGAATTTGATGCCAGTATATGACACTATTCTTCATAGAGAAGAATGATGAGAATAGTCATATTTGACATTCATTGGTTCATTTCGACCAATAACCCTGGATTCCTTATTTACGCCAGTCTATATACTAATTAAATTTATTTATCATAATTAAATGGTAAAACCAATGTTTCACACTATGAATACAACAATAAAATATATTCTAAAAGATTACATATTTCAATAGTCTTAGCAGATGAGGTATTGTTGCAGGCCTCCAAATCAACAGTACCAAGCCGAGGCGAACCATTCATGACGCATGCGCATTGACTGATCAGATGCGTAGCAATGATTTTTGCCAGCAGTTTACAATTAACATTCGTTCACTTGGGAGAGGCTTTTTTTTATCTATTCTCTGTGAATATTTGTAGTTTCATATAAATTCATTATTGCAAGTGAAATTTGATTACATTTCCTCAGTCCCCAATGTCTCCGACATTATCAATTTATGTGAATATGGTAACGCAGGCATTAGGTTCGCCATTAAATTATTTGTCTGCGAACTTTGTTGACATTCGGAAGTTAAAAACGTAAACATGTCTCCGATGACAACGGGCAGGTCAAGGAAGGTCATATATATATATATATATATATATATATATATATATATATATATATATGTAATATTTACATATATGGTAATATTAACATATATGGTAATATTAACATACACACATATATAGTAATATTTACACACACACATGCACACACACACACACACACACACACACACACATATATATATATATATATATATATATATATATATATATATCATTCAGAGATAAATATTGCTCTGTATATAATCTAAAAAGATTATTATACATTGAGCTCTCTGTAGTGATTTAAAGATTCACTGTATCTATACATACTGAATCATGCAATAATAATACAGTGTGTCTTAGATATCACATATAGAATCATCCCTTACTACCAAGTTTTGGATACCTCACACACACACACACACACACACATATATATATATATATTATATATATATATATATATATATATATATATATATATATATATATATATATATGGGAAGTTTATTATTTATATTAGAAGCATGAAAAAGTTTTAAAAGATATAATAAAAAATGTAAAATAATGAATATTATCTTACTTTTAATATAAAATGTTTAATATTTCAGACAGACCTCAGTAATTAAAAATAAAAAAAATTCCGTTGAACAGAGATATGATCAAAATATTAAAAGTTTGAGATTAAAAGCAGATAACAGTTATTATTTTGAATAATGAATTATATATTTTATTTCTTACAACCGTCTATTACGTATATCTCTAAAAGAAGCATACGTAGACTCTCAAACAACATCATGCATACATACACGCATACATACATAAACATACCCCCCACACATATATATATGTATGTTGAAATGAAAAATAAAGGAAAGAAAATGTTAAATGGATAAAATAGGATTTATTTTATTTTATTTTACTGACACGTGTTTCGGTCAGGAGTTTTTCCATACATGCATGTATTCTATCTATTATTATTTTAAAAACAAAATAAAATAACAATAACAATAATAGAAAAACTACAGAATGTTTTATTTTTTATTTTTTATTTTTTAGTATACAAAGAAATCACGGCCTTTGAGTAAATCCTTATTGTTTTAAATCAAATCGGTTGAAATACGGAGAATTACTTAGATGTTCGAAAAAAGAACTTTTTTGAAATCGCTTGTAGAAAGTGTTCTACAGCGATGGAGAAAACAGTTTTGTTGACGTCATCGTCGCATGCGACGGATTTTGAGAAGATGGCTGGAGAATATAAGGACAAAGACAGGTGGCATTTTAATTTTCAAAGCATGAGGAATATTCGAATTTTAAAAATAAAATTTATGCGCATGTGTGTTGTGTTGGTGGTTCATTTATTAATTTGTTATTAATATCATCATATTCTCCGTATTTCAACCGATTTGATTTAAAACAATAGGGATTTACTCTGATGAAGGCCGTTATTTCTTTGTATAGTAAAAAAAAAAATCTGTAGTTTTTCTATTATAGTTATCTTTTTTTGTTTTGTATTTAAAACAATAATAGATAGAATACATGTATGCATGGATAAACTCCTGGCCGAAACACGTGTCAGTAAAATAAAATAAAATAAATAAATCCTATTTTATCCATTCAGCTTTATTTTTCATTTCAACATACGGATTCGCTTCCATTTTCAACTTATATATATATATATATATATATATATATATATATAATATATATATTAAATGTCACAGTTAGGTAACTCTAAAACAACAATAATTCACTAAAATGGACTCGCGCTTAGTGTAATGGTTATCGTCGTAGGAAATGGAATCGACGAAAGCGAGTTCAAATCCTGTACAAGCTGTATGTGTCATTGGCGAAAGGGATGGATCTATTTCTTCTCCGTCAAACTATGAGCAAATAGTACGATAGACTGGGTTTTCTAGCCTTGGCAAGTCAACCAGTATAGGAGAAGCAACACTATATTCAAACCATCTTTTCTACTTTTAGAGATCTTCCAATCGTCAGATCATGCTCGTCTTGGAGGGATGTCAAAATGCATAAAATCAGTAAAATCATACACGAATGTTGTATCCATGTGAGGAAATTGTACTGGAAATATTACAATATTAAGAATAAGAACTTATATTGACTCAGGACTTTGGGTTTCACGTTGACCATTTGTTTAACAATTTCACAAGCAGCTTATGATTTATGTACGTAACTGTAGTTAGAATATTTTGAATAGTTACGTCAGATTGACGGGGTCCTATGGAAAATTACCCGACAGCTATTGGCGGTTAGTAACCGTTTTTAGTAACCTTGACCACTTGACAAACACGTTATTAGGCGTGAGATAGTTAGTTAGTCTTGCAACTACACTTTCGAGGAGGTTAGACATTGTTGTGCTCTCAGGGGCCATCTCCCCGGAATCAACATGAGCTGCGTTGCGAAATAAACGTTTTATCAGAAAACAACCACGTCTTGTTAATTGATTAATTCAAACAAGAAATGGCTAGCTCAACACGAAAAGAACAAGAAAAAACCTTGACAGAAAGATCACTACATCGCCGGAAGAACATTGGCGACCAGTCCAGTTAGACAAAGGAACAGAAGTTAACAAGTAAGAAACATTATCTATCATCCATCTCTACTACTCTATCTTTCTGTATCTCTTATTCTCCGTTTATATAGCGACATATTGAGTGGGTTACACACATTAGGCAGATTTAATTTATATATATATATATATATATATATATATATATATATATATATATATATATAATATACCAAACTTGTTGTAACCCATGCATAAGGGAGAAAAAAAATTGAAAAAAGAAAAGACCAAGATAGTCTTACCAACCAAAAGTAATCGGTTGATACTATAATATTTGGCAAAAAAAAAAGAGCGTTTAGAAAAAAGGCTCCTAGTTCGATAAAAAGCGTATGATAAAATCTGTTAAAGTAAGGAACTGATGGTAGGTGTGGCGCTGAGATGCTAAACAATGGTTTAGCGCTATTTAGACCCTTCTAATACCGATTTACATCGACTTTATTTTATATATATATATATTATATAAAAACCGCAGGATTTACTAAATCTAATAAGTAAAGAGTGCTAATACCTAAGTAGAGCAAATAATAAAATAAACCTAATTATCAATATACCTACTAAAGAAACTCTTAAGAGTCAGATCTTAGCCCTGAGAGCTACTAAGCGAAACTTTTAGTAGGTATATCTGACTTATTAGGTTTTATATATATATATATATATATATATATATATATATATATATTCTGGCAGTAATGTATGGTAAAGGAAAGACTCAAAACTTTTGCACAACAAAGACGAATAATTGAATAAACACACCGAATTAATATGAAAATATTGACACAATATGTTCTCGTGATTTTGGTGGTTTTCAGTCGGTAAAGCATCGGCTTGGGAAGCATAGGGTTCCGGGTTCGATAACAGGCCTCAACACAACCCTTGATATGAGTAGCACAGTTTGGGTCTGTAATGTATAGTGAGGATCTGATGGTAGGTGCGGTGCCCCCCTCAGACGCAAAAGCAATATCTCTGGTTTAGTACTCGTCGAAAGAACTATAGCCACGCCGTCGACTTTACAACTTTTACTTCTCGTAACTCTATTTAGCAATTAAATTGATTAAAAATAAAAAAGAGATTGTCTGTTCAAGATGTAAAGAATTCTATCTGTAACTAATTAAACTCTAAACATTAATGGCTCGACGAAATCAAAGTTGTCGCATTGATGTAAGTAATGCTCAACTTCTTTATTTATAAAATCAATAAAACATATAAAAATACTACATTTATCTATGCAAATATTTTTCCAAGAATTCATTGGAGTACAAAACTAGGTGTGTAGAAAAACTGACACATCGAACATAGAAAGTTGCAACTGCTGGAGTTAACTCAACCGTTTGATTAGTATATACGGATAGTATAATGCAGATGCGC
Source organism: Doryteuthis pealeii (assembly GCA_023376005.1). NCBI lineage: Eukaryota > Metazoa > Mollusca > Cephalopoda > Myopsida > Loliginidae > Doryteuthis > Doryteuthis pealeii. The sequence goes on along the minus strand of CM042138.1, from coordinate 129,716,878 downwards.
TCGTTGCGTAACGTTTATTGAGACAAGTTCAAATCCTAGACGAGGCCTCTTGCGTTTTACGTCGAGCTAATGCTAACCCTGTCGGCGGGGCTAGAATAACCTGACTGCATCCCTAGTAGTGGGGGTAAGACATCCATTTACCAAATAGAAAATCCTGATTATGACACTAAATGGCCTCTGATTATAAGATTTGTTCTGCAGATCTGGTAAATGTAAAGTACACATTTATTGCCATTACTCCCAGATTCACTTTTACCTGGGGTGGCAGTATCTGTTAGGGTTGTTGAGATTTTTCAATATATAAGGTGTGTGATAGATCTCCGCTCCTATTTATAGACTAGAATAGATCATGTGATCTATTCCTTGGCCAATCACTGGCAGTACTCTGAGGCTGATACAATACTTAACCGACCCTACTGGTCCTAATTACTACAGCGTTCTTTGATGACGGGCATAGGATTAAATCACTGGACCTTTACCAATACACAGGATAGGACTTCTACGATCACCAAAGGATTCCATAACATAGGACTTTCTTTAAGCCCTTTTCAACTAGCCATGGATGACATTTAAAAACTTTACAAGGGTTTCAGATATGGGTAAAACAAATTTGTTTGAAAATTGTTTGTATTATCTAATATTTTATTTGTTTTACCCATATCTGAACTTGTAAAGTTTTTAACTGTGTAGAAAAAAAATCCTGAGAAACAACTACATGAAAAACATAAATATGAACAATGAACGTGATTTCCTAACCTCATAGCAGCCACTAGGATATATGATAAAAAAGGTTTGGAGCTTGGCATGTGGGCAATAAGATATGGACAATCATATAGGTGTTAGGGCTTGATATGACCAGCCGATTAATTGGAGGGAATTTCTCCGCCCACCCGTCTAGTCTAAGTCAGGATCAAAGTAGAGAGTGTTGCACGTCCTGGACTGCTCAGTCACAAATATTCCGTTCTTAAGCACCATGACCAACAGATGGCTCCACTGGAGGTGATTTTATATCGCTGTAGAGGTGTAGTCGTTGTGTTCTTCTGCCCCAGCCGACAGGGCGATGATAGAATAGTAGTGGCAGACTTATCTAGGTAGGGTAAAGTGAAAATAATATTTTACACATTTAAGGATTCACATAAAGGTAATTCGTGTCATCACCCTCTTCAATGCTTTTAACAAAAGCCCCCCCCAAAAAAAAAAAAAAAAAAAAACTTCATCATAAAACTGTAAATGAGTGAAATATCATTTGTCTGAATATTTGAGATAAGCTTGTAAATCTGTATGATTTAGATTTTTTATTATTGTCCCCATCTTTATTGTTATATACACAACGTTTCGGCCGATGTACCCGCTAAACTTCTTCAGGTGTTTCTTGTTGAACTTAGGAACCTTCTTGCCGTAATCGGGAGCCTACCTGTTGTAATCGGGAGCCCTCATAGAACTTCGAAACGAACCCTTTATTTAATCCATTGGGATAGCTTGTTATCATTCCGTTAACCATGACCGGGTACAAGTGTTAAGCTATGTTGAATATTCTAGATTATTTTTCCCGCAGTGAGGGTTGAACCTGTTACCTGCTGATTATTGTCAATTAGAAATCTATTAAACTCAGCGCGTATATCGGTTGCGCCATTTGTCCTAGAAACACATAGATAATGCTTATGGCACATTGGCCGAAACATTGTGTATATAACAATTAAAGATGAGGACAACTGTCTTTAATATTTGATTTTTAAGGCTCATTTTTAATGGCATATCATCTTCATGGGTTAGTTCATGTCAAAGCCATCCTTGTAGAAAAATAGCAATGGGACTATCTAACCAGTTATTCAAAATATCGCGCAAAATTATTTTACTTTGTGGTAGAGTTGCAAGTTACTAAGTTTTTCTTAGTAAAGATGTTTTCAAATTGCTAACAATACTTGTAGTTACAAAAGGTGTCCTATCGTGGTGTAATGGTTAGAAAGCTAGTCTCGCACATCCATTACTATAGAATAGTGAGTTCCATCTTTACTGGATGCACCATACCTCTGACCCTATGTCACTTGTTCCCGCGGCGGACGGTTCGGAGGAATACCTAGTTGAAGTTACTAAGGTGTCACTCATTTAAATATTTAACTAGTTCATAGCTGCCTAACTTCAATGACCAGGTGGTAACTGTTCCTTTTTAAAGTAGAAATTGGTACGAATTGCTCAAGAATAAACAGGGTGTTAATGTTGTATATTGTACAAATGAAAATAGGAATTCTGGTTAAATTAAACAAAGAAAAGACGAAAAAAATGACAAGGACTTTTTTCCTTAAAAAACGGAAGTGAGGCTTTCCGGTCAAAGAAGCAGAGAGAAGATAAAGAAAGATATAGCAAAGGTCCGTTATCAGATCAAAAGATAAAAATACGTAGGCGTACGTCAATACAAAAGCCAGAGGGTCGAGTCGTCAGGGAGGCAGTCAGACAGGAGACAGCGAACAGGGCACAAGGAGCGACCGTCGACACGGTCGATCGCTGCCAGTGGGCAGTGAGGATCGTCCACCCCTTTACCTCAACATGGCCAGACCATCCCAACAGTAGTAGTAGTCATCGTCAACCCTTGGGCATTCCTATTGTCACGCTCGCCACCCACAGCCGAGAAGAGAAATAAAGTCAAACTCCTATTATACGCATGTGTTGTGATTTCATTAAGTGACCACTACATATATCATCTAGGGTTAGTGACGATACCCGCTACGTATGCAGATACACGAAGTAGGGCCGTGAATTTGAAGCCGCTATATAACATTAAAAGTCTTATCTCATTTTAGTTGCACAGGTTGTTTCAGATTAAAAAATTCGTAATTCCTACATAAGCTGTTAAAATTTGAGATCATTTGAATAAGAATTGTTTAAGGTACTAGATTACGCAATGATATCATTTTTTCAAAGACCCTGTACTTTTATATTCGGTAGGCTTTCCACCGTGGTGTAATATTTAGCATGTTAGATTCTCTTACTACTGAACAGCGAGTTTGAGCCTCACTTGATGCCCCATATATACAACATTGTATCACATCCTACGTCCCAACATATGGGTTGGGTAAATACGTATTTTAAACTCAGGATTCGATAGGTTGGAAGATGAGCAGGTTAACCACTCTCGAGACATGCGTAGTAAGTGTACAAATTTAGATTTCTCATGCATTCACAGATGCACACATGTATACAAGCTTGGGAAGAAGAATAAAACATATCAGGTTTTGTGTTTCCTTTTCGAAGTAAGCACAGACGAGTGGGTGGGTGGACGTCAATCGACTCTACCTAATGCCTCTTGCCTTTCCACTAATGGACTTTTTTGGTTAAAATAGCCGAACCGAAGTGAACATGTTTTGTTTTGTTTTTGGAGACACAGACGACTGGAACAAACATCTTATTCTACAACTGAAAGTTGCTCTACGAAAATCTAGTATTTTTCTTTTTTCTTTTTCTTACATCAATTAGGTTCTCGGGTACTTTGGAAACGCACGTTGTATAATGGTTATCATTGTAGGAAATGGACACGGAGACCAGAGTTCAAATCCTGGATGCAGTTTACCTAATTCTGATACCTTTGGGAAAAGTAAGTATTTATCCAACCCGTTCACCACGGGTAGGATTTGACACAAGATTTCAAGTACGAGGCACACGACGCGGATCAAACTTCATATTCAATAACAAGGGGTTTGTGAGACTAGCTTGTTGACCATTACAGAACGATGGGATGCCCTACGCCTGGGAAAGGTATGAATTAAACTATTCATAGTCCAGCTATAGGCAAATAGTAGAGAATAGCAACCAATTTTGGAGAAGGAAAACTTTGAATTCAAACCTGTAAAAATGTTAATTATCATTATTATTCACTCCTTTTGAGTTTTCACATCAGCGTTAGCTGATGGTCTTTCACTGGAGTTTGAGTGAGAGCAAGTCTCCTTAGGTCTCCAGGACTGTTCTAAGTATTCTAACAGATTTCGACAGTGCAGTATTCTGGATGGTCTCAATCTTTCCTCTGAAGTCCAGATTTTCCAATCCCTTTTCCAATCCCTTTGGGACCGTTCTAAGTGCACCAACTACAATTGGTATCACTTTGACTTTCATATTCCATAACTTTTTCAGTTCTCTGGCAAGGTCAAGGTATTTGTCCATTTTTTCATTTTCCTTCATCTTCACCCTGTGATCTGCTGGAATTGCAAAATCCACCAGTTGACAAGTTCTTTCTTTTTTGTTAATCAGCACTAGGTCTGGTCTTCTTGCTGGGATAAGGTGATCCGTTTTTATCTCAAATTCCCTGAGAATTTTATGCATTTCGTTCTCAAGAACAGATTCTGGTTTATGCATATACCATTTGGTTGTATGGTCAAAATTACATTTTTTGCATAATTCCAGTGGATCACCTTCCCAATCCAGTCGTGTCTAGTTTTGTACTACCGTTGTGCTAGTTTGCTACATTCGCAGAGTACATGGTTTACAATCTCATCTCTATAACCGGAAAGTCTACATTTACTATTTTGTTGGGTCTTATCAATTTTCGCTTTGTTTGTCCTTATGGCATTTATTATTATTATAGTTAAATATTGATAGTTATTTGAAACAATATATTTGCTTGAAAAAGACTGGCTTCGGGATTGAATGAGCCAATTTCTGTAAGACCAACCGACAAATCTACCGACCAACCAATAACCACCTCGACGACCCGTTAGGTTTGGAAATATTGAATCTTGTTGTGAGAAGGCATACGCTTTCTCTCATACACTTGAGCATTCTTGGGATTGCCTTCTGATCTGATCTTAGATCACTTGACCGAGCACAGAATTTAATAGCTTTTCGAAACCAATAATAAGGATAGAAACAGTGATGAATTTTATGTTCAAGGAAGATGACCCGCAAAAAGTGACCTGGTAAAGTTCATCTGATCACGAGAAGATAAAAGCTTCAGGATTGAAGGCAGGAAAAGGCACTGGGCGTAGGTTGTAAGATAAGGGAAAGCGCACGTTCCACAATTAAACTGTCTCCTGAGAACGGACAAAGTTAGAAGGTCGAAAAAAAAAAAGAATCAGCAAAGATGAGAAAAATAGTCCACTCCTTTTTAAGCACTTGTAAGGTTTCAAGTATTCCTGTCTAATACTAATAATTTGTAAGAAATTACATTGTTTCAAGTAACTATTTTATATTTAATAATAATAATGATTTGTTTATCGTTTTATACTTTCAATAATAGTCCCTAGTAAAAGAACAATAACTTCAAGTAACAATTCTTAATACAAATACTTTACACTCAGTTGAATGGTTACAAATATACCTGTCCAATAATAATAATTTGTGAGCAATTATATGGTTTCAAGTAACTATTTCTATTTAATAATAATGATAATTTGTTCGCACACAGATGGTTTCAAGTAAATAATATCATTAAACAATCATAACTTCAAGTAAAAATTCGGTTATCTTCAAAATACCTACTCCTGAATTTTTCAGTTATTTTAAGGAATGCTCCCTTCAAATTAGCAGCACGAGTAATGACAATGAAGGGGTACTCCATACTCCTCAAAGTTCCAGAATTGGAACCTCACCAAAATACAGTTTATCGTTATACCCATGACACCAAAACCCTCAGCAAACGCCTTCTAGCACATGACAAAACCTTCAACCCTTTTTATCAAATTTCTAGCAGATATGTGATAGGGTAAGAGACAATCATAAAGGTGCTTGGGCTTGACGTGACAAGCGGATTGATCAGAGGAGGCATCTCTGAGCGCCCGTCTACGCTATTTAGGGCCAAAGTAGAGTGTTGCATTTTATGGACAGCTCATTCATTGGAATTCCGTCCTAACGTATCACGGGTCGTCATCCAGGACCAACAGGTAGCTCCATTTTACCCCTCTGTATAGATGCAGTCGGCGTGTTCTACAGCCCCAACCAACAGGGCTTCTACCAAATGAACTAAACCGACCCCTCTAAACCGGAACACAGGTGTACTTGTATAAGAATTCTGAGCACCTATAAATGTAATCAGCTTTGAAGTCAGTATATTTTGTAAAATAGTTTTAGTTTAATAAACGAAATGTTTCGCCTAGAGCCAAGCACATTTGACAGTTCTCCAGATGGTGAAGTAACATTGTATATATATATATTTACCAACCCCTCCGCACGAGCAGGATGCGACACAAGGTCAATTTCTTAAGCGGAGTTCAGCAGGTTTGAATTCAGAGTTTTCCTTCTCCTAGACCGGTTGCCTAACCAAGGTTAAAGAGCCCAGTCTGTCCTACTATTTACCCATAGCTGGAGGGAGAGTAGGATTCATACCTTTCCCAAGGATATTAGCGCTAAATGAAATACAATTACCACGTCCAGGATTTGAACTCGGGGCAACGAGTCCATTTCCCATGACATTAACCAGTACACCACGCGCTTTTAACATTGTATATATAAAGTCAGTTTTTGCTTTATATATAAGCATATTATATGCTAATGGAAAGAGTTACAAAGAGGGCCAAATGGGAAAGAAAAAAACTAACGATAGAGAACAAAGGCATGCCACGTCTTTGATGCAATCATTTGTTCTATGCAGTTAGGATATAAAAAAAAGGTTTCCCAATTCACTATTGCATTATACCATAGAACATTTACATATCCTTGCTTGAGCGTCTTCAAAGACATTTCTCCGTTAAAGTATAAATACATTAATACACATCAGTGTACATGTGACCGCTCGAAAACACACACACACACACACACACACACACACACACACACACACACACTTTCTATCTATCTATCGTTGATGCAAAAAACACAGTTGCATACACGCACTCACACACACACACGCGGTTAACGAAAGGGTTACTGTCGTAAAAAATCGAATCGTCGATTCGAGTAAAATTCTGGAGGGGGTATGTTGGGTTTCACTTCGTGTTAATGCCTTTGGGAAAGCCATAAATTCATCTGTTCCACCCACCCCAGCTATGGGTACATCGTCGAGTAGACTGGGTTTTTAGCTTTGGTTAGGCAACCAGTCTAAGAGAAAGAAAACTTTAATTCAAACAACCTTAACTCTGCTTAGAAATTAATCTTAGGTCACATCGTGCCCGTTTGAGTAAATACACACAGGCGCAAATATATGCATCTATTTGTATAATACTAAGATGAGATTATTTTAGTGCACAGTGAAAATTTTAGAGAGCTAAATGAATTTCGATGTCATAATTTAAAATAGTCTATATAATATCTGCGTTTCTTTTAAAATAATATTGCGTAGTACAATTTTATGTATATGAAAGCAATAACCAAAAGAGGAATTGTTATATATATATATTAAAACTTAGAGCTCTCCGTATTTGAACCCCTAAATATCTAGATTATGAATTTAATTACATAGAAACTTCATTTCTAAACCTTCTTTACCGTAAACCTTTTATACAATTGGAAAAATCTAAAAACCTCAAAATCCACAAAAGAAACACCTTATAGTAAAATAAGACTTCCCCAAAGACATCTAATTTTACCAAATAACTCTTCGAATAACTTCATAGAAAATTATTTAAATAAGCTTGGTATTAAAACGGTCAGTTTATGTTTAAAACTATTCGAAACTTACTCAAAAGGATATTTCATCAACATAGAAAATCCCACGCCGCTGTTTATATCATTACATGCAAAGACTGCGATAAAAAATATATCGGTGAGACTTCCAGAAAATAAAGTACATATATATATATATATATATTATATATATATATATATATATGAACACGTGTCAGCATGCCTTGCTGTCAGTATGCACCCCCCTCTCCCTCTCTCTCTCTCTCTCTCTCTCTATATATATATATATATATATATATATATGCACGCTATATGTATGTGCAGAACTGAAGAAAGAGTGTGTGTGGTGTGTGTGTGTGTGTGTGTGTGTGAGAGAGACAGAGAGAGAGAGAGAGAGCAAAATGCACAGTGACAGCAAGTTATTTTCATTACACCTAACTTATCGTGCGTATATATATATATATATATATATATATATATATATTAATATATATATGCTAGGACCAAGGAAAAGCTCAGGGAGTAAACCCGAAAAAAAATCCGCAGCTGGAGTCCTAGTTAGGTGGTGCAATCTTAGTACTTCCAGAAACTTGCAGCACCGCCGTTGCCAAACCGCATTGGTACCTACCTTTCCTTTGGACACAACCGTTGTGTGGAAATGGAGGAACTGCTGCTTGGGTGATAGCTCAAGCTCCATAACAACCTGCCAAGGCTACGTAGTTTCCACTACAAAAATGATGTCTGCAAGTGGGACATAAAGACATGCCACATCGGCACCAACGCATGGAAAGATTGTGCAGGAGAACGTGCGACCTGGCGCCTCCTCATAAAACAAGGAAAAGGAGTGAAAAAGAGAGGAAAAAAGCTGCCGCAGTAAAGAGAGCCAAAAGGAAGGAGAGACAACAGCAACTCCAGCAAGCGTCACTGTTTGTTCGCTGTTACTGCACCAGAGATTGGCTTTCAAAAATTTGGGAAGTCAGTGTCACGGAATAGCGGTAGCGTAGGGTGGGAAGATCAAAATGAGACACCACTATATCATTGCACTGGATGACTCTAGGGTTATGAAACCAATGTCAAACATCATCATGGACCAAAGGCCGACTGATTGGGTGCCGACCCTCTCCGACTGGGAATCCAGTGTCACGGAATAGCGGTAGCGTAGGGTGGGTGGGGCAAAGTGAGATACCTATATCTTTGATGGATGACTCTAGGGTTATGAAACCAATGTCAAACGTCATCATGGACCAAAGGCCGACTGATTGGGTGCCGACCCTCTCCGACTGGGAAGCCAGTGTCACGCAATAGCGGTAGCGTAGGGTGGGTGGGGCAAAGTGAGACACCTCTATATCTTTGCACTGGATGACTCTAGGGTTATGAAACCAATGTCAAACGTCATCATGGACCAAAGGCCGACTGATTGGGTGCCGACCCTCTCCGACTGGGAAGCCAGTGTCACGGAATAGCGTAGCGTAGGGTGGGTGGGGCAAAGTGAGACACCTCTATATCTTTGCACTGGATGACTCTAGGGTTATGAAACCAATGTCAAACGTCATCATGGACCAAAGGCCGACTGATTGGGTGCCGAACCTCTCCGACTGGGAAGCCAGTGTCACGCAATAGCGGTAGCGTAGGGTGGGTGGGGCAAAGTGAGACACCTCTATATCTTTGCACTGGATGACTCTAGGGTTATGAAACCAATGTCAAACATCATCATGGACCAAAGGCCGACTGATTGGGTGCCGACCCTCTCCGACTGGGAAGCCAGTGTCACGCAATAGCGGTAGCGTAGGGTGGGTGGGGCAAAGTGAGACACCTCTATATCTTTGCACTGGATGACTCTAGGGTTATGAAACCAATGTCAAACATCATCATGGACCAAAGGCCGACTGATTGGGTGCCGACCCTCTCCGACTGGGAAGCCAGTGTCACGCAATAGCGGTAGCGTAGGGTGGGTGGGGCAAAGTGAGACACCTCTATATCTTTGCACTGGATGACTCTAGGTTTATGAAACCAATGTCAAACATCATCATGGACCAAAGGCCGACTGATTGGGTGCCGACCCTCTCCGACTGGGAAGCCAGTGTCACGCAATAGCGGTAGCGTAGGGTGGGTGGGGCAAAGTGAGACACCTCTATATCTTTGCACTGGATGACTCTAGGTTATGAAACCAATGTCAAACATCATCATGGACCAAAGGCCGACTGATTGGGTGCCGACCCTCTCCGACTGGGAAGCCAGTGTCACGCAATAGCGGTAGCGTAGGGTGGGTGGGGCAAAGTGAGACACCTCTATATCTTTGCACTGGATGACTCTAGGGTTATGAAACCAATGTCAAACATCATCATGGACCAAAGGCCGACTGATTGGGTGCCGACCCTCTCCGACTGGGAAGCCAGTGTCACGCAATAGCGGTAGCGTAGGGTGGGTGGGGCAAAGTGAGACACCTCTATATCTTTGCACTGGATGACTCTAGGGTTATGAAACCAATGTCAAACATCATCATGGACCAAAGGCCGACTGATTGGGTGCCGACCCTCTCCGACTGGGAAGCCAGTGTCACGGAATAGCGGTAGCGTAGGGTGGGGGGGGGCAAAGTGAGACACCTCTATATCTTTGCACTGGATGACTCTAGGGTTATGAAACCAATGTCAAATCATCATGGACCAAAGGCCGACTGATTGGGTGCCGACCCTCTCCGACTGGGAAGCCAGTGTCACGAATAGCGGTAGCGTAGGGTGGGTGGGGCAAAGTGAGACACCTCTATATCTTTGCACTGGATGACTCTAGGTTATGAAACCAATGTCAAACATCATCATGGACCAAAGGCCGACTGATTGGGTGCCGACCCTCTCCGACTGGGAAGCCAGTGTCACGAATAGCGGTAGCGTAGGGTGGGTGGGGCAAAGTGAGACACCTCTATATCTTTGCACTGGATGACTCTAGGGTTATGAAACCAATGTCAAACGTCATCATGGACCAAAGGCCGACTGATTGGGTGCCGACCCTCTCCGACTGGGAAGCCAGTGTCACGGAATAGCGGTAGCGTAGGGTGGGTGGGGCAAAGTGAGACACCTCTATATCTTTGCACTGGATGACTCTAGGGTTATGAAACCAATGTCAAACGTCATCATGGACCAAAGGCCGACTGATTGGGTGCCGACCCTCTCCGACTGGGAAGCCAGTGTCACGAATAGCGGTAGCGTAGGGTGGGTGGGGCAAAGTGAGACACCTCTATATCTTTGCACTGGATGACTCTAGGGTTATGAAACCAATGTCAAACGTCATCATGGACCAAAGGCCGACTGATTGGGTGCCGACCCTCTCCGACTGGGAAGCCAGTGTCACGCAATAGCGGTAGCGTAGGGTGGGTGGGGCAAAGTGAGACACCTCTATATCTTTGCACTGGATGACTCTAGGGTTATGAAACCAATGTCAAACATCATCATGGACCAAAGGCCGACTGATTGGGTGCCGACCCTCTCCGACTGGGAAGCCAGTGTCACGAATAGCGGTAGCGTAGGGTGGGTGGGGCAAAGTGAGACACCTCTATATCTTTGCACTGGATGACTCTAGGGTTTATGAAACCAATGTCAAACATCATCATGGACCAAAGGCCGACTGATTGGGTGCCGACCCTCTCCGACTGGGAAGCCAGTGTCACGAATAGCGGTAGCGTAGGGTGGGTGGGGCAAAGTGAGACACCTCTATATCTTTGCACTGGATGACTCTAGGGTTATGAAACCAATGTCAAAACATCATCATGGACCAAAGGCCGACTGATTGGGTGCCGACCCCTCCGACTGGGAAGCCAGTGTCACGAATAGCGGTAGCGTAGGGTGGGTGGGGCAAAGTGAGACACCTCTATATCTTTGCACTGGATGACTCTAGGGTTATGAAACCAATGTCAAACGTCATCATGGACCAAAGGCCGACTGATTGGGTGCCGACCCTCTCCGACTGGGAAGCCAGTGTCACGAATAGCGGTAGCGTAGGGTGGGTGGGGCAAAGTGAGACACCTCTATATCTTTGCACTGGATGACTCTAGGGTTATGAAACCAATGTCAAACGTCATCATGGACCAAAGGCCGACTGATTGGGTGCCGACCCTCTCCGACTGGGAAGCCAGTGTCACGGAATAGCGGTAGCGTAGGGTGGGTGGGGCAAAGTGAGACACCTCTATATCTTTGCACTGGATGACTCTAGGTTATGAAAACCAATGTCAAACGTCATCATGGACCAAAGGCCGACTGATTGGGTGCCGACCCTCTCCGACTGGGAAGCCAGTGTCACGAATAGCGGTAGCGTAGGGTGGGTGGGGCAAAGTGAGACACCTCTATATCTTTGCACTGGATGACTCTAGGGTTATGAAACCAATGTCAAACGTCATCATGGACCAAAGGCCGACTGATTGGGTGCGACCCTCTCCGACTGGGAAGCCAGTGTCACGGAATAGCGGTAGCGTAGGGTGGGTGGGGCAAAGTGAGACACCTCTATATCTTTGCACTGGATGACTCTAGGTTATGAAACCAATGTCAAACGTCATCATGGACCAAAGGCCGACTGATTGGGTGCCGACCCTCTCCGACTGGGAAGCCAGTGTCACGCAATAGCGGTAGCGTAGGGGTGGTGGGGCAAAGTGAGACACCTCTATATCTTTGCACTGGATGACTCTAGGGTTATGAAACCAATGTCAAACATCATCATGGACCAAAGGCCGACTGATTGGGTGCCGACCCTCTCCGACTGGGAAGCCAGTGTCACGGAATAGCGGTAGCGTAGGGTGGGTGGGGCAAAGTGAGACACCTCTATATCTTTGCACTGGATGACTCTAGGGTTATGAAACCAATGTCAAACGTCATCATGGACCAAAGGCCGACTGATTGGGTGCCGACCCTCTCCGACTGGGAAGCCAGTGTCACGGAATAGCGGTAGCGTAGGGTGGGTGGGGCAAAGTGAGACACCTCTATATCTTTGCACTGGATGACTCTAGGGTTATGAAACCAATGTCAAACGTCATCATGGACCAAAGGCCGACTGATTGGGTGCCGACCCTCTCCGACTGGGAAGCCAGTGTCACGAATAGCGGTAGCGTAGGGTGGGTGGGGCAAAGTGAGACACCTCTATATCTTTGCACTGGATGACTCTAGGTTATGAAACCAATGTCAAACGTCATCATGGACCAAAGGCCGACTGATTGGGTGCCGACCCTCTCCGACTGGGAAGCCAGTGTCACGGAATAGCGGTAGCGTAGGGTGGGTGGGGCAAAGTGAGACACCTCTATATCTTTGCACTGGATGACTCTAGGGTTATGAAACCAATGTCAAACGTCATCATGGACCAAAGGCCGACTGATTGGGTGCCGACCCTCTCCGACTGGGAAGCCAGTGTCACGGAATAGCGGTAGCGTAGGGTGGGTGGGGCAAAGTGAGACACCTCTATATCTTTGCACTGGATGACTCTAGGGTTATGAAAACCAATGTCAAACGTCATCATGGACCAAAGGCCGACTGATTGGGGTGCCGACCTCTCCGACTGGGAAGCCAGTGTCACGCAATAGCGGTAGCGTAGGGTGGGTGGGCAAAGTGAGACACCTCTATATCTTTGCACTGGATGACTCTAGGGTTATGAAACCAATGTCAAACATCATCATGGACCAAAGGCCGACTGATTGGGTGCCGACCCTCTCCGACTGGGAAGCCAGTGTCACGCAATAGCGGTAGCGTAGGGTGGGTGGGGCAAAGTGAGACACCTCTATATCTTTGCACTGGATGACTCTAGGGTTATGAAACCAATGTCAAACGTCATCATGGACCAAAGGCCGACTGATTGGGTGCCGACCTCTCCGACTGGGAAGCCAGTGTCACGAATAGCGGTAGCGTAGGGTGGGTGGGGCAAAGTGAGACACCTCTATATCTTTGCACTGGATGACTCTAGGGTTATGAAACCAATGTCAAACGTCATCATGGACCAAAGGCCGACTGATTGGGTGCCGACCCTCTCCGACTGGGAAGCCAGTGTCACGCAATAGCGGTAGCGTAGGGTGGGTGGGGCAAAGTGAGACACCTCTATATCTTTGCACTGGATGACTCTAGGGTTATGAAACCAATGTCAAACGTCATCATGGACCAAAGGCCGACTGATTGGGTGCCGACCCTCTCCGACTGGGAAGCCAGTGTCACGGAATAGCGGTAGCGTAGGGTGGGTGGGGCAAAGTGAGACACCTCTATATCTTTGCACTGGATGACTCTAGGGTTATGAAACCAATGTCAAACGTCATCATGGACCAAAGGCCGACTGATTGGGTGCCGACCCTCTCCGACTGGGAAGCCAGTGTCACGGAATAGCGGTAGCGTAGGGTGGGTGGGGCAAAGTGAGACACCTCTATATCTTTGCACTGGATGACTCTAGGTTATGAAACCAATGTCAAACATCATCATGGACCAAAGGCCGACTGATTGGGTGCCGACCCTCTCCGACTGGGAAGCCAGTGTCACGCAATAGCGGTAGCGTAGGGTGGGTGGGGCAAAGTGAGACACCTCTATATCTTTGCACTGGATGACTCTAGGGTTATGAAACCAATGTCAAACGTCATCATGGACCAAAGGCCGACTGATTGGGTGCCGACCCTCTCCGACTGGGAATCCAGTGTCACGGAATAGCGGTAGCGTAGGGTGGGTGGGGCAAAGTGAGATACCTCTATATCTTTGCACTGGATGACTCTAGGGTTATGAAACCAATGTCAAACGTCATCATGGACCAAAGGCCGACTGATTGGGTGCCGACCCTCTCCGACTGGGAAGCCAGTGTCATGCAATAGCGGTAGCGTAGGGTGGGTGGGGCAAAGTGAGACACCTCTATATCTTTGCACTGGATGACTCTAGGGTTATGAAACCAATGTCAAAAACATCATCATGGACCAAAGGCCGACTGATTGGGTGCCGACCCTCTCCGACTGGGAAGCCAGTGTCACGCCAATAGCGGTAGCGTAGGGTGGTGGGGCAAAGTGAGACACCTCTATATCTTTGCACTGGATGACTCTAGGGTTATGAACCAATGTCAAACATCATCATGGACCAAAGGCCGACTGAATTGGTTGCCGACCCTCTCCGACTGGGGAACGCCAGCTCTGTCACCCAATAACCGTAGCGTTAGGGTAGGGTGGGGCAAAAGGAAGACACCTCTATTCATCTTTGCACACCTGGCATGAACTGTAGGGCTTTACGAAACCAGATGTTTAACAACATCACTCTATGGACCCAAAACGGGGCCGGAACTTGATTGCGGGTAACTGGGCCGACCCTCCTCCACTGGGAAGCCAGTGTTCACCATCCAATAGTGCTACTTAGCATCTAGGGTGGTGTGGACGGCATTAAGTGAGACACCTCTATATCTTTTGCAATGCTGGATCGCACTTCTAGGTTTATGACAACCACGATTCAAAGGCCATTTCATATGGGAACACCGGAACCGCCGCGACCTGATTGGAGTGCCGACCCTCCCGATCTGGGGGAAAAGCCAGTGTCACCGCATATACACTCGAGGCGGAATTACCGTGACGGGCGGCTGATTTGGGGTCTGCCCGGCCCGGTATTCTGTTACGCCGCACCTCCAGAACATACCCACCTCCCTCATACCATTAATACATATGTGCGCACTAGCCTCGCGATTCGATCGATCTATCGCATCGCCAAAGGTTATGCAAAACCATACTGAAACTTTTCCCGTCCATACACATCATCCATGGAGCACAAGCCGACCTGATTGGGTGCCGACCCTACTCCGATGGGAAAGCCAGTGTTCACGGAAATAGCGGTAGCGTCTATAGGTGGGTGGGGCAAAGTGTCAGAAGATCCTCTCTATTCCTTTGCACTGGATGACACATACCTAATAGCATGCTAAGTAGGATAATATTTCCCACCATATGTCTCAACGTCTCAACCGTCCATCCATGGAGAGCGCGAGAGAGAGGCCGACTTAGCGAGATGTGTCATCGGAACAAATATACTCTTCCGGTGACTCGACATGAGGACAAGCGGCAGCGTGATCATCATCGCATATAAAGATGCGGGCTCCGGGCTACCCATTCGCTACCGGGCATCGCGGCATGAACTTCTGCACCGAGCTTGCGCACCGATAGTTAAATGAAGACACCGACTCCTAAATATCTTGCTGAAGCACGACACACACAGCGGCGTGTCACTCTATCCTCTAACCTGGTTACCTCGGAAGAAGAAACCAAGCTACAGACTCCCTCTCAGTACACACGTTCCGCAATATCATGGACCTCCACGAAAAACCATTAAGGCTCGCATCTGATTGGGTTCTGCTGCCGCCACCCTCTCCCGGACTGGGCAAGCCCAGTGTATCACGCAATAGCGCGCGCTTTAGCGTAGGTGGTGGGGCAAAGTGAGACAACCTACTATATCTTTGCACTGGATGACTCTTAGGGTTATTGAAACCAATTGTCAAAAACGTCATCCATGGGACCAAAAGCGCCGACTGATTGGTATGCCGACACTCTCCGACTGGGAATCCAAGTGTCACAGGAATAGCGTAGTAGCGTTAGGTTGGGTCGGGGCAAATGAAGGGCATCAACCTCTTATAATCTTTTGCACTGGATACTGAGCTTCTAGGTTTGAAACCATAATGTCCAAACGTTTCATTACTATGCGACCCAAAACGCACAGACTGATACAACATTGAGGCGTGCCGATACCTGCTCCGGACCTGGGGCAAGCCCCATCGCTGGTTTCACGCAATAGGGGATCTATTAGCCGTAGGGGTGTGGTGGTGGCAAAGTTGAGGGACAACCTCTATCATCTTTGCACTGGATGACTCTTAGTCGTATGTATTTATGAACGCCTCCCAATGACTAACATAAGACATCTCATGGACCAAAGGCCGACGATTGGGTGTACGACCCTCTTTCCGACTGAATTAACCAGCTTGTCACGGAAAATAGCGGAGCACGTCTAGGTCGGGTGGGCCAAGTGAAGATACCTCACCATCAATACCCTTTGCACTGGATCGTAGCTCTTAGGATTATGAAACCGACATGGTCAAAACGTCATCAATGGACCAAAGGCCCGATCTGATTGCGGTGGGCCCGGACCCTCTCCGAACTGGGGAAAGCAGTGCTCACGGTAAAATAGCTCCGTAAGCGTAGGGTGGGGTGGCGCGCAAAGTGATGACGTACCTCTATATCTTTGCACTACGGGCAATGATCTAGGGTTTAACTGAAAACCAATGTTCAAACATCTATTCATAGACCAAAGCCGATCTTAGATTCGGTGCCGACCCTCTTCCGATGGGGGAAGCCAGTGTCACGGCAATAGCGGTTTAGCCGTAGGTCAGCTTACACGCGCACGATCTGCCGTCGGGTGCACTGCTGCGATCCTGGTCACACACACTTGCCAAATCATTATTAATCTCCGGAAAGTGCTGTTACCTCTGTAGGCATCCTTCGGAATTTCCGAGCTTGGGCCCTACGCGCTGGGGTGGGGCAAAGTTGACGACAACCCTCTATACTTCTTTTGCACTGGATGCTCTAGGGTTTATTGAAAACCAATGTCAAACATTTATCATCAGGACCACAAAGGGCGACGTCTTGATGAGAGGTGGCCGTGACCTCTCCCGACTGGGGGAAGCCAGTGTCACGCAAATAGCGGGCTAGCGTGAGGGTTGGTTGGGGGCAAAGTAAGTGAAGATTACCACTTAATTATCTTTTGACACTCGGATGACCTTCCCTTAGGGTTATGAAACCATGATCAACATCATTCATGGACCAAAGGCCGATGTGGGTCCGCCGACCCCTCTCCGACTGAGAGGCCAGTGTCACGCACAATAGCGGTTTTACGTAGGGTGGGTGGGCAAAGTGAGACACCTCTATAATTTTTGCACTGGGATGGACTCTAGTTTATGAAAATAGCCAATGTCAAAAAACATCATCATGGACCAAAAGGCCCCGACTGATTGGGTGGCGACCCTCTCCGACCTGGGAAAGCCAGTGTCACGGATAGCGGTACTTAGCGGTTAGGGTTCTTGGTGGCAAGAGTGAACACCGCTCTATATCTTTTGCACCTGGATGACTTCTGAGCGTTTAGTTGAAACCAATTTGTCAAACATCCATCATGGGACCAAGGCCGACGCGGATGGGGTTGCCGACCCTCTCCGACTGGGAAGCCCCAGTTTGTCACCGGAATAGCGGTTTAGGTTAGGGTGGGTGGGGCAAGTAGTGAGAACCACCTCTATGTATCTTTGCACTGGACTGACTCTAGGTTTATTATGAACCAAATGTCAAACATCATCATGGACAAAGCGCGACTGAGTGGGCCGACCGCTCTCCCGACTGGGAAGCCACCAGTGTCACGCAGATAGCGTAGCGGTTGAGGTGGGCCAAAGGAGGATCTCTCTCCC
>CM042138.1:129667486-129698817 GCA_023376005.1 Doryteuthis pealeii | reverse complement strand
AAAAAGAGAGAGAATTGCCAGCAATGGAGCCTTTTCAGGTCTTAATCCAGTGACCACTTAAGTACGCAGGTACTGTAAGCAAACTGAGTCTTTGTTTAATCAAATGATGTGGATTTGGGCATTAAAATGAGACCTGAAAAAGGGTTGATGATGGCTGTAAAATAAATCAGCTAGTAAAGTGCTCAGCTTTTGGTATATATTTTGAATTTTAAATCTACAAAATATTTCAAAAGGTTCAGTTTCTACTTTGTGATTTGATTTGTTATATGTTTACTTTCTTTATGATGGGAATTAATTTTTAGTAGCTATAAAGCAATTAATATTTCAATAAAAGATTTTTATACTAATTGAAATATGATATATTAACTGCAGTTTCAATAAACTTTATGTTAAAGTCAGTTTAGCCAGCTGTAGGTTTAGGGGCTGTTTGATATATTTGTATTGTCGCTGGCTTCCAATTATACTTGGGGGAAACTGGTTCCACTACATAGTGCGTGTATATTTAAACAAATCAAAAAAAGTTTATTCCATACCATACCTTCAATATACGGAGTGGACAGCATAAGAATGGGACGATTTTTAATGCTATTTTCTCAAGATTATAAAAGTGACACAGGAGTACTAAGTATTAGTTATTACATACTGGTACAAACAGGAGTTTTTAACATGTGATGCTAGATTGAATATATGTCTGTCAGATGGTCGTCATCATGAGGAAAACATTTGAGGAGCCGTCGATTCCTCATGCTTAAAGTGGGTGGTTGCATAAATAACTGAAATAGTGTTATCTTCTACGGATGCTTTTTCTTTCTGTTTCACTGTCATGTGGGCCTGCGTGTATATACTACAACTCTTTTCCGGATAACCACAGAAATAAGTTAACATGGGGTTAGAATCCAGGATTGATCTTGCTGGCCAATGGATACTCATCTTACATATGCAATTTCCTTTTGGGACTTCAAGCAGCAATTAATGAGGATCATAAAAATCAATACCCTGAAGGTAATAAAAACTTAATGTAATAAATATTCAAATCTTAGATAACATGTAAAACTCCTGTGTATTCAGTTATGTAATAAAATATATTTTGTATCTTGTGTTCTTTTTTATAATTTGAGACCAAATAGCATTTAAATGGTCTCCCTCATTATGGTCCTCCTGTATGTATGTGTGTGTGTGTGTGTGTGTGTGTGTTATATATATATAAATATATTATATTATATTATTATATATATATAGCGACTAATATCTCTCCTTTTTTCAACACCCTTTTCTTTTCTTTCTTAAATTCTCTTAACTGCTTTCAAGTTAATGATGAAATTTTTTCACAACTGGAAAAGAACCGCTACTGATTTGCCACCTTTTATAATACAGCATTTCTGATCCATGGACTAAAATGGCAAAATTGGCGTGACAAATTCTAAGTGGGGCCACGCCAAATTTTTACGCTGGCTAATATATGAGCCACAGATTGAATTGAATGGTCGCATGAAAAAATATAAGATGTTCTGTGGCCAACATGGAAATTTACCATGGTCCATTTTTGGCCCTAGGTTGGGAAATTCTGCCCTACACCATGTTGAATCCAATGAAGGGACTTTTTTGTTTAGCCTATTTTTCAAGGAAAATATCCAAACATCATTAGATTTTCTTTTTTTTTTTTTTTTCAACTTTTTCCCAGGTTGAATTAATTTCTAAATTTAACGAGTTTTATATTATTTTAAAAAATTCATTATTGTGTTGATTTTTATATTTCAGGCACCAACACAGCGCTTAATTGAGGAAGGAACTATTCCTGGGTTTTATGCCAACAAACTACAACTTCAGGCTTTTGGACGTTCCTTATCTTTCACTTAATATCCTTTATATCTTTTTTTTTTTTTTTCTTCTTTTCAGGTTCCTTTTTTATATATGACTCTTACTCATATTTCATTTAAAAGGGAAATAATATATTCTTTTATCAAATAAATATAATCTGCTAAATAAACATGTCTTAAAAATATTATCCAAATTTCAGAGACAAACTTAGCATAAAATTAATATTCCAGTTGAAATTTTTTTTATTTGAGGTTATATTAGTTATATGGAGAATAAAACAATAATATTAGATTAATAACACTAAGTAATTTATTTAAATTAAACCCAGTATGCAAATTAAGCACACCATATATTATGTAAACATTTTAATTTAATGATATACATAACAGACATGCAGGATTTTAAGTGCCTAATAACATTTTTTTAAAAGGCAAATCTAACTCAGATTTTCAAATAGACATCCTTTAAATAATAAGATTTATTCTATTCTTGAATTTACACACAATTCCTGGGAGGGTATTGTGACGTAAAGTAGTGACATAGTTTCAGTTACGAAGACATACACTTTAATCTCATAAATAATAAGATATGTGTGTATGTTTTTATGAACATCTTTTATATTCAATGTAAAACAGATTAATGATAATCAAGTATTTTCTATAATCAACTGAATTTATTTTATTATCAAAAAATGTTTTGTTTTTGTGTTTTTTGGCTGTTTTTTTTTTTTTTTTTTTTGCCCATTGCTGTTGATGTTTCACCTTAACTTCATTCGTACATCCTTTTGAATTGTACTTGTTCCACTTCTCTATATATGCTGGTCAGTCGGAAATCCCAGACAGACAACACCAGTTTGGGGCCATTTTTGCAGCTTTATCTTTTATCCGACCTTAGTTGAAGATTACTTAGACTATCTACTACCCGTTGACCAACAGCTGCCTCCCATGCCACCTTTGCCATCTCCTGTTCGTAGTATGGTTGTGCACCCCTCAAAGCAAATGTAAGTTGTTTTTTTTTTGTTTGTTTTCTTTTTTTTTTTTTTTTACCAGTAAACGGGTATTTAATCATCAGGTTTAAACGTCTTTTGTGTTTTGAAAAAGCATTAATTCGTCTTTTGACAACTTTTAAATTATTTTTAAATCAAAAAAACAATTTCTGTACACAATCTTCATAGCCTACTTTTTGGTTTTGGTTTGTTTTGTTTACGGCATATCAACCATCAGTGGGTCATTTAATGCCGATAAAGTTTTAAATAAATCAATACTTAAATGGATAATACATTTTTCTATTTAACCCATAGATGGGACCTAACAGGTATACCACTCCGGGTCAGAGTGGACCAGGGAGCAATGGTGATGAAGGGGTGCTCCACATTCTCCAAACTCACCATCAGATAGTTTAACGTCATTCCCAGGGCATGTAGACCCGCAGCCACCCGCTTCTACACCCATATGATAAAGTGGTTGGGGCTTGCCATAAGGGCAATAGGGTTGGGAAAATCATATAGGTGCTAGGGCTTGACACGACCAGCCGATTGATCGGAGGGGGCCTCTCCGACCGCCCGTCTAGCCCAAGATAGGGCCAAAGTGGAGTATTGCATGTCATGAACTGCTCATCCACCTGGGCTCTATCCTTAAGCATCACGGGTCGCCACCCCGGCCAACAGGTGGCCCCATTGGGGGAATCTTACCCCTCTGCAGAGGTGCAGTCAGTGCATTCTAACGCCTCAGCCGACAGGGCAGCAATAGCCTTCTAAAATAGTTTCTAAGTGAACAAGTTAAAAATTCAGAAGCTTTGGAAGTTGAAAAAAAATGACTGGTTTTAATCTTTTACACTTTTGGTCTCTCAATATTTATGAAGCAAACCCAATATTGTCATCTGCACTGTTGGGTGAGGCAGTAGAATTCACTGACTGCACTTCTGCCGAGGGGTAAGCCCCCCCCACACACACACACACACACACACCCACACACACACACAATGGAGCCAGCTGTTGGCCATGGGTGGCAGCCTTAAAGATGGAATGTTGGTAGTTAAGCAGTCTGTCATACAACACTCCATTTTGGCCCTTACTTAGGCTAGTCAGAGGCCCCCTCCAATCAATCGACTGTTCACATCATGCCTTAACACCTATATGATTGTCCCAACCCCATTGCCCTTATGGCAAACCCCTACTCTTTATATCATTTATGTGCTAGGAGGCAGTGGCCAAGGCTCTTAGTGTTCTAAATATGACTTTAAACTGCATTTAGTGGTGAAGTTCCAATTCTGGAGCTCTGGTGAGTGTGAAGTAGCCCTTCATCGCCATTACTCCCAAGTCCACTTTGACTCAGAGTGGTAGTGCCTATTAGCATCCTATGTATGAGTTAAATAGAAAAAAGTGTTGAAAAAATATGTTGAAAGAAATTTTGTATATCTATCAAGCATGAATACAACAAAACATCTGCATAAAGTAACCCAACAAGGGTTGTCATGCCGTAAAATCCAACAAAAAAAAACCTGTTGCCTTGGGCTAGCGAATACACCAACTGAAACTCTGCAGAGGAGTAAGAACCTTTTCATAATGGAGCCACCTGTTGGCTGTGGGTGACAATACATAATGCCTGAGGTCAGAATATTGGTAGCTAAGCAGTCTGTGACCTGGGTACTAAGTGGTCCCATGACATGCAACATTCCATTTCAGCCCTTACATTGGTTAGACAGGTGGTCAGTGAGGCTCCATCCAATCAGTCAGCTGGTCATGTCAAGCCCTAGCACCTGTATGATTGTACCAAACTTATTCTTCAAATTGCTCTTATGGCAAAGAAACAACCCTTTTTTACCATTTAGGGGCTAGAAGGTGGTGGCTGAGGGTCAACCACTAGTTTTTGTTTCTTCTAATTTATTGATATACATGAAGTTAATTAAAAAAAAAAAAACTAACAGGAAAATTATTTCTACCAATTTAGTGTCCTAGGTATGATGCTAAATTGCATCTAGTGGTGAGGTTCCAATTCTGGAGCTCTGAGGAATGTGGAATACTCCTTCATTACCACTGCTCCCAGGTCCACTCTGACCCAAAGTGGAAGTATCTGTTAGGGCCCCATCTATGGGTCAAATAAATCTGTTTGCTAGTTAATGTAATTTTTTTCTACAGTTTTTCAATACACATGAAGTTAATGATAAATCTAACAAGAAAATTATTTTTACCCGTTTATCAATATATATAAAGTTAATGAAAATTATTTCTACATCCAACGATTTCATTAAAACCATTAACTACAAAAGTATAGGTATAGACTTACAACATCCCCTAAGCTCTAGGTATGAAATAGCCCCAGACAGGTTGACACTTCGTTTAAATCCATTAACTAACCTACCAATATTGTCATGTCCTGGATATGACTCTAAACTACATTTGAGATTGAAGCTCCATTTCTAGAGCTTTGGGGAGTGTGGAGTACCCCTTCATTGCCATTACTACTCAATGATGTGCAAGTCTTAAAATTATCTTTGCTCTCACTTTACTTTTGTTGAAATTTATTACATTTGTTGATTAACTCTTTGCCTACAAAATTTCCACCACAGCTGTACCAAATATTCTTGGTAGTTTTTTTTACCTGTATGATCGAATATTTCAAAGTTCACTATTTATTCACCACAGAACTCATTCTATCAAATAACGTCATATTATTATTGTAATCTTAGTCCTGGTCAATTACAATGAACTAACCAACAGTTTTTGTACTTTGCTTGAGTGTGTTGGGAGTGGTTTAAAGTAGGCAAAGAGATAATTATGACATTTGATTGTGTGGTAATATTAATAGCATTTTTTTGTTTTCTTCCAGGTCTATCCCTCCATCCAGTGGCAGTCCAGGTACACCTAAGTATGTGTCCAGTGGATTGCACCTTCTCAAGCCAAGTGTAATAATGGCTCAAAAACAACATTTTCAATCACCATCGGTGCTAGATCAATCTGGGACTGAAACTTGGCGTTCAGAAACTCTCATTCAGGTAAATCCAATATTTTACCATCAGTAGTATAATGATAACCATTGTAATTGCATTTGTTCTTTCTTCATTTCTTAAAATGGGATATATCATTGTGAGAATCCCAAGTGCTTATCTTTTTTATTATTGTTTCTGATGACAATAAAAGGGAATTACGATAAGAAAATTTAAAAAAAAAACATCTAAAAATTAAATTGAAAGAAAATACTAATCAATATTAATAATGATAAGATTGTATTTAACTATTCTTGTTTTTCTCTCTTTATGTCTAGGTCTTTTCTGATTTTTGGCTGAATCAAAATTCTCAGAATGCCAATCCTCCAGGTGTTGTTCATCACAGTGAGGTAAGTCTCTCAAAAATACAGTGAACTTTGATTAGAAATATGTTTCAAAATAAATGTAAGGAAACTTATAGTAATTGGTATGGCCAAATTTCACGTTTTATTTTACTTTTAATTAATTGAAACTTAATGTAATTATTTTTGTATTATAAAGAGGAAGGATTTTAATAAATCACCTGTAAAGATTGTTTTGCAGTCTTTTAAATAGAGCAATTTTATAAATTAAAATCGGTTATTTCCTATAACTCCAACATAAACAAAGGGAAACCACTCTTGACTGATAAATTATTTATTTTCCCATTAAACTAACCCTAAACCCTAACCCCGTCTGCTTTTTTCCTAGTAGATCAATAAATAATTTATCAGTCAAGAGTGGTTCCCCTTTGTTTATGTTGGCGTTATAGGAAATAACCTTAAAATCTTTATCAGTCAAAAAAGCACTTTTTTTTTTTTTTTTTAAATGTGCTCTTTTTAACGTAATTTATTTCATTGTTATAATTGAGAGATTTATATAATTTTTTTGAGTTTTAAGCTCTCATCTTTTAAAAAAAAAAAAATAAACAATTTACAATTTTAGTTTTTTTGTAAAATTTTTAAAAAATGGGGAGGCGCTGTTGTACTGAAATTTTGGTCATACCTCCTCTCATATCTCAAAATCAAACATCAGTTAGCGGGTGTGATTGACCAGGCTGCTGATTGGTGATACTATATCTTAGCAATTTATAGGTATAAGAAATAGTTAAATTTTTTGGAGATAAATATCTAACAATCTTGGCTGAATATGGATAAAAGCCTTTTTAGGGATGATCCTCTCAATTTCTGAAAAGTTGGTTGAAATTTGCTCTGAAATGTGGAGCCAACATGGACATATTGTCACTTATGATGATACTATGGTTATTATAAAAAGTAAAGTTGTGGCCTATTGTCAATATCAGATGGATAGCAAGGAGTCTATCCCCTTTTCAATAGCGCTAGACCATAGGGATTGTTTTTGCGTCTGTGGTAGAGCGCCACTATTACCATCAGCTCCCCACTTAACCACATTGATCCAAGCTGTGCTACTCATGTGCCAAGTTGTCAAGGGTTGGTATTAAAACCAGAACCTTCCGAGGCGGATGCTTTACTGACTGACTATAGCTGGTCCCTAAATTGAAATGATAAAATGCTTGCAGTTTTCATTGTTCGGGGTATTTTTTAATTGATTTTTATACATTTTCTCTCCAGTATTTAAAAAAAAAAAAAAAGATTCTGTTTTGATTGATGTTACATTTTTTTTATTTTTAAATTTAGCTAGTTTGCACAAATCCGTCAAGGGGAGTAACTGTTGTATTTTCTTTCAGAATTACTTCCCTTTATGATTCATAACTTGTATTAATGTTGTTTATTATGAAACAGTACTAATGACAACAAACGAACCAAAAACAAAACGAGTCACAATATTTTCTAGACTTACTCTCTGTGAATTAAGGCGTGCTATCGTGGTGTAATGGTTAGCAATCTAGTCTCGCATATCCATTACTACTCTATAACGTGTTCGATTCTTCTTGGATACCCCATACTTGATGACCCTGTGTTACGTCTAACCATAAAGAATGGTATGGGCAAATACCTACAGTACTAATGACATTCATGTTTTACTTCAGCTACAAATCATTTTGATGGTATTATTGAATTCAGACTGTCATAATTTACTTTACTGCAGAGACCACATCTTTTTACATCAGATCTATTTTTCATCCTAAAAGGAGAAGATGAATGCAAATTAATCTAAAATTATTTTTTGGGGGGCAGGGGACGATTTATTTATGGCAAGAATTTTTTTAAATATCATGACAATCTATAATCTATTCTTATGTTTTTTTGGGTTTTTTTTAGAAATTGGTATACCAGCTTTTTTTTTTTTTTTTTAATAGTGCAAATGAACCTTTAGATTCCATTTTATTTATGCAAAATAATTGTTGCAGTCATATTCTAGAGTGAGT
Source organism: Doryteuthis pealeii (assembly GCA_023376005.1). Taxonomy (NCBI): domain Eukaryota; kingdom Metazoa; phylum Mollusca; class Cephalopoda; order Myopsida; family Loliginidae; genus Doryteuthis; species Doryteuthis pealeii. The sequence goes on along the minus strand of CM042138.1, from coordinate 129,690,686 downwards.
AGCCTTTACCATTATTGTGACACATAGGATAACTGTTAGAGTTGGTGGTGTGTTTAACAAGGCCTTACTAAGTCAAAGAGGATATGAGATTGAATCCTACTGAATATTTTTCTAATATTTCTGCACTGTTTCTTTAGTCATAACAAAAAAAAAAAAGATTTTTTTATTATTGTTTTTTTTGTTTTTTTTTATGATAAAGCAGTGATGCTGATATTTTTTGATTTGGTGTGTCCTAGGATGCACATATTTGCTTTGAATGAGTCCCCAGGAAAATTTATGGGTCCCAATTAAAGTTTCCAAAACAATTGTAGGGTTTTTATTTATGACCTGGGGAAACAATTATAGCCGTCTAACTCCTAGCTTGTAAACTATCCTGTGTAATTAATTTCTAAGAAACTATTGAAATGTATTTACATTTAGCTTGTAATGGAGAGGTAAGAAAAAAGTAAAACACTTGGACATATGGATACAATTTTACTGCATCCTTTTAGATTTTTGTGCACCAGGGACGCAGGACACGTACCTATCAGCATCTCTGTAAAAGGTAATGTTTTTCTCATGCAATGATAACATTTTAACAGGACCCACATTACATACTAAGCAAACTTAACGCTCATATCTTTATGCCAATTAGCATATTGCTGGCATTCAGGAGTGTGAATGGTAGGGTCTGATATACAGTGCTTAAAACTCTGGTTTCATGCCTTTATCTTTGGTATAACTCATGCAGTTGTTGTGGATGAGCTATGGTATCGATGACTGAAGATTGTCATATATGACTACTACAATTTCCTGCTAACATTAGTTGAGATAAAATTACCTGGATACTTTGTAGTATGAGCCTGTGTGTAGTTTGATATATCCTTGTATGGATATATCTATATGTATGCGAAAAAGTTCACATCAAATTAACAAGCTTTCATTGCCTGAGAAAACTTAGTAGAATGAATATAAGAAAGACATGAGTAACAAGAAAGAAACTTATACAGAATTATATATTATTATTTATATTTTGCTTGAAGGCAATTACAATACATATATCGTATAAAATTCGATAATTATAGAAAATAATCATGACAAGGGAACTTCGGCAAGCGATTGTGCGGCGCGTAGAACATCGTACAGACTGTTTCAACTTTATTAAGTCTCATCAGCGATCCAAAATCTTATACAGAATTGTATGAAGGAAAGTCCTAATATAAAAGGGAAAGTCTTCTGTGTGACTTACGGAGTCTTTAATGTGCATAGTTGAAAGAGAATGGAAATGATGTACAAAGGAATGTTGGTTATTTCCTATAACTCTAATATAAACAAAGGGGAACCACTCTTGATTGATAAATTATTTATTTATTGATCTAGGAAAAAAGGAGACAGGCTTATGGTTTAGGGTTAGTTTAATGGTAAAATAAATAAATAATTTATCAGTCAAGAGTGGTTCCCTTTGTTTAGGTTAGAGTTATAGGAAATAACCAGAATGTCCTTGTGTATTGGTTGCAGTGTATTTGGTCTGCTCTGCATGCATGTAAGAGAAATATAAGTTTTGAATAAAAGACTTATGTTATATATTGGCCAATGGCCCATTACTCAGGTGTATAATCATAGTCATCTTTACCTGCTGAGATTCCCTGGGTTGCATCTCAGCTTATCTCAGCTAGTCATATATTTTCTTCCAATCATCTTTGGTATCTTATGTAGCTGGAAGTTCTTCTTCTAGAGTCTAGAACTTTTCATTTGGAGATTTCGTGTCTGGTCTTCCATTAGGGATTTCTCATCTATCAGAAGCCCTGGGTCAATAGGAATAACCCAAGACTTAAATTTTCTTTATATTATATTCTATTTAGAAATCCTCATCCAGACTAACTGCTTAGAGTATGGCCCCACCGTGAGCGCGCTGATCGCGACTTGCTATCTCCGTGGCTTGCCCAGTACTGACTAACTCTCTCAAATCAAAACTCTGCCCTGTCGGCTGGGGCGTTAGAATGCAACGACTGCACCTCTGCAAAGGGGTAAGACTCCCCCAATGGGGCCACCTGTTGGCCGTGGGTGGCGACCCGTAATGCTTAAGGATAGAACCCAGGTGGATGAGCAGTCCATGACTTGCAATACTCCACTTTGGCCCTATCTAGACGGGCGGTCGGAGAGGCCCCCTCCGATCAATCGGCTGATCACGTCAAGCCCTAGCACCTATATGATTTTCCCAACCCTATTGCCCTTATGGCAAGCCCCAACCCCTTTTTATCATATGGGTGCTAGAAGGCGGTGGCTGCGGGTCTACATGTCCTGGGAATGACGTTAAACTCTATCTGATGGTGAGGTTCCAGTTTTGGAGGTTTGGGGAATGTGGAGCACCCCTTCATCACCATTGCTCCCTGGTCCACTCTGACCCGGAGTGGTAGTACCTGTTAGGCTCCCATCTATAGGTTAAATAGAAAACATGAGTTTATAAACAAAATTGTATTATGCATTAAGAATGAATTTATTTCACAACTTTGTCCGCATTAAATGACCCATCGAGGTTGATATGCCATAAAACAAAACAAAACAATCAAATCAAAACCGGAAGAAGCTTTATGTTTCTCAATTCTCTACTAATTCTCACGGTATCTACCAGAAAAGGGGTTAACATGAGTCTAACATATGCCAATCAGTCTTCCATGATATCATCACATACTCCTACTCAAAAAACTGCTAGCCGTAATTTCTAACAGCCATCTTGATTTCTACACTAACCCTACACAATTGTTACGGTACTAATAATTATGTAACACTTACATATTTAGGCAATGCTGTCGTGTGCCATGCAACATGAGTTTGTTGGGGGGCAAAAAGCCCCTGTTTATTGCAGACAAGGAGCGCGCATGTCCATGCTACTCAATTATCGAGACAGAGAGAATTTGACTTTGCCGCCCTTCTCTTATATGCCATCTTGACCACGCCCTTTTAGTGGTCATTTGCAGACAATAATTACCTTTTTTGTCCTCTAGTGTCCAAATAGCAGAGCTATAACAGGTAAGGGGAGGTAATCATTACACAGTGTTATAATTGTTTTGTTTCTCTTTACAGGAGATCTATGTACCGACCATTAATCACATCCGTATGATCCGGCTGCTTGTCAAACATTTACATTATTTTGTGAACAGTGCATCAGCACCGATACTTACTTCACCTTATTACCAACAAACATTAACACCTCTTGATCAATTCAAAAAGTAAGTAGTATTTCATATATTTAACAAAAACTTTGTATTTTTAATTTAATAATTTGGTTATAGTAATAAAAAAAAAAAAATATATATATATATATATATTTTTTTTATTTATTTATTTTAAAAATGTTGGCCTTTTGCCCCCTTAATCTTTTGGCTTTCAGATACTCTGTACCAATGGGGTCACCTGTTGACTGTGGATGGAAACCTGTGTTGCTTAAAAATGGGGTCCTGGGGGCTGACTTGGCCCTTACTTATGCAAGATTGTTCTGATCGGCTAGTCACATGAAGCCTTAGTACCAATATAATTGTTGTGACCGTATTGCTCTCATGGCAAATCCCCAAAACTTTTTATCATGTGTATGCCTATAATGTGGTGGCTGAAGGATTTAGTATCCTGGGTATAAAGTTAAACTGCAACTATTGGTGAGGTTCCAATTCTGGAGCTCTGGGGAGTGTGGAGTACTTCTTCATTGCCATTATTCCCTGGTCCATTCTGATCTTGAGTTGAAGTACCTGCTAGTCCCATCTATGGATTGAATAGATAAAAAAAAATTATTTAAAAAGAATTTGAATACCCAAGAATAATGTATAAAATAAAAATGTCTTTGGTATTAAATTAGCCAATCATTGATGTGCTGTAAAATCCAACCAACCAACCATACTCTGTACCTGAGTACACAAAATTTACAAAAAAAATAGCTTTCAATTTTATTATTACAATTCATCAATTTAATTTATTTTTATTTCATTAACTTATAATTTTGAATTCATTATTGAATTTTCTTTTAAATTTTTATTATTATGGGTTAGCTCAGTCGGTAGAGCATTCGGCTAGAAACCACAAGGTTCCTAGTTCGATACCGGTGCTCGCCAACTCGGCGTATGAGTAGCACAGGGATCTGTGCGGTAAAGTAAGGAGCTGATGATAGGTGTTGCGCTCCACCTCAGATGCCAAAACAATCTCCTTGGTCTAGCACTATTGAAAAGGGGATAGACTCCCTCGCTGACTGGCTGATACCGACTTTAGGCCACCCCGACGACTATACTCTATAGCTGAGCCCACAAAATTTAGGCAAACATCTTTGTTTGAAGCTGTACTATCATTCTGCTAAAATAAAGGCTGCAAATGATTGCTGTATTAAAGGTTTTTATTTGCATTTGATATGATCATCTAATTCTAATTTTGGAGTTCAGTGGAGTTTGGAGTACCTGCTATGGGTTAAATAGAGAAAAAAATTTGAATGCCCATCAAGAATGAATAAAACAAACATTTTCTGCATAGAATAACCCAACAAGGGTTGACATGCCATAAAATCCAACCAACCAACATGATATAATCAGGTTTTCAAAGCATAATAAAACTGTGGTGTTTGTTGTGTAATGGTTACCATCATAGGAAATAGACACAACAATCTGAGTTCAAATCCTGTTTGCATTTTTTATTGCACTAATACTCATTGGAAAGGTAGGTATGCATCCAACTATTCTCCCTCTGGCTAGTGAATAGCAGTGCAGACTGGGCTCTTTAACCTTGGTATAGCAATCAGTCTAGGAGAAGGAAAACTGACCAGAGGGGTTGGTAAAAAATCGGAAAAAAATAAAATGGTGCTCTGCCTAAAATATCTTATTTACTTCGCTGAGTTAAATAAAACTAAGCCTGAAATAATGTGATTTATTTATTGAAATGCATAAATTTTTCATATTTTGCTTTTTATTGGATAGAAATATGCGTACATTGTTAGTATCAATAATAATTACCTAAAGCTATAATTGTTTACTCAAGGTTATTATTAGTTACTTGAAACCATATAACTGTGTTCAAACAAATGATTGTTATTAAATTAAAGTGGTTACTTGAAACCATATGATTATACATAAATTACTATTAGGTGGGAATACATGAAGCCAACCAACTGTATGCAAATTATTTGTATTAGATTTCTTAAACAATTACACAAAATATGGAAATATGAACATACACTGAACATGATTCTCTAACATTTAGGCATGAAATAATACTAGATGGGTTGACATACTGTTAAAATCAATCATAAATGCTGCTTGTCTGTCTCTTCAACTGAAACGGATTTTTGTAGTGGAATTTTAAAAATATCTTAAGCTTAATATGTTTTTGTTGTTTTTTGTTAGTGGCTCTTGTTTAATACTCTTTATAATTTGAAAGTTACAAAATTGCCTTTATGTCTTTGCAGAACTACAGTGCTTGGAATTATTCAAAAACGTCTCTACACATTCTTACGTCATGCATTTGATTGGTGGCCATTGGATTCATCATTTAGATTGGTAAGTTTCATTTATTTTATTCTCTTGAATAATAATAATGAACTTTATTGTGTACAGTAATCAGGTGCACCACAACTCATCAATGTCTCATGTCTAGTACACAGAATAATGTATTAGTGTCAGGAACATGAACAGCGTACAGTAATAATATACATGTATGTGTGTGTGGAGAGGGGTATCAGGTATAGTGTTGACGGACTACAGGAAGCATGGAGGCTTTGAAAAATGCAGTGTTTCGGCAGCCAACAACAGACGCAGGCAGCTTATTCCATGCCTCGGCAACTCTGAGCGTGAAAAAGTGTTTCTAAAAGTCCTGAGAGGAATGCTGTTTTCTGACTTTGTAGGCATGCCCACATGTGTTAGAAACATGGAGATCAAAAAAGATGCTCAAGGGTGCTGTTGTTAAGATGATTAATGACCTTATGAGCGTTTACCAGGTCAGTTGCCAGACGCCAGAGTTTCAACGAATCCATTCCCAGGGCAGCAAAACGTTCAGAATATGGCAGATGACTGATGGAGGGTATTCGTTTGGTTGTACATCTTTGTACAGTTTCTAGGAGGTTAATGTTCTGAATGAGATAGGGGTTCCAGATTGGTGATGGAAATTCCAAGTGTGGAATGTTTATATGTCTTTCAGGATGAAGTAGATTTTTATAATGACACTGGTTAAACATAAAGAAATAGATATACCATAATTATTTATTTTTAACACACACCCCTATATATATATATATATATATATATATATTTGTTTAAGAAAAAAAAGATGTGGCATAAAATAACCCACAAGGGTTGATGTGCCATTAAGCACCAACCAACCACCAAATTCAATCCCAAAGTTAAGACAACTTATGTTTAATTAAAGGTATAGAATAAAATAGCAGTGAATTATTTATAAAGACAAAAGGATACGTTTATTCAATTATTTATTTTTATTATTTTTTTATTTAAAAAAAATTTTTTTCTGTAGCTTTTGGAAACCTGGCTGAGTTACATCCAACCTTGGCGTTACGTGGGAAACAATAAAAACACATTATTCCGAGGTGACGTGGATGACGAGACCAAAATTGGTGGAACACATGAAAGATGGTCAGTTCAAATGTTGTTTTTAGTTTTTGTGGAAATTTTAGTGGATAACTATGTATCTGGTTTGTTTGTATTTTATTTTGTTGTTCAGAAATATAACAGAAAAAGGGAAACTGTGTTGAAATTAATAACTTACTTGTATGATGATATATTTTCATCTATTTGGCTTTAGACGAGTCTGTTTACATTTAATATAGCACTAATATGCTTGGGAAATGTATGCATCCAGCTATAGGTAAATAGTAGGACATATTAACATTGTTTAGGTAACCAGTTTAGGAAAAAGAAAACTCTGAATTCAAACCTGATACAAATATATGATGTTTAAATCTACTAAAAGAGGGAGGATCTCTAACTCAAGGACTCAAAAGAGATATTAGAAACATGGCTAAGTTACATCTAACCATGGTGTTACATGGGAATCAATAAGAACACATTATTCCGAGGTGATGTGGATGATGAGTTTAAAATTTGGTATAAATCATGAAAGATGGTCAGTTCAAATGCTGGTTTTTATATTTTGTGAAAATTTTAATGGATAAATATGTATCTGGTTTGTTTGTATTTTATTTTGTCGTTAAGAGATATAACTGAAAAATGAAAGCTGTGTTGAAATTGATCATTTATTTGTCTATGTTTTTGTCTAAATGACTTCATTTGGAGGCGTGTGGTGTAATGGTTATCATTGTAGGAAATGGATTCGGCAACCCAAGTTCAAATCCCTCATGAGGCTGTTTGAGTTTCACATAGTTCTAATACCTTTGGGAAAAGTATGAATCTAACTATTAATACTAGCTCAGTCGGTAGAGCGTTTGGCTAGAAACCACAAGGTTCTTAGTTCGATACCGGTCCTCGCCAACTCAGCGTATGAGTAGCACAGGGATCTGTGCAGTAAAGTAAGGAGCTGATGGTAGGTGTGGCACTCTACCTCAGATGCTAAAATAATCTCCTTGGTCTAGCACTATTGAAAAGGGGATAGATTCCGTCGCTGACTGGCTGATACTGACTTTAGGCTGCCCTGACTATTTTACTTACTTTTTTACTTCCCCACCTACCTACTATCACAACCCTGTTGGCTGGGGCTTTAGAATACACTGTGCACCTCTGCAGGGGGATAAGAACCCCCCCAAATGGGGCTACCTGTTGGCCGTGAGTGGTGACCTGTGATGCTTAAGGACGGAATCCTGGTGGATGAGCAGTCCATGACATGCAACACTCCATTTAGACCCTTACTTTGACTAGACAGGCGGTCGGAGAGGCCCCCTCCGATTAATTATCTGGTCATGTCGAGCCCTAGCACCTATATGATTGCCCCAACCCTATTACCCTTATGGCAAGCCCCAACCCTTTTTATCATATGGGTGATAGAAGGCGGTGTTTGAGGGTTTTCATGTCCTGTGAATGACGTTAAACTCTAACTGATGGTGAGGTTCCAGTTATGGAGGTTTGGGGAATATGGAGCACCCCTTCTTCACCATTGCTCCCTGGTCCACTCTGACCCGGAGTGGTAGTACCTGTTAGGGTCCCGTCTATGTGTTAAATAGAAAAAAGGTGTTTATAAAAAAAAAAATTAATTTTTTCAAAACTTTGTCTGCATTAAATGACCCACCAAGGTTGATATGTCGTAAAAAAAAGCCAAACCAAATCACTGGATGCCGTACTGAGGTTCAATGAATAATAGGGATGGGTGGTAATATATAATCATGGGGATCTGTGCTGTCAGCAGGACTAGTTGATGATTTGAAACCATGTGATTTTTTTTTTTTTTAAAAGACTGATTTCAAATTAAATAATCCAATAAGGATTAGCATGCTTTAAAACCAACCAATAAGATAATTATTATAAAGGATTAGTTTTGTCACTTTAAGATAATTTTTTTTTTATTTCACTTATTATTCATATGACTAACTTTTTTTTTCTTTTTTTTTTTTTATCCAGGTACAATTTTGTAATGGATAATTTGTTGTTCTACACAGCCATTTTCCACCAAACTCTCCCTCGTCTTTTTCGAATGGACCTAACTTCACCTCACAATGCTTACATGTTGTTCAGAATCACAAAGGTGAGTAAATTAGAATTTTATCCCATCACAGGTTTTACATGTATACAAATGTAGTGACTTTTTCATAGAGTAATTATTCTCCTGACCTTCCATCAGCCCGATTAACACAGGGTCTTTTTAATGTGGGAACTTGTCATAGAGCAGGCATGTCAAACTGAGTAGCCCCCTAGGGTTGCATGGATTGCATATGTATGTCATGAGGGCCACATGGATTACATATGTCTGTTATGAGGGCTGCACATGACAACTACATCTTTAACTCCTTCTACTACATTAACAGAACAAAGTGATGATTTCTATCATTAATTTCTTTATCAACTAAAAGCAAATTAATACATATCTAAAAAAACAACATTTTTGTTAAAAAGAAAGGAAAAAAGACTATTACTGACTGAATTCAAATAATAAAATGTACAAGTATCACTGTCACTTTTAATTATAGTCATGTGTTGATTGAAAGCTGGAGAAGAAAGACTCACTCCCTTTCGTTGACTAAGTTAGCCTCTTCTGCAATTCAAAGGAAGGGGTGTGAGACAATGCATTGATAACACTGTTTCTTAACACAACCCCTTACCCTAATGAAAATAAATTACAGTTTTTGCCCAAGAAATTTTGGGAAAAAATTTAAAAAGACCCTGGGGTGCTGTAAACGCACCATAAGAGAATGCAGTTTGCATGCAGGCCGCTCCTGTGCTTGCTGAGGGGCGCATGCGCCTCACTGGCCACATGTTTGACATACCTGTCGTAGAGTATAAAAATTGGGTTGTACCAGTGTTCTAAGTTTTGTTACTTCGAGCATATTTAAAAAAAATTTTTTTTTTTTTTTTTTTTTTTCTATCGACAATTTCTTTTAAATAAAATGTTGTTATACTTTCAGGTATTTTGTAATTCCTCCTTGAACAGTATGCTGCACAAAGGTAAGTTGCATTAAATATCTGAGTAGGAGGGGCAATAAATTATCCTTTCGTTGTTATTAAGATTAGTTTCAAGAAAGCAGTTTTATTTATTGAGTCTTTACAGCAATTCACTTCATGTTTCATCAGGAAGTGTCATATCACTTTATTATTGGAAGTAATTACTGTAAATTGAATTTTGTCTGAGATACAGATTTTCAAGGGTCAATGTCTGTTTACATGTTTTAAGTATTCATTATTATAAATTTACTGTTTCCCTAAGTTTTGTATGACAGAATTGTAATTAATGATAAAGTTATTTTAAGTTTTGTACAGGGTAAGCAATGTGTACCTTACTTCTTAGTAATACATGCCACTGATAGTGGTACATTGCTTCTTCTCTCTCTCTCTCTCTCTCTCTATATATATATATATATATATATATATATATATATATATATATATATATATACTAGCAAATATATGCACCCTCCGGGTGCAAGTATTTAAGTTTTAATATAATAAAATATCATATTAAATTAGAAAGGCTAATGAAACTGAATAAGAATTCAGATAAAAATATTTGGAACAGAGGGGGTATAATCGGAAAATAGAACAACTTTGAAACTAACTGTTCCACCATTTTCCCTTACTCCCGTCTTTCAGTGGTAAATTTCCCTAATTTAACTATTTAGTTAAAATAGGAAGAAAAGATAAAATTATAGTTATTTCTTTATGTTAATAGATTTCTGTTAAGATTTATCCCCGAGATTTTTGCTCATATTTATTAAGATAAAACCAAACAATTAGAATCAATAATACTAAGCATATATTATTAAAATCAAATTTTTAAAGATCAATATGCAAATTAGCCTTCCCATTCACACTGTAAACCGCTATTTCGTTGAATATATAAATATAATTGTATGTTATTAGTATGTAGATATTGTTAACAGTCTTAATGATGTAAAACAATTTTACTAATAATTGAGGTTTAAATAAAAAATAAAATCATGGAGAATGTGTGTAAATAACAAAGGGAATTGTGACTTGTATAGTGATATAGTTTCGGTTACAGACATAAAAGACACACAATCTCCATTATAATAAGATATATATATATATATATATATATATATATAAAGAATGAACAAGTTTGTTTTTTGTTTTAAACATATTTTAAAAGATAAAAAGAGCTCAATACCAGCTAGCAGATCAGGATAAAATCTAAAATAAACATAGTTCAGTTACCTCTCTTTGGCTATCCCATTATTACCAGTTTCATACTATCTGAACATTGCATGAAACTGGTAGTAATAAGGCAGCCAAAAGAGGTGAAAGAACTATGTTTTATTTATATATATATGTGTGTGTGTATGTCAAATAATTGTAGATCTGAGAGAAAAACAAATATATTATAATTAAAAAAAGGTCTTGATTTTTTTTCTATTTATTTCAGTGGACGCAACATGAGTTTTGTATTCTTTAAAATCCTCTTCAAACTAATCCAATTATGGTTTGTGTTGGGACTCTTATATACAGTCATTTTTAGGGTAGAGGTGCAGGCAATAAATTATACTGATTATGTCCAGTCCCGACACAAACCATAATTGTATTTGCTTGAAGAGGATTTTAAAAACTCCAAAACACGTCTCACTGAAATAGAAAAACATAATTCAAACCACTGTGGACCTTTTTTATTTTATATATATATATATATATATATATATATATATATATATATTGGAGTATTTACAGTATGATCAAGCAATACCCAAGTTGGACACAAGGCCAGAAATTCTCTTGTGATGTTGGCAGTGGAAATTTCTTGTCAAAAGAACAAAGTTACTTTCTGCCAAATAGCAGAGAACTCACATCCCTGAACTGTTATGGGGTGGTTGTGTGCAATGTATTGGAATTTTTTAATAGAAAAATTGCATTCCTAGGTGCATCCTTGGGACACAGGGATATGATTTTATCATGTCCTTTCAGACTTTTATGCATCAGGAAGCAGGACATGCACATATCTGCATCTGTGTGCGTGTTTGTGTGTGTGTGTATATATATATATATATATAATATATATATATATATATATATATATATATAGTTGGTTAGCATATGATACTTGTTGTAAATACAAATAATTAGTAAACTAAACAAGGACAAGATCTATTTAACTTTCAAAATCATTTCTAGTTTAGACAAGAACAAGTCCATCAGCAAAATATTGATTTTCATTAGTGTCATATAGTACCTAAATAATGAGAAGGGAATTGTCTTTTTTTTTTTTTTTTCGAATAAATAATGTGTGACAAAACCTTAGAAAAAAGAAACAAGTGCTAATTGTTCATCTTGTATCTTTGCTTAGATATCCTTTTTCCCTATCCTTAATACTCATGTTTTTTCCTATTACAGGGTGACCAAAAAAAATTTTTTTAAATAAAAGAACCCAAATTCTTTTTTTGTTTTTTTTGGTCACCCTGTATATATGCTATTACTGATGCAGACTACCAACACAAAAACAAAACAGAACCCAAAGAGTTACAACAATTAGAATGATCGAGTTAATTTCTTTTTCCTTGACATTCTAAAAATTAAAGATCTTGCATTAAGGATATCATTGATTACATGATCCTGGGTTGATGCAGATCTCTTTGTCCCGGTTGAGTTGAGTGATTTGTTTTGTGCATTATCACTTAGTTATTCATTAAAAAAAAATTAGGAATAAAACATAAGGAAAGTTGTTGCTTGCAGCTGAACATGAAATGTGTCAACCATCTTTCCTGCCAGCTGGTACCGGCAGAGATCTGACTGGCAGTTACCTGGCCTCCGACCACAAGATGAATGCTGCCCTCAATTTACAAATCTCCGAACTTGAGCGACCAGGATTCCAATATGTGCCTTTGTTTGAACGCTACACTGTCGACATGGTATGTGACATGTTTTCTCTTTTTTTTTTTTTCCTTTTTTCTTTGCTATTTTGACCTTTGACTGTCGTTAACAGAAATATTTGTTGTTGGCATCCTTCCATCTACTAAAGTTGATGGCGTAGTGTAAAAAATTTTTTATCTGTATCTGCGCGAGTGGCTGAGCTTGCCAATTTTTAAATGGCTGTCTCTGGTGCACTGACTACACACAAACTGGGGCTGCTGTTATTTCTCCTTCCTTCTGGTTCTATTTGCTGTGGAGTCTACTTTCCTCTCTGTTTCTCTCCTTCCTTCTGGCTCTCTTTGCTGTGGAGTCTACTTTCCTCTCTGTTTCACTCCTTTTCAAGCTTTTTGTTGTCTCTCTTTCCTTCTGGCTCTCTTTGCTGTGAAGTCTACTTGCCCCTCTGTTTCACTCCTTTTCAAGCTTTTTGTTGTCTCTCCTTCCTTCTGGCTCTCTTTGCTGTGGAGTTTTCTTTCCTCTCTATTTCACTTCTTTTCGAGCCTTGTTTGACAAGAAGGTGCCAGGCAACTCGGTTTTCTGCACCAACCTCCCATGTGTTGGTGTTAATGTGACATGTCTTCATGTCTTTCTTGCAGTCATCTTTGAAGTGTAGACATGCTCTTCGTAATGGTTAGGAGCCTTCTACTAATTCGCCATACAGTATGTCTTTGGGGATGCAGCCTTTGTCCATCCTTCTGTTAGATATTTACTTACCAGAAATTAGACTATTAAACCCAGGGTTGCAGAGCTGGGAGTTATAAGGTCCAACTCCAATTCCTAGTATTTCTATAATTAAGATTCCCGACTTTGACTCCTTAACATAATTAAAATTAAGTTAGCTACTTTGCCTTTGTTAACATTCTAACTAAAATGATTTTACTAAAAAAACAAAAAAGATTATTATTTCATCATTGTCACTTGGCCCATGCTTTACACTATGATGTGAACCTGGCTCTATTTCTCACCACATTATGGGTGCACCGCGTTTTATAAGATAAATTTGTAAAATTATGTATTTTTGATACATTTATATATCTGTAAATCTAAATAAAAAAGCAAACATAAAAAAATAATAATAAAACCTCAGTAAAGATAAGGTTGCACATTCGGAAGGTATAAGGTCCAATTCCAACTCCTATTATTCCTCAGATGCTGACTCTGATTCCATCCAAAACCTCCAACTCCAGTTTATACCTCCACTATGTTCTTAACAATGTTACAGTGGATCCATATCTCAATGGAATGGGTCATGAGGATGGGGGGGGGGGTCTTGAGAGGTTCTGTATGTTTTCTTAAGTCCAGAGTATGTGTATGGAGGCAATCAGGGCATAAGGGTTATTGTCTTAGGAATTGGACAAGAGTTCAAATCCTGAACAAGGCTGGTTGCATTTCATATTGCACCCTTAAGAAAATTATTCATCCAGTTATGTTAGAGGTGCGTGGTGTAATGGTTAGAGTTGTGGGAAATGGACTCGTTGACTTGTGTTCAAATCCCGGACAAAGCTACAGTTCACATAGCGCTAATACCCTTGGAAAAGGTATGCATCCAACTACTCTCCTTCCAGCTATGGATAAATAGGGCAGACTGGGCTCTTTAACCTTGGTTAGGCAACCAGTCTAGGAGAAGGAAAACTTAATTCAAACCTGTTAAACTCCGCTTGGGGTGGTCACTACTAAAATAGGTTCAGTCCTAATTAGTGATCTATTTCACTTAAAAAAAAAAAAATAGTTGAGCAGATTCTGCTTTTTAACCTTGGTATGGCAATTGGTCTAAGAGAAGGAAAACTCTGAATTCAAAATTATAAAACTCCACTAAAAATTGACCCTCTGTCATATCCTACTCGTGTGGAAGTCTTGGTAAATACATACCCAAGTTAAAATCCTTCACAAGGCCCTTTGCATTTGACATAGCATGAATACATCTCGGCAAAGTATGAATCCAACTATTCTCCCTCCTGCTATGGATAAATAGTTGTGTAGACTGGGCTTTTAACTTTGATATGGTAACTGGTCTTGAAAAAGGAAAACTCTTGAATTCAAACCTGTCAAAATCCACTTTAAAAAATAATCTTGTTACATAACCTGCTTATGCAGAAGAGTTGGTAAATACATAAAACAAATAATTTGTGAACTCAAAACTTTGAACCATTGTGAATAATTATTTTAACTAACTAATCTTTAAAACTTTTTTATTTTCATGTCTTAAAATGTTGATTCATATCATTTTTTCTGACACTGTTCATAATTATGTTACACAGAGAAAAAAGAAAAATAATGTAGCTAGTCATTTCAGTTTCATGAAAATTAACCCTAAAACAAACAATCCATCCAATAACGTGACTGAGATGAATAGATTTCTGACTCAAATAATGATAAGTAGGTTTGACCACAATTTCAGGTGGGTTTTTTTTTTTTGCGGGGGGGGGGGGTCTTTTTACTCCCCATGAATTAGAATTCAACAAAACTTGGAAAAATAAATGAAACTTAATATAATTTTTCGCTGTATTTTTTTAAAAATCACATGTAAAAATTATTTGTATATGTATTATTTTATACAGTCTTTAAAACGGGAGAATTTTATAAATTAAACTTTGTATCTGACAAAATGATGCATTTTTGCCATTTTTTTCTCTTGAAGATGTGCTCTTTTTAACATGATTTATTGTTATAATTAAGAAATTCAAAGAAGAAAATTTTTAAGGAAAAAAAAATTATAAGTGAAAATTTACAATTTGAATTTTTTTAATAAAAGATTAAAGAAAGGGGGAGTTGTTGTTGTACCAAAATTTTGGCCATACCTAATGAAAAGAATCTTTAAAAATCTCAAATATGTTTTACTGTCTGTTTTCAAATTGTCATCTCAACATAAAATGAATTAATGAGCAAAGAAAATCCCTTTGTTGCCATGTATTTTTTCTTTGTCAGATCCGCAAGTTATTAATTAATGTTAATCAAGCCAAAAAGCAAGTGATTGAAGCCGAGGCAAGTGAGAAGCCATCACAGTTTAAGTTGCCTTCTGTGTGGTCAAAAATTGTTGCCTTTTTCAATGTTGACCCACCAACATTGGATACCAATGGCGCCGAACTGAATTACAAAACCAGACAACACCTTGAAAGTGTTGAGAATAATCTTCAAATAATCTTTCAGGTAAGAACATTTTCTTTTTAATTTTCTCTATTTTGTGAGTCCATTTTTAGATGTATTTTCTATATGTTTGTGATGGTAAGATTCCAAATTATTTGTATTAGATAGGAATACTTAGAACTATATAATTGAGTGCCAACAATTATATTCCAACAGGAATAGTTACTTTAGACCATATGATTGTGGTTGAATTATAAGTACTAGCAAATATATGCACAGTCTGGGTGCAAGTATTTAAGTTTTGATGTAATGAAATATTATATTAAATTTAACAGCTAATGAATGAGAACATTTTTATTAATATTTGAAGTTAAAATAAAATCAAATGGAGAATGAGACCTAAATAACTAAGGGAATTATGATTTGAGTTGTAATATAGTTTTGCTTACAGACAGAAAAACACACAATCTCCATTATAAAAAGAATTAGATAGGAATACTTGATATCAATTGTGAGAACTGTTGCTGTAGGTGAGAGGGACGGTCACACACAAGACAGATTTTATGAAAAGGGGCTGTTAATTACCAGGAAAGTGACAAGTAATGACTTAAATTTCAGGGTTGAGCAAAACTGCCATTCCATTCTCATTAGGGATGGACTAGAATATGTCAAATAATATATTTTTCCTTGATCAACTTGAAACTACCACTTCACATTTTCCTATTTTTAAGACCCGTCAAGAGTGAAGTTGTTACATTGGCAATAAAGTGAGTGGCATTTTCCTGTGACCCTGTGTCTGACTTTTCCTTTCCTGATATAAACAGCCTCATCTCATAATCTCCCCTTGATTTCCATCCACTTTCTTTGAAAGGCCCTCAACACTACAGTTAATCTTTTAACCAACTATAAATTATGTGTGGAAAACTGATTTTCTTGGATTCTTACTAGTTAGCGTTGTAAATTCTTACCTGTTATCTTGAACTGAACAGTGCTTGTTGCAAACGTATATCCTTCAACATATTAGATCCAGAAGGAAAAGACGAGCAATTGGTTGTTGCCCTTTTATCTTATTATGACTGAGGTGGAAGTGATGTACGTCATTTCTCATTGGTCACTTTCTGCTTAAAATATCAATAACAGTGGTAATTACATTTTTTGTGCGTTTGTGTGTGCTGAATGTTATTGTGTGCTTGGTGGACTTTTTGCTACAGGATCACCTGTCTGAATAGTTATTTCAATAGTGTCATTTGGGAGAACAAGTATGATGTTGGAAGTCCCGAAATTTGTTATGACCCCAATATCATCACTGAAGAGGCAGTCCTGCACACCCTTAGGGTGTATATTTATGAATTATAAGGTAAATGACATATTCATTAATGTTTCTAAAACAATTATCTACTTAGCAGTGTGACACAAAGCCTGGACTTTTGTGTAAAATTATACAGCATTTCATGACCAGTCGTATTAGCTATAGGGTCTGTAGATTTTGTTTTTAAGATTGAGGCATTAATTTTTTTTAATTTTTAAACTTCAAGGTATCCACTCCAGAAGTAATGCTGAACAGTATGTTATACACTAGTGACTCTGCTGACCCTGCTCAACCAAAGAGTCCTTTGAACAAATACAATGCTCCAGAGATGAAAGAAACATCTGTAGGAAGGAGACTTACAGATTTTGGCAGGTATCAGGTGAGTAATAATTGTGTAAATCTATTTTAGTCCAAGGGTCAACCCAGACACCATCCTCTCAGATCGCTGCTGCTCAGTCTCAACCTGTTCCCTTGAATATATGTGGCTCTGACTTCCAGAAAAGAAAACCATATGAACCTTCCAGAACTAAAATACTTTTTTTGAAAGATATGCAAAAGAAGATCTTATTGTGTCTCACTTTTATTAAAAAACTCCTTATTTTAATGCTAATCGAGTTACATGTTTTTATTTCTATTTCAGCTTATTAACAACCTGCGAAAGGCTGATGTAAGATATCAAGGAGATCCTGAACTGCAACCAATCCGAACTTTTGAGAATGCTTTGTTGGTGCGGGTACTTTATCGTATCTGCTGTTACTTCAACACACAGGTGAGTAACAGATAGATTCAGTATTTTGGTCTTATCTTTGTGGAGTACCCCTTCATTGCCATTACTCCCAGATCCACTCTGACCTGGAGTGGTAATGCTTAATAGGGCCCGATCTATGGGTTAAATAAGACCAAATATGAGTTTTAAAAAAGACATTTTAAAAAGTGTGAATATCCAACAAAAATGCATAAAACAAAAACGTCATCGGCATAAAATAACCCATAAAGGTTGACATGCCGTATAATCCAACCAACCAATCTCATCTTTGTTGTAATATACACAACGAGTTTGACAAGAAGGTTCCTGAGTTCAATAAGAAACACCTGAAGAAGGCTAGAAGGCACATCGACCAAAATGTGTATAACAATTAGGACATAAGTAAAAAAAAAATCTAAATAATACAATTAACACTGTTGGTTTTTTTTTTGTTTGTTTTTTTTTAATTTAAAGAGGTTAGTTTATTTTTTAAATTCAAAGTTATGTGTTGTAATGCCATGGTTCATGTTTGACTGATTTCTGTGTCTATAAATCTGTCTATATCAATTGAAAAAAAATCAAAGAAAATGAATAAAAAGATTAGATTTATACTCAGTTCCAGAAAGGATATCAACATGAAGGCTCCCAAGTTTGACAAAAAACACATGAGCCATTGTGTAAATAACAATAAAGATGAGGACAAAAGTCAAAAACATCTAAATAATACAAATTATCCCAGCTTCATCTCAACAATTCAGACAAATAGTTTTAATTTTTCTGGCGTCATTTAGTAATTCCTTGATAGTATTTCTGTGTTTTGGATGAAGCATGGAACCTTAGAAACAAAACACTTTTGGTACATTTTATACTGAATAGCTGAAAACCTGTCCTACAGCTAGTTGTTTGTTTATCCTCTACCACGGCCATATACCCCCCCACCCCGGTTCATATAACATTTGTAGCCGTCCAGTCAAGTAAAAAGTATTTAATTATAAAAATGTAATTGGATTTTTAAACATTGAATGGCTATGTGGAATATTCACCAGAGTAAAATAGGAATTAAAGGGGTCCATAGTTTTTTTTTTTAAAAGGGTTGAGCACCACTGCTCTATAGTAATCAATATAACTGGACACATTGCTTTCAGCATGACTTGACGATAAGCCCCTTTGTAGGGATTACATTGTTTAATTTTCACTGTTCTCCTATTTGACACTAGGGGACACAAAAGGTAATTACCCCCCTCTCTGCCAACAACTACAAGGTGGCATGGCCTGCAGCATTATAAAAGAAGATGCAGCAAAGTAAAAATCCTCTTTTGCCTTCTGTCTCAACAAGGAGTAACAATGCTAGAATTGTGTTCCTGTCCATGGACAGATTATCTTTACAACTCAGCAACCTCATGTCACAAGATGCTTAACATATAAGCCTTAATACTTTCCTTTTCTACTAGTTACATATCAAGAACTCTATACATTCTGTACCAAATATCCTTTTTATATCAGGACATTTTGCTCTTACAAATATATGTATACACTCTTCCTTGTATCTCATATCATGTTTGTGTTCTATTCTATTAAGTTTGATCAGGCAATAAAATATTCTTGTTATTACTTTGTTGTGAATTGTTCTCACATTTATTCAAAGAGAAACAATATATTCAACCAACCTTTGTTCTTCTACAGAGGATTGTATGCAATAACTGTAACGTTTTCATTGGCATAGATAATGGGGCTCCAAAAATAATGCCTCCTATTTATCTGCTAAAAAATGTCAATATTATGACATTATGTTGATTATTCGTAGAGATTTTTTATTTCTTTTTGTTCTGTATTTTCTTCTTCCTTTCATTTCTTTATATCATTTTGTTTCTGAGTAGGTATTTACCCAACCTGTTCGTCGTGGTTAGGATGTGACACAAGGTCACAGGTATGGGGTACCTGAGTGGATTGAACTCACTATTCAGTAGTAATGGATCTATGAGACTAGCTTACTTATCATTACACCACGATTGGATGCCCGGGTATTTACTCAACCCGTTTGTCATGGTTAGGATGTGACACAAGGTCGCAAGTATGGGGTACCCAGAGGATTGAACTCACTATTCAGTATTATTGGATCTATCAGACTTGCTTACTTATCATTACACTACAATAGAACACCCAGGTATTAACCCAACCCGTTCGCCAAGGTCACAAGTATGGGGTACTCAGAGAGGATTGAACTCACTATTCAGTATTAATGGGGAGCAGATATGGGGAGCACAAAAGATACAAAAATCTATTTTTCATGTTAAGTCACAAGTGTTGGCTTGGCACTTTCATCAATGATAAACAATATTGTACAAATTGTGTTCTTAAGAGGTTTTTTACCTCCTATTTTAGCAGCTTGTCCCATATCTTCAGAAGCAGTTGTTGCTGATATTGCAGTAGAGTTTGAACCTGATCACTAATAACCCATATATTTTTTTCCTCTCTCCTTATTAGTGATTGTATCTGAGTGGCAGTATTGCAAAATGGTATCTGACATGAAATCAGATGTATATCATTGTATTCATGCATGTGAAAATTGTTCTATGTAATCCTGCATGCTATTTTAAAATATAACTTTTTAATTTTTGTATATCTCTTTCCAGTGTGCATCGACTATCAACAAGCTGTATTATCGGCCAGACGTTTTGGGACGCCTCTCTCGAGTCTACCTTACACCGCCATTCCGTCTTCGGGATTTCCAGTGTCCAAATCAATTGCGTATCACTCCGACATCAACCAGTCCCCACTTAAGTTTACGTTTCCTGGCCAGTTACAATACGCTGCTTCATCTGCTAATTCTGTATATCATCCTTTATATTTCCTATGGATTCGGCCTTCCAAGTTACTTACTCACTTTATTCATCATTACCCTCGGCTATGGCCTCATTCAAGCCGTGTTCACATCAAACACTGCGTATCCTGTTGTAATGGAGCATGCACCTGCATCACCATCGTCACCCAGTAGTGTGGACAGTTTCGATGAGGACTTATCAGTTTCTATGAATGTCTCTACTCCACGACGAGCAACATAAAATAATCACATTTTTTTAATTTTTTCTATTTGCTATTCCTGCTATTTTACATCTTTGCAGATATTCGGTTGCGAGTCTTTAAAAAGACTGAATAAAACCATTTTTAAATATATCAAAGTTT
This sequence comes from Doryteuthis pealeii, assembly GCA_023376005.1. Lineage (NCBI taxonomy): Eukaryota > Metazoa > Mollusca > Cephalopoda > Myopsida > Loliginidae > Doryteuthis > Doryteuthis pealeii. The sequence continues at coordinate 129,669,883 of CM042138.1, read as the reverse complement.
AGTAACATTGTCTGTGTTATTTTTAAAAAAATGGAAGTATTTGTAAATGATTTGGATTGGTGTAAATGTTTATATGAATAGAGATCTTTCTGTGTGATGTGTGACTGTTGTGAGCTCTGGTTTGAGCAAGTTAACTTAACTTTTAATCTATTTTAAGCCGCTCACAGTGGCTCTCCCACTCCTACACACCCAAGTAAAGTACAAAATCTGATGGTTAATTCATTATAATTGGGCAGAAGGACTCCAGTTACAATAATAATAGGACTTAATTCTAATAGACTGAGTTCTGAGGTGAACAGATAGTGAACTTTGAAATATCCAATCATACAGGTAAAAAATACCAAAAAAATTGGTACAGCCATGAGGGAAATTTGGTAGGTAAAGAGTTAATGGTTGTTGTGTTGGTTATTTTTCTTTAATGGCATATCAAACCTTTATGGGCTAACCAATGCCAAAATCCAGTTTTTCTGTATATATGATTAGTAAGTGAATAGTTTGTTGATAAATATTTGTTTTGTTTTGTTTTGGTTTTATAAATAAAAAAAGTAAAGTCATCGGGGCGGCCTAAAGTCGGTATCAGCCAAGCAGCGGGGGAGTCTATCCCCTTTTCACTAGCGCTAGACCAAGGAGATTATTTTAGTGTCTGAGGTGGAGTGCCACACCTACCATCAGCTCCTTACTTTACCACACAGATCCCTGTGCTACTCATACGCTGAGTTGGCGAGGGCGGGTATCGAACTAGAACTTTGTGGTTTCTAGCGAACGCTCAACCGACTGAGCTAACCCGGCCCTTGGTTTTATAAACTGGTAGAAATAATTTTCATTATCTTCATGTGTATCAATAGATTAAAAGAAATAACTTTCTGTATGAATAAACAAATGGTTATGTTAGATTTTTCATTAACTTCATGTGTATCAATAATCTGGTAGAAATAATTAACATTAACTTGCAAACAGATCTATTTGACCCATAGATGGGACCCTAACAGGTATTATGACTTTCGGCCAGCATGAACCTGGGAGCAATGAAGGGGTACTCCACACTTCCCAGAGTTGCAAAATTGGAACCTCACCACTAGTTGATAATAATTTGAATAGCACACAAAGGATTCAATCAAAGTAGATGGATTTACTATAGTTTTCAGGTTCTATTTTCTTCACATTCTTCTACCATTAATCATACTTAACCCTTTCACCAGCAAATGATATTTTGTTAATCATTGTAGAGGGGTGAATTATTTTCAGAAAATTTGCAAAATAGAATGTTCAAACATGTCAATTAATCATACAGGATGTTTGGGATAAATTTGACATATTTATATTTAGTTATTTTTCTCCGTAGGTTGGAGGTATTGACGCATACTATGCATCATGTAAAAGCTTGGCCCCTTCTTCATTCATATACATGTTGACAGAATGGATGGATGGAATTCACTTGAATCATAAAGAGAATAACTTGTATCATGATGATCTGTGCCGGCCATCAAAATAAGGAGATTATGGTTGCTGCCCAATGCTCCCTGAACACTGTAGAAACAATCGGGCATGAACTGGAGAATTGCATTGGAGACTACAAGTCTGTGGCAAGATGAAAGTAACATAACAGATGATCTGATTGTGTTTCGTACAGCAGAATTCCTTGAAAATCTGCAGAAAAAGTGTTGGAGGACCTTCAGATGCCTACAGTTGCTAAACACTGTAGTCAAGCCTTGGATAACAAGGATAGCCAATGGTAGGCCATATGTATGGCAGCAGGATTCAGCCCCCTGCCACACCTCTGGGAAAAGTCAAAATTGTTGTCAACAAAATTTTTCGACTACACCAGTTGCAATGTTAACCCCATGGATTATTATGTATATGGCGCTGTTGAGAAAGACACCAATTGCCATGCCAGTGCTACAAAGGCCCAATTAATCGACAGAATTAAGGTAGTTTTTAAGACACTTCCCAGAGAAACTGTAATATCAGCTTGCTCTAAGTTCCGGAGCAGGATTGAGGCTGTTATCAAACGCTAATGGCGGTTATTTTGAGTGAAACTTGTTGATAGTAGTGTAATTTTCTGTGCCTGTTGAATTTCTTTACAATCCATTAAATTTAGTAGTTACCAAGCACTTTTTCTTTTTCCTTATGGAACTGTCAAATTTTTCCTGAACACCCTGTGTGTGTGTCTGTGTGTGTGTATATATATATATATAAAACACACAAAACATGATAATTTGGTCAGCAATTGAGTGTTATATTACATCATCAGGTTATGCTGGCAGCACAGATATCCATGACACACTCGTGGAGGTTCTTCCTTGCAGGTTTTTCGCACGGTATCCAGAATCTGCCCAGAGCTGATTGATGTAGGTTACACTCGGGCCCATGTGTAGGCATCCACAGGATAACATCACA
>CM042138.1:129644986-129662486 GCA_023376005.1 Doryteuthis pealeii | reverse complement strand
GTCCTTTTAAGGAACACGAGTATTCAATATATTGATAGGAATATTTTATACTATATAACTGTTTAAACAAATTTGCTGCTCATAAGGGAACATAAAAAATATAAGTGTGACACTTTTCTTTCAAGTTAATTTATGTTTTATTGTAAATTGTTCTGTATAAATCTTTAATAGAAATCAAAGACTTTGATATAACCAGGAACAATCACGTGTTGTTGCTTTTTATTTTTACTAAACTTTTGTTTAGTCTGGCACAGGGTTTACAGTACCTGCTGTTTTAAATGGTCGCTCATACAGTGCTGAACATAATCATTGTTGCCTTACCTTTGGTGATCTGATGAGAATCCGTACTTTAAACTGACTTGACTGTAAGTCAGCTATAGTCTAGTGTTACCACTACTGGCGTTGACTGGTAGTTCCTTAGATTATAATAGTCCTATTGGGTTTTTCGCATCGCTGTTCATATTATCATGATTCTTACATTCGGTGACGTCTTCGGCTTCTTTCTGGTTTTTTGTCTTTTTCTTCTTTTTCCTTCTCCTCTCTCTTCGTCGTTCGATTCGATAATCCGATTTTGCGACCTAAAGCAGTAAACTTTAACCTGACCTCTTGTTGCATAAGTTTTGATACACATCACTGTCATGGCCATCCCGAACAAAAGATAAAGTGAACATAAGGCTGCTTCTTGCACTCGCCCACGAACCCCACTGGAGCGGTAACCACGTCCCCGAACCCTACGTGCTAAGTGTAATGAAGCAGAATTACGAACGACAACCAAATAATCCAGTCTTTCTCCCACAGGGAGAAAAGATGCGCCGAGGAATATATACGTGCGAATACAAAAACTAACAATGACAGGCACTCTACAATATCGTCGTCTCCATTTTCAGAAATCTCTCGTCAACCTCGATTTGTCAGGTAAAATCTCATCATCAATTTCCTTATTTTGATCTCTATCTCAACAGTTCGATGCTTCCAAATAAGCTCTAAGACCTCCTCTCGCCCGCGACCGGGGATTGAACGCATGTAAACTACTGTTCCTTCGATGATCCCCACTATTCACTTTGTTCTGTGTACTCCACATTTCTTTCCCGTTTTGAATGTTGACAGTCTTCTCTGATGAAAACCCGTTTTAAGTGGGAGATGTTTGCTTTTCAGCCGCTGCAGCCGCCCGGTGCTAACCAAGACTTCGGACGGCGGCTGCTGCAGCGTTGCCGCGTCTACGGTATCTCTTCATCGGTATCAAGATACGCCTGAAACGACGACACTGCCGTAAAGTCCGAGGCAAAAGTTTTTGGTAGACGAATTTGAAAACGCTGGCCATGGATGATCCGATGATGGACAGACAGAGGATTGTCCGGTAAATCCCGAAGATTTGCATAAATCAATGGTAATTATCCGCCCCACCTTGTCTTCGGGCCAATGTGAATAACCTGAAATATATGAAACGAGTGAGAACATGCATGTATTAGATAATTAATAATGTGACAAGACAGAAAACCCTTAGAGTAGCATCTGAATGCTATGCGATAGTACAAGCTGCGTTAGGTTAGTTAAAATAATAACTAACCAACAAACAAGGAGACTGAGCGGTGTAATGGTTATGGTTGTAGGAAATGGACTCGATAACCGAGTTCAAATCTTGAACGAAGTCATTTGCATACCCTTGCGCTAATACCCTTGGAAAGGTATGAATCCAACTTTCCGCCTTCCAGCATGAGTAAATAGTTCAGATGCGCACTCATTATCTTTGGTTAGGAAAGGAAAGCTCGAATTCAAACGCTGGTAAACTCGCTTAATAAATTGTCCATGTGTCACATCCACTCGTCGCGAGGGTTGGTAAATATACCAACAAAAACGCAATAATATTTTCAATATCATGCTTTGCCCGCTACACCTGTACGGACACTAGTTGCTTTCTAGAAGACTTACAAGTAAACGATAGCCGATCTGAACTATTTACTCATGTGGAAGGGGATAGTTGGATTCATATTTCCCAAGGGTATTAGGCAATGGGAATATGCAAATGACTTCGTTCAAGAATTTGACTCGGGTTTCGAGTCCATTTTCCTACAAACCAATAACCATTACACCGCTGTCTCCTTGTTTTGTTTGGTTAGTTAGTTATTTAACTAACTACGCTATGCTTGTACTATCGAAGCATGTAGATGCTACTCTAAGGTTTTCTGTCTGTAAATTATTATTATCTAATTAACATGCATGTTCTCACTCGTTTTTCATATATTCAGGTTATGCGTCCACATTGCCCGAAGAAAGGTGGGGCCGGTAATTACATGATTTATGGGCAATTTCGGGATACCGCTGACAATCCTCTGTCTGTCCATCATCGATCATCCATGCAGCGTTTTCAATTCGTCTACAAAAACTTTTGACTCGGACTTTACGGCAGTGTCGTCGTTTCAGGGCGTATCTTGATACCGATGAAGAGATACGTTAGATAGCGGCACGGCTGCAGCAGCCGCCGTGCCGAACGTCTTGGTAGCAGCCGGTGCGGCTGCAGCGCTGAAGAAGCAAAGCATCGCACTAAAACAGGGTTTTCACCAGAGAAGAACTGTCAACATTCAAAACGGGAAAGAATGTGGAAGGTACACAGACAAGTTAATAGTGGGGATCTCGGAGGAACAGTAGTTACATGCGTCAATCCCGGTCGGGCGAAGAGGAGTGTCTTGAGAGAGCTTATTTGGAGCATCGGAACTGTTGAGGATAGAGATCAAAAATAAGGAAATTGATGATGAGATTTTACCTGACTCAAAATGAGGATTGACGAGAGTATTTCTGAAAAATGGAGACGACGATATTGTAGAGGCCTGTCATTGTTAGTTTTTGGTATTTCGCAGCGTATAGGTATTCCTCGCGCAAATTTCTTTTCTCCTGTGGGAGAAAGACTGTGGATTATTTGGTTGGTTCGTTTTCTGCTTCATTTACACTTAGCACGATAGGGTTCGGGACGTGGTAGCCGGCTCAGTGGGGATTCTGGCGAGTGCCAGAAGCAGGCCTTATGTTCACTTTATCTTTGTTCGGATGGCATGACAGTGATGACTTTAAGTGTAATCAAACTTTATCAACAAGAGGTCAGGTTAAAGTTTACTGCTTTAGGTCGCAAAATCGGATTGAATCGAATCGAACGACGAAAGAGAGAGAGAAGGAAAAAGAAGAAAAAGAAAAAACCAGAAAGAAGCCGAGACGTACCGAATGTAAGATCATGATAATATGAACAGCGATGCGATAAACTCCCATAGACTATAATAATCTAAGTGAACTACCAGTCAACGCAGGTAGTGGGTACACTTAAGACTATAGCTGACTTACAGTCAAGTCAGTTTGAAAGTACGGATTCTCATCAGATCACAAAAGGTAAGGCAACAATGATTATGTTCAGCACTTGGATGAGCGACATTTAAGAACAGCAGGTACTGTAAACCCTGTGCCAGACTAAACAAAGTTTAGTTAAATAAAAAGCAACAACACTTGGATGTTCCTGGTTATATCAAAGTCTTTGATTTCTATTAAAGATTTATACAGAACAATTTACATAAACATAAATTAACTTGAAAGAAAAGTGTCACACTTATATTTTTATGTTCCTTTATGAGCAGCAAATTTGTTTAAACAGTTATATAGTATAAAATATTCTATCATAATATAAATACTCGTGTTCCTTAAAAGTACGACCGTTATCAATCTTGCAACACCATCTGGTAAAAATGAGGCCGCCAAGATGAAATGCAAAAATGTAAATCCTGATTATCTGGTATTGCTTATCCGCGAATTCTTATTTCTTATGAGTGTCGTCACCTCTCTAATATGGAACATTACGTTTTTATCATAAAGAAAGGAAAGGAAAGACATGTCACACAGAAATATAATTAGAAAGAGTAGGAGAAAGATAGAGAGAGAGAGAGAGAGGTGGTGAGTGAAAGCGATAAAGCTAATTGTTTTCAATCGAACAAAATGAAAGAAGGAGAGAGAGAGAGGAGAGAGAGAGAGAGGAGAGAGAGTTAAATCAAGATTATTATACTTTTCATATTGAACTATTTTGGCAACCGATCTCAAGTTAACATATCAACGTTGTAATAATTGAATTATCGTACTCTGGTCTGGTCCTATCCAAGTTCCTGATAGTCTGATACTTTGGATACAATTATATTAGTTTAAAGTAACTAATAATAATCCATGTGTAGGGTTTCACAGATGGGAAATACACAAGGATGCTGCAGGCTGTCTTGAACCAAATCGTGGACGCAGCATCCCCCTACGGCCACTTACCTCTTATCACACAAACCACCAAGTAAGATGAACAAGACATGCTGCAGAAGCAAGGATGAACTTGTAATTGGTGTTGCTGTGGACAAGTACACATGGGCACACCAATGTAGGCCAACCAACAAAATCCTGTATGGACACTGGAGTGTCGTGTAGAAGACCTCCAGGAGTGATGACAGATAGGGATGAGGGGTGAAATTGTCATGGGAATCCATGCTGTCAGTACCAACAGGATGAAATGAGATCTTTGAATATTGTTTATATTATTATATTGTATATACTTGTACTATATATACATTAGATATCATAGATTATAAAGCCATTGACCCTTGCTGTTAGGTTAGTCCACTGATTACAGAGGCGTGAAACTGACAGTCAACAAGTGCTGCTATATAAACAATAATACCTCGGTATTACAGACCATTGAGGGGGGGGGCTCTGTAAAGCTGATAATCTTTTAGAGCAGGGAATCGTTTTTTGAGGTCTAAACGCAACATACCGTGTTCCCTGAAAAGGTAAGGCAGGGCTTTTATGATATGTTCACTCCAAAATATAACACCAGGCTTATTTTCGGGGGATGTCTTATTTTTCATATATTGAAAAAAGACATGAAGAAGTAGAAAATACATAATTTCTAAATAAACAGAAATTATGAAATTTATTTACCATAAACATGTTCTTTATCCAAAAACTCTTTAATTTCAAATAATCATATCACCATCCTCTTGAATATTATTCTCTCACAAGGCTTATTTTAAGCGGAAGGCTTATATTAAAATAATCCTGAAAAATCATGCAAGATCTTTTTTGGCAAGTAGGTCTTATTTTCATTGAAACACGGTAGTAAATATTTAATAAATCTTTAAATAAGTTGTAATAAATATGTAAGTAAATGTCAAAAATAAATATCGTTATTTCCTATAAGTCTAACATAAACAAAGGTTTGGTTTGGTTTGTTTTACGGCATATCAAATCGGTGGGCCATTTAATGCCGACAAAGTTGTGGTAATTCGTTCTTAATGCATAATACAATTTTGTTTATAAACTATGTTTTTCTATTCAACCCATAGATGGGACCCTAACAGGTACTACTACTCCGGGTCAGAGGGGACCAGGAGCAATGGTGATAAAGGAGTGCTCCATATTCCCCAAACCTCCAAAACTGGAACCTTACCATCAGATAGAGTTTAACGTCATTCACAGGACATGTAGACCCTCAGCACCGCCTTCTAGCACTCACATGATAAGAAGGATTGAGGGTTGCCATAAGGGCAATAGGGTTGGGGCAATCAAATAGGTGCTAGGGCTTGACGTGACCAGCCGATTGATAGGAAGGGGGCCTCTCGACCGCCGTTTAGCCAAGAAGCCTAAAGTGGAATATTGCAAGTCATGGGACTGCTCAGCCACTGCGTTCTATCCTTAAGCATCATGGGTCGCCACCCACGGCCAACAGGTGGCCCATTGGGGGAGTCTTACCCCTCTGCAGAGGTGCATTCTAACGCCCCAGCCAACAGGGCGAGAAATAAATAGGTTATTTTCTATAATCTAACATAAACAAAGAGGAACCACTCTTGACGATGAATTATTTATTTATTTATCTACTATAAAAAACAAGAAGACGTTTAGGGTTTAGAGTTAGTTTAATGGGAATAATAAATAATTTATCGTCAGAGTGATTCCCCTTCGTTTTGTTAGATTTATAGGAATTAATATAATAAATGCAAATAAAACTAAATTTTAATAAAGACAAAAACAGTTGTGTAGCTATAACTTGTTAGATTTTAATTTGTTTCTTTTAAATTTGGGACACTACTCCATCGTCTCTCGTTGATGGAAGGATGCAAACAAGAGTTGAATATGTTTGACATTGCCACATACTTCAATTAAATTTCTGCAGTGGAGAGGGGGATCTGCTGCTAGGCTAACAGCACATCTCCATATCAACCGCCAGTGCTACTAGTTAAAAAAAAAATCCATTTAGACACTACTCCATCGTCTTTCACAGACAAAAGGATGCAACAACATAATAGAGAGAGGATTTTATTCTGTTGTGATCATATCTAAGTTCCTGTTAATTGGCAGAGCTCAGGAGGAGTGGATTCGTGCCTTTATGAAAGACATTAGTGCAGATAAAATAAATAGCTTTGAAGGAAATTCATACATGGTTAGAAGTTTTCACTTTCCTTGTTTAATAATTAAAAAATTCTCTCTCACACTTAGGTAACAAAGACACAAAGTCAACAGCATTTGTAACTGACAGTCTACCCTAACTGAGGGAAACATGGTCTACCAATAATATTGAGAATTCTTTACTTATAAATATAGCTATGTATATTATCATATAAATACATATATTTGGAGGTGCATAGTATACTCGTTAGAATCATAGGAAATGGACTCGTCAATCCGAGGTCAAATCCTGTTTGAAGCTGTTTGCATTTCACATAGCACAAATACCCTGGGAAGGTATGAATCTAATTACTCTCCTCCAGATATGGATAAATAGTAGGGCAGATTGGGCTATTTTACCATGGCTAGGTAATCAGTCTAGGAGAAGAAAACTGATTCAAACCTGTTAACCCCACTTAAAACTTGACCTTGTGTCACATCTTGCTTGTGTGGAGGGTTGGTTTGTGTGTGTATATAATATATATATATTATATATATATATTATATATATATATATGTGTGTGTGTGTGTGTTGTGTTATATATACATACATATATATATTTTCTCGATTCGTTTAGCCTTACATTTGAACATATATGCCCGCCTAAAATTCATTAATTATTAACTAATTAATTTCAAAATTAGGTACGACTTCAATTAAGCACATATCCTCCAAATATATATTATTATATGTAAATGCATATATATATATATATATATATATATATATAATATATATATATATGTTGTGTGTGTATATATACATACATATATATATTTGGGTATTAGTCTGAAATTGACATAATAGCACGAATGAAGTTCAAACTCTCTTACAATGATATGGCCTTCAAGCATGTTACCCATTATACAATGGGGACTCCCACTCCACTATCAATGAACTTGAAAAACAAAAGTAAAATCTTGAAACTAGAGCAGGAAGTCTAAAATTTCCATTTTTTCTCTCTTTTAAATGTTATGTTTTTTCAAATTAGCAAAGATTATGGTTGGCCTTCAACAATATAAAACATCATCATCACTGCCAGTAATTTATAGACTTTACATCTTATCTCCAATACTTTTATATCATTACAAACTTTCAAGAAAAAAAAAAAAAAAAAAAAAAAAAAAAAGCCAGTTAACCTTTTGCTGGCAAAGGGACATTTCTGTCACAAAAGGTTTGGTTTGGTTTGGTTTGTTTACAGCATATCAACGTCAGTGGGTCATTTAATGGCAATAAAGATTTGAAGATAAATTAATTCTTAATGGATCACATTTTTTTTATAAATAATTTTTCTATTTAACCCAGAGATGGGACCCTAACAGGTACTACCATCTGGGTCAGAGTGGACCAGGGAGCAATGGTGATGAAGGGGTGCTCCACATTCCCCAAACCCCCAGAACTGGAACCTCACCATCAGATAGAGTTTACGTCATTCCAGGACAGGAAAAACCTTCAGCCACCGCCTTCTAGCAACCCATAGGATAAAAAGGGTTGGGGCTTGCCATAACGCAATAAGATTGGGAAATTTATAGGTGCTAGGGCTTGATGTGACCAGCCGATTGATCGGAGGGGGCCCTCTGACCGCCCATCTAGCCTAAGTAAGGGCCAAAGTGGAGTATTGCAAGTCACGGACTGCTCAACCACCTGGGTTCTATCCTTAAGCATCATGGGTTGCCACCCACGGCCAACAGGTGGCCCATTGGGGGTGTCTTACCCCTCTGCAGAGGTGGCAGTCTAACACCTCAGCCGACAGGGCGGTCACAATGTACATAGGTGAGATAGCTCAATGTAAGGCATTTACTATTGGCAAGTTGTGAGCTATTCAATGTTAATGTATCCAAAACATTGCTAAGAGCTCAGTAGTGAGGATTGTGTAAAGGATGTTTGCAAAGTAATTATTAAAAATGAGTGTTATAGACAGATTATTGATCATATGGAAATCTGATCTCCCTGATAAGATAAAGTGAAAATTCTTCCAATCTGTAGCCATGTCAGTACTACTGTATAGCTGCACCACTTGGATTAACATAACAATTAAAGAAAAATCTAGATGAGAACTACACAAGGATGCTGCATGCTGTCTTGAACAAGCTTGGAAGCAGCACCACACTGTACAGCCACTTACCTCCTATCATTCAAAACATGCTGGACACTGCGGGGGAGGAAGGATGAACTCATGTGATTGTTACCTGTGGATGCCTACACATGGGCCCGAGTGTAACTACATCAATCAGCTCTGGGCAGATTCTGGATACCGTGCGAAAAACCTGCAAGGAAGAACCTCCACGGTGTGTCATGGATATCTGTGCTGCCAGCATAACCTGATGATGTAATATAACACTCAATTGCTGACCAAATATCATGTTTTGGTGTTTTTATATATATTATAATACACACACACGAACACACACACAGGGTGTTCAGGAAAAATTTGACAGTTCCATAAGGAAAAAGAAAAGTGCTTGGTAACTACTAAATTTAATGGATTGTAAAGAAATTCAACAGGCACAGAATTACACTACTATCAAAAGTTTCACTCAAAATAACCGCCATTAGCGTTGATAACAGCCTCAATCCTGCTCCGGAACTTAGAGCAAGCTGATATTACAGTTTCTCTGGGAAGTGTCTTAAAAACTACCTTAATTCTGTCGATTAATTGGGCCTTTGTAGCACTGGCATGGCAATTGGTGTCTTTCTCAACAGCGCATATACATAATAATCCATGGGTTTAACATTGCAACTGGTGTAGTCGAAAATTTTGTTGACAACATTTTTGACTTTTCCCAGAGGTGTGGCAGGGGGCTGAATCCTGCTGCCATACATATGGCCTACATTGGCTATCCTTGTTATCCAAGGCTTGACTACAGTGTTTAGCAACTGTAGGCATCTGAAGGTCCTCCAACACTTTTTCTGCAGATTTTCAAGGAATTCTGCTGTAACGAACACAATCAGATCATCTGTTATGTTACTTTCATCTTGCCACAGACTTGTAGTCTCCAATGCAATTCTCCAGTTCATGCCCGATTGTTTCTACAGTGTTCAGGGAGCATTGGGCAGCAACCATAATCTCCTTATTTTGATGGCCGGCACAGATCATCATGATACAAGTATTCTCTTTTATGATTCAAGTGAATTCCACCATCCATTCTGTCAACATGTATATGAATGAAGAAGGGGCCAAGCTTTTACATGATGCATAGTATGCGTCAATACTCCAACCTACGGAGAAAAAATAACTAATATAAATATGTCAATTATCCCAAACATCTGTATGATAATTGACATGTTTGAACATTCTATTTTGCAAATTTTCTGAAAATAATTCACCCCCTCTACAATGATTAACAAAATATCATTTGCTGGTGAAAGGGTTAAGTATGATTAATGGTAGAAGAATGTGAAGAAAATAGAACCTGAAACTATAGTAAATCCATCTACTTTGATTGAATCCTTTGTGTGCTATTCAATTATTATCAACTAGTGGTGAGGTTCCAATTTGGCAACTCTGGAAGTGTGAGTACCCCTTCATTGCTCCCAGGTTCAAGCTGGCCGAAAGTCTAATACCTGTTTAGGGTCCCATCTATGGGTCAAATAGATCTGTTTGCAAGTTAATGTTAATTATTTCTACCAGATTATTGATACACATGAAGTTAATGAAAAATCTAACATAACCATTTGTTTATTCATACAGAAAGTTATTTCTTTTAATCTATTGATACACATGAAGATAATGAAAATTATTTCTACCAGTTTATAAAACCAAGGGGGCCGGGTTAGCTCAGTCGGTTGAGCGTTCGGTAGAAACCACAAAGTTCCTAGTTCGATACCCCGCCCTCGCCAACTCAGCGTATGAGTAGCACAGGCGATCTGTGTGGTAAAGTAAGGAGCTGATGGTAGGTGTGGCACTCCACCTCAGACACTAAAATAATCTCCTTGGTCTAGCGCTAGTGAAAAGGGATAGACTCCCCGCCTGCTTGGCTGATACCGACTTTAGGCCGCCGATGACTTACTTTTTTTTATTTATAAAACCAAAACCAAACAAAACAAATATTTATCAACAAACTATTCACTTACTAATCATATATACAGAAAACTGGATTTGCATTGGTTAGCCCATAAAGGTTTGATATGCCATTAAGAAAATAACCACACAACAACCATTTAACTCTTTACCTACCAAATTTCCCTCATGGCTGTACCAATTTTTTTTGGTATTTTTACCTGTATGATTGGATATTTCAAAGTTCACTATCTGTTCACCTCAGAACTCAGTCTATTAGAATTAAGTCCTATTATTATTGTAACTGGAGTCCTTCTGCCAATTATAATGAATTAACGCATCAGATTTTGTACTTTACTTGGGTGTTGTAGGAGTGGGAGAGCCACTGTGAGCGGCTTAAAATAGATTAAAAGTTAAGTTAACTTGCTTCAAACCAGAGCTCACAACAGTCACACATAACAGAAAGATCTCTATTCATATAAACATTTACACCAATCCAAATCATTTACAAATACTTCCATTTTTTTAAAAATAACACAGACAATGTTACTAAACTTTGATATATTTAAAAATGGTTTTATTCAGTCTTTTTTTAAGACTCGCAACCGAATATCTGCAAAGATGTAAAATAGCAGGAATAGCAAATAGAAAAAATTAAAAAAATGTGATTATTTTATGTTGTCGTCGTGGAGTAGAGACATTCATAGAAACTGATAAGTCCTATCGAACTGTCCACACTACTGGGTGACGATGGTGATGCAGGTGCATGCTCCATTACAACAGGATACGCAGTGTTTGATGTGAACACGGCTGAATGAGGCCATAGCCGAGGGTAATGATGAATAAAGTGAGTAAGTAACTTGGAGGCCGAATCCATAGGAAATATAAAGGATGATATACAGAATTAGCAGATGAAGCAGCGTATTGTAATGGCCAGGAAACGTAAACTTAAGTGGGGACTGGTTGATGTCGGAGTGATACGCAATTGATTTGGACACTGGAAATCCCGAAGACGGAATGGCGGTGTAAGGTAGACTCGAGAGAGGCGTCAAAACGTCTGGCCGATAATACAGCTTGTTGATAGTCGATGCACATGGAAAGAGATATACAAAATTAAAAGTTATATTTTAAAATAGCATGCAGGATTACATAGAACAATTTTCACATGCATGAATAATGAATATACATCTGATTTCATGTCAGATCCATTTGCAATACTGCCACTCAGATACAATCACTAATAAGGAGAGAGGAAAAAATATATGGGTTATTAGTGATCAGGTTCAAACTCTACTGCAATATCAGCAACAACTGCTTCTGAAGATATGGGACAAGCTGCTAAAATAGGAGGTAAAAACCTCTTAAGAACACAATTTTGTACAATATTGTTTATCATTGATGAAAGTGCCAAGCCAACACTTGTGACTTAACATGAAAAATAGATTTTTGTATCTTTTGTGCTCCCATATCTGCTCCCTTAATACTGAATAGTGAGTTCAATCCTCTCTGAGTACCCCATCTTGTGACTGGCGAACGGTTTGGGTTAATACCTGGGTGTTCTATGTAGTGTAATGATAAGTAAGCAGTCTGATAGATCACATAATCTGAATAGTGAGTTCAATCCTCTGGGTACCCCATACTTGCGACCTTGTGTCACTCCTAACCATGACAGAAAAACGGGTTGAGTAAATACCGGGCATCCAATCGTGTGGTATGATAAGTAGGCTAGTCTCATAGATCCATTACTACTGAATAGTTGAGTTCAATACACTCAGGTACCCATACCTGTGACTTGTGTCACATCCTAACCACGACGACAGGTTGGGTAAATACCTACTCAGAAACAAAATGATTATAAAGAAATGAAAGGAAGAAGAAAATACAGAACAAAAGAAAATAAAAAAATCTCTACGAATAATCAACATAATGTCATAATATTGGGACATTTTTTACAGATAATAGGAGGCATTATTTTTGGAAGCCCATTATCTATGCCATGAAAACGTTACAGTTTTGCATACAATCCTCTGTAGAAGAACCAAAGGTTGGTTGAATATATTGTTTCTCTTTGAATAAATGTGAGAACAATTCACAACAAGTAATAACAAGAATATTTTATTGCCTGACAAACTTAATAGAATAGAAACAAACATGATATGAGATACAAGGAAGATGTATACATTATTTGTAAGAGGCAAAATGTCCTGATATAAAAAGGATATTTGGTACAGAATGTATAGAGTTCTTGATATGTAACTAGTAGAAAAGGAAAGTATTAAGGCTTATATGTTAAGCATTTTTGCATGAGGTTGCTGAGTTGTAAAGATAATCTGTCCATGGACAGGAACACAATTCTAGCATTGTTACTCCTTTTTGTTGAGACGAAGGCAAAAGAGATTTTACTTTGCTGCATCTTCTTTTATAATGCTGCAGGCCATGCCACCTTGTAGTTGTTTGGCAGAGAGGGGGGTAATTACCTTTGTGTCCCCTAGTGTCAAATAGGAGAACAGTGAAAATTAAACAATGTAATCCCTACAAAGGGCTTATCGTCAAGTCATGCTGAAAGCAATGTGTCCAGTTATATTTTACTATAGAGCAGTGGTGCTCAACCCTTTTAAAAAAAAAAACTATGACCCCTTTAATTCCTATTTTACTCTGGTGAATATTCACATAGCCATTCAATGTTTAAAAATCCAATTAACATTTTTATAATTAAATACTTTTTACTTGACTGGACGGCTACAAATGTTATATGAACCGGGGTGGGGGGTATATGGCCGTGGTAGAGGATAAACAAACAACTAGCTGTAGGACAGGTTTTCAGCTATTCAGTATAAAAATGTACAAAAGTGTTTTGTTTCTAAGGTTCCATGCTTCATCCAAAACACAGAAATACTATCAAGGAATTACTAAATGACGCCAGAAAAATTAAAACTATTTGTCTGAATTGTTGAGATGAAGCTGGGATAATTTGTATTATTTAGATGTTTTTGACTTTTGTCCTCATCTTTATTGTTATTTACACAATGGCTCATGTGTTTTTTGTCAAACTTGGGAGCCTTCATGTTGATATCCTTTCTGGAACTGAGTATAAATCTAATCTTTTTATTCATTTTCTTTGATTTTTTTTCAATTGATATAGACAGATTTATAGACACAGAAATCAGTCAAACATGAACCATGGCATTACAACACATAACTTTGAATTTAAAAATAAACTAACCTCTTTAAATTAAAAAAAAAACAAAACAAAAAAAAACCAACAGTGTTAATTGTATTATTTAGATTTTTTTTACTTATGTCCTAATTGTTATACACATTTTGGTCGATGTGCCTTCTAGCCTTCTTCAGGTGTTTCTTATTGAACTCAGGAACCTTCTTGTCAAACTCGTTGTGTATATTACAACAAAGATGAGATTGGTTGGTTGGATTATACGGCATGTCAACTTTATGGGTTATTTTATGCCGATGACGTTTTTGTTTATGCATTTTTGTTGGATATTCACACTTTTTTAATGTCTTTTTAAAACTCATATTTGGTCTTATTTAACCCATAGATCGGCCCTATTAAGCATTACCACTCCAGGTCAGAGTGGATCTGGAGTAATGGCAATGAAGGGGTACTCCACAAAGATAAGACCAAAAATACTGAATCTATCTGTTTACTCACCTGTGTGTTGAAGTAAAGCAGATACGATAAAGTACCCGCACCAACAAAGCATTCTCAAAAGTTCGGATTGGTTGCAGTTCAGGATTCTTGATATCTTACATCAGCCTTTTCGCAGGTTGTTAATAAGCTGAAATAGAAATAAAAACTGTAACTCGATTAGCATTAATAAGGAGTTTTTTAATAAAAGTGAGACACAATAAGATCTTTTTGCATATCTTTCAAAAAAAGTATTTTAGTTCTGGAAGGTTCATATGGTTTTCTTTTCTGGAAGTCAGAGCCACATATATTCAAGGAACAGGTTGAGAACTGAGCAGCAGCGATCTGAGAGGATGTGTCTGGGTGACCCTTGGACTAAAATAGACATTTACAAATTATTACTCACCTGATACCTGCCAATCTGTAAGTCTCCTTCCTACAGATGTTTCTTTCATCTCTGGAGCATTGTATTTGTTCAAAGGACTCTTTGGTTGAGCAGGGTCAGCAGCGCACTAGTGTATAACATACTGTTGAGCATTACTTCTGGAGTGGATCCTTGAAGTTTAAAAATTAAAAAAAATTAATGCTCAATCTTAAAAACAAAATCTACAGACCTATAGCTAATACGACTGGTCATGAAATGCTGTATAATTTTCCACAAAGTCCAGGCTTTGTGTCACACTGCTAAGTAGATAATTGTTTTAGAAACATTAATGAATATTCATTTACCTTATAATTCATAAAATATAACACCCTAAGGGTGTGCAGGACTGCCTCTTCAGTGATGATATTGGGGTCATAACAAATTTCGGGACTCCAACATCATACTTGTTCTCCCAATGAACTATAAATAACTATCAGCACCGGTGATCCTGTAGCAAAAGTCCAAAGCACACAATAACATTCAGCACAACACAAACGCACAAAAATGTAATTACCACTGTTATTGATATTTAAGCAGAAAGTGACAATGAGCCAAAAAGACGTACATCACTCCACCTCAGTCATAATAAGAATAAAAGGGCAACAACAATTGCTCGCTTTTCCTTCTGATCTATATGTTTGAAGGATATCGTTTTGCACAAGCTTTTCAGTTCAAGATAACAGGTAAGAATTTCAACGCTTAACTAGTAAAGAATCCCAGAATCAGTTTTCCACACATAATTTATAGTTGGTTAAAAGATTAACTGTAGTTTGAGGGCTTTCAAAGAAAGTGGATGGAAATCAAGGGGAGATTATGAGATGAGGCTGCTTTATATCAGGAAAGGAAAATGTCAGACACAGGGTCACAGGAAATGTCCACTGACTTATTGCCAATGTACAACTTCACTCTTGAGACGGTCTTAAAAATAGGAAAATGTGAAGTGGTAGTTTCAAGTTGATCAAGGAAAAATTATATTATTTGACCATATTCTAGTCCATCCCTAATGAGAATGGAATGGCAGTTTTGCCAACCCTGATTTAAGTCATTACTGTCACTTTCCTGTATTAACAGACCCCTTTTTCAATAAAATCTGTCTTGTGTGTACGTCCTCTCACCTACAGCAACAGTTCTCACATTGATATCAAGTATTCCTCATCTAAATTCTTTTATAATGGAGATTGTGTGTTTTTTCTGTCTGTAAGCAAAACTATATTACAACTCAAATCATAAATTCCTATTATTTAGGTCCATTCTCCATTTGATTTTATTTAAACTTCAAATATTATAAAAATGTTCTCATTCATTAGCCTGTTAAATTTAATATATATTTCCATTACATCAAAACTTAAATACTTGCACCCAGACTGTGCATCATATTTGCTAGATCTTATAACTTCAACCACAATCATATGGGTCTAAAGTAACTATTCCTGTTGGAATATTAATTTGTTGGCACTTCAATTATCATAGTTCTAAGTATTCCTATAATAATACAAATATTTGGGAATCTTACCATCACAAACATATAGAATACATCTAAAAATGGACTCACAAAATGAGAATAATTAAAAAGAAAATGTTCTTACCTGAAAGGATTATTTGAAGATTTAATTCTCACCTTTCAAGGTGTTGTCTGGGTTTTGTAATTCAGTTCGGCGCATTGGTATCATGTTCGGTGGGTCAACATTGAAAAAGGCAACAATTTTTGACTCACACAGAAGGCACTTAAATGTGGATGGCTTCTCACTTGCTCGGCTTCAATCACTTGCTTTTTGGCTTGATTAACCATTAATTACTAACTTGCGGATTCTGACAAAGAAAAAATACTGGAACAAAGGGATTTTCTTTGCTCATTAATCTTCATTTTATGTTGAGATGACAATTGAAAAAAAACCAGACAGTTAAAAAAAAAAAACATATTTTTTGGGAGAAAAAATTTTTTAAAAGTTTCCCTTTTCATTTTTAGGTTTAAAAAAACTGATTTGGGGGGGGGGGGGGGGGGGGGGGGGGGGGGGGGGGGGGGGGGGGGGGGGGGCCCCCCCCCCCCCCCCCCCCGCCCCCCCCCCCCCCCGCCCCCCCGCCGCCCCAAAAGGAAAAAAAAATTTTGGTACAACAACAACTCCCTTCTTTAATCTTTTTATTAAAAAAATTCAATTGTAAATTTTCACTTTAATTTTTTTTTCCTTAAAAATTTTCTCTTTGAATTCTTATTATAACAATAAATCATGTTAAAAGAGGCACATCTTCAGAGAAAAAAAATGGCAAAATGCATCATTTTGTCAGATACAAAGTTTAATTTATAAGAATTTCTCCCGTTTTAAAGACTGTATAAAATAATCATATACAAATAATTTTAACATGTGATTTTTAAAAAATACAGGCGAAAATTATATTAAGTTTCCATTTATTTTTTTCCAAGTTTTGTTTGAATTCTAATGTCATGGGGAGTAAAAGACCCCCCCCGCAAAAAAAAACAAAACCCATCACTGAAATTGTGGTCAAACCTACTTATCCTTATTTGGAGTCAGAAATCTATTCATCTAGTCAGTTATTGGATGGATTGTTTGTTTTAGGGTTAATTTTCATGAAACTGAAATGAACTCCTACATTATTTTTCTTTTTCTTCTGTGTAACAATACTTATGACAGTGTCAGAAAAAATGATATGAATCAACATTTTAAGACATGAAAATAAAAAAGTTAAAGATAGTTAGTTAAAATATTATATTCACAATGGTTCAAAGTTGAGTTCACGAAATTATTTGTTTTATGTATTTACCAACTCTTCTGCATAAGCAGGGTTATGTAAACAAGAACACTTATTTTTAAAAGTGGATTTTGACAGGTTTGAATCAAGATTTTCCTTTTTCAAGACCAGTTACCATATCAAAGTAAAAGCCAGTCTACACAACTAATTTATCCAACTAGCAGGAGGGAGAATGTTTTGGATTCATACTTTGCCCGAGATGTATTCATGCAT
>CM042138.1:129631232-129644976 GCA_023376005.1 Doryteuthis pealeii | reverse complement strand
GCCGACCCTCTCCGACTGGGAAGCCAGTGTCACGCAATAGCGGTAGCGTAGGGTGGGTGGGGCAAAGTGAGACACCTCTATATCTTTGCACTGGATGACTCTAGGGTTATGAAACCAATGTCAAACACTCATCATGGACCAAAGGCCGACTGATTGGGTGCCGACCCTCTCCGACTGGGAGCCAGTGTCACGAATAGCGGTAGCGTAGGGTGGGTGGGCAAAGTGAGACACCTCTATATCTTGCACTGGATGACTCTAGGTTATGAAACCAATGTAAAATCATCATGGACCAAAGGCCGACTGATTGGGTGCCGACCCTCTCGACTGGGAAGCCAGTGTCACGCAATAGCGGTAGCGTAGGGTGGGTGGGGCAAAAGTGAGACACCTCTAATCTTTGCACTGGATGACTCTAGGGTTATGAAACCAATGTCAAACATCATCATGGACCAAAGGCGACTGATTGGGTGCCGACCTCTCCGCACTGGGAAGCCAGTGTCACGCAAAGCTAGCGTACGTGGGGGTGGGGCAAGTGAGACACCTCTATATACTTTGCACTGGATGATCTAGGGTTATGAAACCAATGTCAAACATCATCATGGACCAAAGCCGACTGATTGGGTGCCGACCCTCTCCGACTGGGAAGCCAGTGTCACGCAATAGCGTAGCGTAGGTGGGGGGGGGGCAAAGTGAGACACCTCTATATCTTTGCACTGGATGACTCTAGGGTTATGAAACCAATGTCAAACATCATCATGGACCAAAGGCCGACTGATTGGGTGCCGACCCTCTCCGACTGGGAAGCCAGTGTCACGCAATAGCGGTAGCGTAGGTGGGTGGGCAAAGTGAGACACCTCTATATCTTTGCACTGGATGACTCTAGGGTTATGAAACCAATGTCAAACATCATCATGGACCAAAGCCGACTGATTGGGTGCCGACCCTCTCCGACTGGGAAGCCAGTGTCACGCAATAGCGTAGCGTAGGGTGGGTGGGGCAAAGTGAGACACCTCTATATCTTTGCACTGGATGACTCTAGGGTTATGAAACCAATGTCAAACATCATCATGGACCAAAGGCCGACTGATTGGGTGCCGACCCTCTCCGACTGGAGAGCCAGTGTCACGCAATAGCGGTAGCGTAGGGTGGGTGGGGCAAAGTGAGACACCTCTATATCTTTGCACTGGATACTCTAGGTTATGAAACCAATGTCAACATCATCATGGACCAAAGGCCGACTGATTGGGTGCCGACCCTCTCCGACTGGGAAGCCAGTGTCACGCAATAGCGGTAGCGTAGGGGGTGGGCAAAGTGAGACACCTCTATATCTTTGCACTGGATGACTCTAGGGTTATGAAACCAATGTCAAACATCATCATGGACCAAAGGCCGACTGATTGGGTGCCGACCCTCTCCGACTGGGAAGCCAGTGTCACGCAATAGCGGTAGCCTAGGGTGGGTGGGGCAAAGTGAGACACCTCTATATCTTTGCACTGGATGACCTCTAGGGTTATGAACCAATGTCAAACATCATCATGGACCAAAGGCCGACTGATTGGGTGCCGACCCTCTCCGACTGGAGCCAGTGTCACGCAATAGCGGTAGCGTAGGGTGGTGGGGCAAGTGAGACACCTCTATATCTTTGCACTGGATGACTCTAGGGTTATGAAACCAATGTCAAACATCATCATGGACCACAAGGCCGACTGATGGTGCCGACCCTCTCCGACTGGGAAGCCAGTGTCACGCAATAGCGGTAGCGTGGTGGGTGGGCAAAGTGAGACACCTCTATATCTTTGCACTGGATGACTCTAGGTTATGAAACCAATGTCAAATCACATACCAAACCGACTGATTGGGTGCCGACCCTCTCCGACTGGGAAGCCAGTGTCACGCAATAGCGGTAGCGTAGGGTGGGTGGGCAAAGTGAGCACCTCTATATCTTTGCACTGGATGACTCTAGGTTATGAAACCAATGTCAAACATCATCATGGACCAAAGGCCGACTGATTGGGTGCCGACCCCTCCGACTGGGAAGCCAGTGTCACGCAATAGCGTGAGCGTAGGTGGGTGGGGCAAAGTGAGACACCTCTATATCTTTGCACTGGATGACTCTAGGTTATGAAACCAATGTCAAACTCATCATGGACCAAAGGCCGACTGATTGGGTGCCGACCCTCTCCGACTGGGAAGCCAGTGTCACGCAATAGCGTAGCGTAGGGTGGGTGGGGCAAAGTGAGACACCTCTATATCTTTGCACTGGATGACTCTAGGTTATGAACCAATGTCAAACATCATCATGGACCAAAGGCCGACTGATTGGGTGCCGACCCTCTCCGACTGGGAAGCCAGTGTCACGCAATAGCGGTAGCGTAGGGTGGGTGGGCAAAGTGAGACACCTCTATATCTTTGCACTGGATGACTCTAGGTTATGAAACCAATGTCAAACATCATCATGGACCAAAGGCCGACTGATTGGGTGCCGACCCTCTCCGACTGGGAAGCCAGTGTCACGCAATAGCGGTAGCGTAGGGTGGGTGGGGCAAAGTGAGACACCTCTATATCTTTGCACTGGATGACTCTAGGTTATGAAACCAATGTCAAACATCATCATGGACCAAAGGCCGACTGATTGGGTGCCGACCCTCTCGACTGGGAAGCCAGTGTCACGCAATAGCGGTAGCGTAGGGTGGGTGGGGCAAAGTGAGACACCTCTATATTCTTTGCACTGGATGACTCTAGGGTTATGAAAACCAATGTCAAACATCATCATGGACCAAAGGCCGACTGATTGGGGGCCGACCCTCTCCGACTGGGAAGCCAGTGTCACGCAATAGCGGTAGCGTAGGGTGGGTGGGGCAAAGTGAGACACCTCTATATCTTTGCACTGGATGACTCTAGGGTTATGAAACCAATGTCAACATCATCATGGACCAAAGGCCGACTGATTGGGTGCCGACCCTCTCCGACTGGGAAGCCAGTGTCACGCAATAGCGGTAGCGTAGGGTGGTGGGCAAAGTGAGACACCTCTATATCTTTGCACTGGATGATCTAGGGTTATGAAAACAATGTCAAACATCATCATGGACCAAAGGCCGACTGATTGGGTGCCGACCCTCTCCGACTGGGAAGCCAGTGTCACGCAATAGCGGTAGCGTAGGGTGGGGCAAAGTGAGACACCTCATATCTTTGCACTGGATGACTCTAGGGTTATGAAACCAATGAAACATCATCATGGACCAAAGGCCGACTGATTGGGTCCGACCCTCTCCGACTGGGAAGCCAGTGTCAGAATAGCGGTAGCGTAGGGTGGGTGGGCAAAGTGAGACACCTCTATATCTTTGCACTGGATGACTCTAGGTTATGAAACCAATGTCAAACATCATCATGGACCAAAGGCCGACTGATTGGGTGCCGACCCTCTCCGACTGGAAGCCAGTGTCACGCAATAGCGGTAGCGTAGGGTGGTGGGGCAAAGTGAGACACCTCTATATCTTTGCACTGGATGACTCAGGGTTATGAAACCAATGTCAAACATCATCATGACCAAAGCCGACTGATTGGGTGCCGACCCTCTCCGACTGGGAAGGCAGTGGCACGCAATAGCGGTAGCGTAGGGTGGGTGGGCAAAGTGAGACACCTCTATATCTTTGCACTGGATGACTCTAGGTTATGAAACAATGTGCAAACATCATCATGGACCAAAGGCCGACTGATTGGGTGCCGACCCTCTCCGACTGGGAAGCCAGGGTCACGCAATAGCGGTAGCGTAGGGTGGGTGGGGCAAAGTGAGACACCTCTATATCTTTGCACTGGATGACTCTAGGGTTATGAAACCAATGTCAAACATCATCATGGACCAAAGGCCGACTGATTGGGTGCCGACCCTCTCCGACTGGGAAGCCAGTGTCACGCAATAGCGGTAGCGTAGGTGGGTGGGCAAAGTGAGACACCTCTATATCTTTGCACTGGAGACTCTAGGTTATGAAACCAATGTCAACATCATCATGGACCAAAGGCCGACTGATTGGGTGCCGACCCTCTCCGACTGGGAAGCCAGTGTCACGCAATAGCGGTAGCGTAGGGTGGGTGGGGCAAAGTGAGACACCTCTATATCTTTGCACTGGATGACTCTAGGGTTATGAAACCAATGTCAAACATCATCATGGCCAAAGGCCGACTGATTGGGTGCCGACCCTCTCCGACTGGGAAGCCAGTGTCACGCAATAGCGTAGCGTAGGGTGGGTGGGGCAAAGTGAGACACCTCTATATCTTTGCACTGGATGACTCTAGGGTTATGAAACCAATGTCAAACATCATCATGGACCAAAGGCCGACTGATTGGGGGCCGACCCTCTCCGACTGGGAGCCAGTGTCACGCAATAGCGGTAGCGTAGAGGTGGGTGGGGCAAAGTGAGACACCTCTATACTTTGCACTGGATGACTCTAGGGTTATAAACCAATGTCAAACATCATCATGGACCAAAGGCCGACTGATTGGGTGCCGACCCTCTCCGACTGGAAACCAGTGTCACGCAATAGCGGTAGCGTAGGGTGGGTGGGGCAAAGTGAGACACCTCTATATCTTTGCACTGGATGACTCTAGGGTTATGAAACCAATGTCAAACATCATCATGGCAAAAGCCGACTGATTGGGTGCCGACCCTCTCCGACTGGGAAGCCAGTGTCACGCAATGCGGTTAGCGTTAGTGGTGGGGCGCGCAAAGTGAGACACTCTATATCTTTGCACTGGATGACTCTAGGGTTATGAAACCAATGTCAAACGTCATCATGGACCAAAGGCCGACTGATTGGGTGCCGACCCTCTCCGACTGGGAAGCCAGTGTCACGCAATAGCGGTAGCGTAGGGTGGGTGGGGCAAAGTGAGACACCTCTATATCTTTGCACTGGATGACTCTAGGGTTATGAAACCAATGTCAAACGTCATCATGGACCAAAGGCCGACTGATTGGGTGCCGACCCTCTCCGACTGGGAAGCCAGTGTCACGGAATAGCGGTAGCGTAGGGTGGGTGGGGCAAAGTGAGACACCTCTATATCTTTGCACTGGATGACTCTAGGGTTATGAAACCAATGTCAAACGTCATCATGGACCAAAGGCCGACTGATTGGGTGCCGACCCTCTCCGACTGGGAAGCCAGTGTCACGCAATAGCGGTAGCGTAGGGTGGGTGGGGCAAAGTGAGACACCTCTATATCTTTGCACTGGATGACTCTAGGGTTATGAAACCAATGTCAAACATCATCATGGACCAAAGGCCGACTGATTGGGTGCCGACCCTCTCCGACTGGGAAGCCAGTGTCACGCAATAGCGGTAGCGTAGGGTGGGTGGGGCAAAGTGAGACACCTCTATATCTTTGCACTGGATGACTCTAGGGTTATGAAACCAATGTCAAACGTCATCATGGACCAAAGGCCGACTGATTGGGTGCCGACCCTCTCCGACTGGGAAGCCAGTGTCACGCAATAGCGGTAGCGTAGGGTGGTGGGGCAAAGTGAGACACCTCTATATCTTTGCACTGGATGACTCTAGGGTTATGAAACCAATGTCAAACGTCATCATGGACCAAAGGCCGACTGATTGGGTGCCGACCCTCTCCGACTGGGAAGCCAGTGTCACGCAATAGCGGTAGCGTAGGGTGGGTGGGGCAAAGTGAGACACCTCTATATCTTTGCACTGGATGACTCTAGGGTTATGAAACCAATGTCAAACGTCATCATGGACCAAAGGCCGACTGATTGGGTGCCGACCCTCTCCGACTGGGAAGCCAGTGTCACGGAATAGCGGTAGCGTAGGGTGGGTGGGGCAAAGTGAGACACCTCTATATCTTTGCACTGGATGACTCTAGGGTTATGAAACCAATGTCAAACGTCATCATGGACCAAAGGCCGACTGATTGGGTGCCGACCCTCTCCGACTGGGAAGCCAGTGTCACGCAATAGCGGTAGCGTAGGGTGGGGGGCAAAGTGAGACACCTCTATATCTTTGCACTGGATGACTCTAGGGTTATGAAACCAATGTCAAACATCATCATGGACCAAAGGCCGACTGATTGGGTGCCGACCCTCTCCGACTGGGAAGCCAGTGTCACGGAATAGCGGTAGCGTAGGGTGGGTGGGGCAAAGTGAGACACCTCTATATCTTTGCACTGGATGACTCTAGGGTTATGAAACCAATGTCAAACGTCATCATGGACCAAAGGCCGACTGATTGGGTGCCGACCCTCTCCGACTGGGAAGCCAGTGTCACGGAATAGCGGTAGCGTAGGGTGGGTGGGGCAAAGTGAGACACCTCTATATCTTTGCACTGGATGACTCTAGGGTTATGAAACCAATGTCAAACGTCATCATGGACCAAAGGCCGACTGATTGGGTGCCGACCCTCTCCGACTGGGAAGCCAGTGTCACGGAATAGCGGTAGCGTAGGGTGGGTGGGGCAAAGTGAGACACCTCTATATCTTTGCACTGGATGACTCTAGGGTTATGAAACCAATGTCAAACGTCATCATGGACCAAAGGCCGACTGATTGGGTGCCGACCCTCTCCGACTGGGAAGCCAGTGTCACGCAATAGCGGTAGCGTAGGGTGGGTGGGGCAAAGTGAGACACCTCTATATCTTTGCACTGGATGACTCTAGGGTTATGAAACCAATGTCAAACATCATCATGGACCAAAGGCCGACTGATTGGGTGCCGACCCTCTCCGACTGGGAAGCCAGTGTCACGCAATAGCGGTAGCGTAGGGTGGGTGGGGCAAAGTGAGACACCTCTATATCTTTGCACTGGATGACTCTAGGGTTATGAAACCAATGTCAAACATCATCATGGACCAAAGGCCGACTGATTGGGTGCCGACCCTCTCCGACTGGGAAGCCAGTGTCACGCAATAGCGGTAGCGTAGGGTGGGTGGGGCAAAGTGAGACACCTCTATATCTTTGCACTGGATGACTCTAGGGTTATGAAACCAATGTCAAACATCATCATGGACCAAAGGCCGACTGATTGGGTGCCGACCCTCTCCGACTGGGAAGCCAGTGTCACGTAGCGGTAGCGTAGGGTGGGTGGGGCAAAGTGAGACACCTCTATATCTTTGCACTGGATGACTCTAGGGTTATGAAACCAATGTCAAACATCATCATGGACCAAAGGCCGACTGATTGGGTGCCGACCCTCTCCGACTGGGAAGCCAGTGTCACGCAATAGCGGTAGCGTAGGGTGGGTGGGGCAAAGTGAGACACCTCTATATCTTTGCACTGGATGACTCTAGGGTTATGAAACCAATGTCAAACATCATCATGGACCAAAGGCCGACTGATTGGGTGCCGACCCTCTCCGACTGGGAAGCCAGTGTCACGCAATAGCGGTAGCGTAGGGTGGGTGGGGCAAAGTGAGACACCTCTATATCTTTGCACTGGATGACTCTAGGGTTATGAAACCAATGTCAAACATCATCATGGACCAAAGGCCGACTGATTGGGTGCCGACCCTCTCCGACTGGGAAGCCAGTGTCACGCAATAGCGGTAGCGTAGGGTGGGTGGGGCAAA
The DNA here is from genome assembly GCA_023376005.1 of Doryteuthis pealeii. Lineage (NCBI taxonomy): Eukaryota > Metazoa > Mollusca > Cephalopoda > Myopsida > Loliginidae > Doryteuthis > Doryteuthis pealeii. Next base: position 129,637,416 of record CM042138.1, on the reverse strand, counting down.
GTGAGACACCTCTATATCTTTGCACTGGATGACTCTAGGGTTATGAAACCAATGTCAAACATCATCATGGACCAAAGGCCGACTGATTGGGTGCCGACCCTCTCCGACTGGGAAGCCAGTGTCACGCAATAGCGGTAGCGTAGGGTGGGTGGGGCAAAGTGAGACACCTCTATATCTTTGCACTGGATGACTCTAGGGTTATGAAACCAATGTCAAACATCATCATGGACCAAAGGCCGACTGATTGGGTGCCGACCCTCTCCGACTGGGAAGCCAGTGTCACGCAATAGCGGTAGCGTAGGGTGGTGGGGCAAAGTGAGACACCTCTATATCTTTGCACTGGATGACTCTAGGGTTATGAAACCAATGTCAAACATCATCATGGACCAAAGGCCGACTGATTGGGTGCCGACCCTCTCCGACTGGGAAGCCAGTGTCACGCAATAGCGGTAGCGTAGGGTGGGTGGGGCAAAGTGAGACACCTCTATATCTTTGCACTGGATGACTCTAGGGTTATGAAACCAATGTCAAACATCATCATGGACCAAAGGCCGACTGATTGGGTGCCGACCCTCTCCGACTGGGAAGCCAGTGTCACGCAATAGCGGTAGCGTAGGGTGGGTGGGGCAAAGTGAGACACCTCTATATCTTTGCACTGGATGACTCTAGGGTTATGAAACCAATGTCAAACATCATCATGGACCAAAGGCCGACTGATTGGGTGCCGACCCTCTCCGACTGGGAAGCCAGTGTCACGCAATAGCGGTAGCGTAGGGTGGGTGGGGCAAAGTGAGACACCTCTATATCTTTGCACTGGATGACTCTAGGGTTATGAAACCAATGTCAAACATCATCATGGACCAAAGGCCGACTGATTGGGTGCCGACCCTCTCCGACTGGGAAGCCAGTGTCACGCAATAGCGGTAGCGTAGGGTGGGTGGGGCAAAGTGAGACACCTCTATATCTTTGCACTGGATGACTCTAGGGTTATGAAACCAATGTCAAACATCATCATGGACCAAAGGCCGACTGATTGGGTGCCGACCCTCTCCGACTGGGAAGCCAGTGTCACGCAATAGCGGTAGCGTAGGGTGGTGGGGCAAAGTGAGACACCTCTATATCTTTGCACTGGATGACTCTAGGGTTATGAAACCAATGTCAAACATCATCATGGACCAAAGGCCGACTGATTGGGTGCCGACCCTCTCCGACTGGGAAGCCAGTGTCACGCAATAGCGGTAGCGTAGGGTGGGTGGGGCAAAGTGAGACACCTCTATATCTTTGCACTGGATGACTCTAGGGTTATGAAACCAATGTCAAACATCATCATGGACCAAAGGCCGACTGATTGGGTGCCGACCCTCTCCGACTGGGAAGCCAGTGTCACGCAATAGCGGTAGCGTAGGGTGGGGGGCAAAGTGAGACACCTCTATATCTTTGCACTGGATGACTCTAGGGTTATGAAACCAATGTCAAACATCATCATGGACCAAAGGCCGACTGATTGGGTGCCGACCCTCTCCGACTGGGAAGCCAGTGTCACGCAATAGCGGTAGCGTAGGGTGGGTGGGGCAAAGTGAGACACCTCTATATCTTTGCACTGGATGACTCTAGGGTTATGAAACCAATGTCAAACATCATCATGGACCAAAGGCCGACTGATTGGGTGCCGACCCTCTCCGACTGGGAAGCCAGTGTCACGCAATAGCGGTAGCGTAGGGTGGGTGGGGCAAAGTGAGACACCTCTATATCTTTGCACTGGATGACTCTAGGGTTATGAAACCAATGTCAAACGTCATCATGGACCAAAGGCCGACTGATTGGGTGCCGACCCTCTCCGACTGGGAAGCCAGTGTCACGCAATAGCGGTAGCGTAGGGTGGGTGGGGCAAAGTGAGACACCTCTATATCTTTGCACTGGATGACTCTAGGGTTATGAAACCAATGTCAAACGTCATCATGGACCAAAGGCCGACTGATTGGGTGCCGACCCTCTCCGACTGGGAAGCCAGTGTCACGCAATAGCGGTAGCGTAGGGTGGGTGGGGCAAAGTGAGACACCTCTATATCTTTGCACTGGATGACTCTAGGGTTATGAAACCAATGTCAAACATCATCATGGACCAAAGGCCGACTGATTGGGTGCCGACCCTCTCCGACTGGGAAGCCAGTGTCACGCAATAGCGGTAGCGTAGGGTGGGTGGGGCAAAGTGAGACACCTCTATATCTTTGCACTGGATGACTCTAGGGTTATGAAACCAATGTCAAACATCATCATGGACCAAAGGCCGACTGATTGGGTGCCGACCCTCTCCGACTGGGAAGCCAGTGTCACGCAATAGCGGTAGCGTAGGGTGGGTGGGGCAAAGTGAGACACCTCTATATCTTTGCACTGGATGACTCTAGGGTTATGAAACCAATGTCAAACGTCATCATGGACCAAAGGCCGACTGATTGGGTGCCGACCCTCTCCGACTGGGAAGCCAGTGTCACGCAATAGCGGTAGCGTAGGGTGGGTGGGGCAAAGTGAGACACCTCTATATCTTTGCACTGGATGACTCTAGGGTTATGAAACCAATGTCAAACATCATCATGGACCAAAGGCCGACTGATTGGGTGCCGACCCTCTCCGACTGGGAAGCCAGTGTCACGCAATAGCGGTAGCGTAGGGTGGGTGGGGCAAAGTGAGACACCTCTATATCTTTGCACTGGATGACTCTAGGGTTATGAAACCAATGTCAAACATCATCATGGACCAAAGGCCGACTGATTGGGTGCCGACCCTCTCCGACTGGGAAGCCAGTGTCACGCAATAGCGGTAGCGTAGGGTGGGTGGGGCAAAGTGAGACACCTCTATATCTTTGCACTGGATGACTCTAGGGTTATGAAACCAATGTCAAACATCATCATGGACCAAAGGCCGACTGATTGGGTGCCGACCCTCTCCGACTGGGAAGCCAGTGTCACGCAATAGCGGTAGCGTAGGGTGGGTGGGGCAAAGTGAGACACCTCTATATCTTTGCACTGGATGACTCTAGGGTTATGAAACCAATGTCAAACATCATCATGGACCAAAGGCCGACTGATTGGGTGCCGACCCTCTCCGACTGGGAAGCCAGTGTCACGCAATAGCGGTAGCGTAGGGTGGGTGGGGCAAAGTGAGACACCTCTATATCTTTGCACTGGATGACTCTAGGGTTATGAAACCAATGTCAAACATCATCATGGACCAAAGGCCGACTGATTGGGTGCCGACCCTCTCCGACTGGGAAGCCAGTGTCACGCAATAGCGGTAGCGTAGGGTGGGTGGGCAAAGTGAGACACCTCTATATCTTTGCACTGGATGACTCTAGGGTTATGAAACCAATGTCAAACATCATCATGGACCAAAGGCCGACTGATTGGGTGCCGACCCTCTCCGACTGGGAAGCCAGTGTCACGCAATAGCGGTAGCGTAGGGTGGGTGGGGCAAAGTGAGACACCTCTATATCTTTGCACTGGATGACTCTAGGGTTATGAAACCAATGTCAAACATCATCATGGACCAAAGGCCGACTGATTGGGTGCCGACCCTCTCCGACTGGGAAGCCAGTGTCACGCAATAGCGGTAGCGTAGGGTGGGTGGGGCAAAGTGAGACACCTCTATATCTTTGCACTGGATGACTCTAGGGTTATGAAACCAATGTCAAACATCATCATGGACCAAAGGCCGACTGATTGGGTGCCGACCCTCTCCGACTGGGAAGCCAGTGTCACGCAATAGCGGTAGCGTAGGGTGGGTGGGGCAAAGTGAGACACCTCTATATCTTTGCACTGGATGACTCTAGGGTTATGAAACCAATGTCAAACATCATCATGGACCAAAGGCCGACTGATTGGGTGCCGACCCTCTCCGACTGGGAAGCCAGTGTCACGCAATAGCGGTAGCGTAGGGTGGGTGGGGCAAAGTGAGACACCTCTATATCTTTGCACTGGATGACTCTAGGGTTATGAAACCAATGTCAAACATCATCATGGACCAAAGGCCGACTGATTGGGTGCCGACCCTCTCCGACTGGGAAGCCAGTGTCACGCAATAGCGGTAGCGTAGGGTGGGTGGGGCAAAGTGAGACACCTCTATATCTTTGCACTGGATGACTCTAGGGTTATGAAACCAATGTCAAACATCATCATGGACCAAAGGCCGACTGATTGGGTGCCGACCCTCTCCGACTGGGAAGCCAGTGTCACGCAATAGCGGTAGCGTAGGGTGGGTGGGGCAAAGTGAGACACCTCTATATCTTTGCACTGGATGACTCTAGGGTTATGAAACCAATGTCAAACGTCATCATGGACCAAAGGCCGACTGATTGGGTGCCGACCCTCTCCGACTGGGAAGCCAGTGTCACGCAATAGCGGTAGCGTAGGGTGGGTGGGGCAAAGTGAGACACCTCTATATCTTTGCACTGGATGACTCTAGGGTTATGAAACCAATGTCAAACATCATCATGGACCAAAGGCCGACTGATTGGGTGCCGACCCTCTCCGACTGGGAAGCCAGTGTCACGCAATAGCGGTAGCGTAGGGTGGGTGGGGCAAAGTGAGACACCTCTATATCTTTGCACTGGATGACTCTAGGTTATGAAACCAATGTCAAACATCATCATGGACCAAAGGCCGACTGATTGGGTGCCGACCCTCTCCGACTGGGAAGCCAGTGTCACGCAATAGCGGTAGCGTAGGGTGGGTGGGGCAAAGTGAGACACCTCTATATCTTTGCACTGGATGACTCTAGGGTTATGAAACCAATGTCAAACATCATCATGGACCAAAGGCCGACTGATTGGGTGCCGACCCTCTCCGACTGGGAAGCCAGTGTCACGCAATAGCGGTAGCGTAGGGTGGGTGGGGCAAAGTGAGACACCTCTATATCTTTGCACTGGATGACTCTAGGGTTATGAAACCAATGTCAAACATCATCATGGACCAAAGGCCGACTGATTGGGTGCCGACCCTCTCCGACTGGGAAGCCAGTGTCACGCAATAGCGGTAGCGTAGGGTGGGGCAAAGTGAGACACCTCTATATCTTTGCACTGGATGACTCTAGGGTTATGAAACCAATGTCAAACATCATCATGGACCAAAGGCCGACTGATTGGGTGCCGACCCTCTCCGACTGGGAAGCCAGTGTCACGCAATAGCGGTAGCGTAGGGTGGGTGGGGCAAAGTGAGACACCTCTATATCTTTGCACTGGATGACTCTAGGGTTATGAAACCAATGTCAAACATCATCATGGACCAAAGGCCGACTGATTGGGTGCCGACCCTCTCCGACTGGGAAGCCAGTGTCACGCAATAGCGGTAGCGTAGGGTGGGTGGGGCAAAGTGAGACACCTCTATATCTTTGCACTGGATGACTCTAGGGTTATGAAACCAATGTCAAACATCATCATGGACCAAAGGACTGATTGGGTGCCGACCCTCTCCGACTGGGAAGCCAGTGTCACGCAATAGCGGTAGCGTAGGGTGGGTGGGGCAAAGTGAGACACCTCTATATCTTTGCACTGGATGACTCTAGGGTTATGAAACCAATGTCAAACATCATCATGGACCAAAGGCCGACTGATTGGGTGCCGACCCTCTCCGACTGGGAAGCCAGTGTCACGCAATAGCGGTAGCGTAGGGTGGGTGGGGCAAAGTGAGACACCTCTATATCTTTGCACTGGATGACTCTAGGGTTATGAAACCAATGTCAAACATCATCATGGACCAAAGGCCGACTGATTGGGTGCCGACCCTCTCCGACTGGGAAGCCAGTGTCACGCAATAGCGGTAACTAAGTTGATGGGGCAAAATGGGTCCTTGAATTTTTTATATCCGCATTTAACCTTCATTGAATGACAAACTTCATTTGCCAATTAAACACCCCTGGTGACCATGGGAAAGGTATGAATTAATCTATTTTTCCCTAGTTTCGAGGCAAATATTTTGTCATACATGTCAACTATTACTGTTTTCTTAGTTTCCTTAAAATCTATTTGCTCGCTTTTTAATAAAACTACTAAGGGTTTCTTTCTATAAACTTATTAGTATTAGTAACAGTAAAAGTAGTACTACTAGTTAGCTATTTATCGTAACCTGTGAGTAGCATGTGAATATTGAAACTACCAGTTTTATTGCGATCATTACGTTTTCATTGCTCGACAC
>CM042138.1:129613732-129628732 GCA_023376005.1 Doryteuthis pealeii | reverse complement strand
ATATTCACACATGGTTTAAAAATGGCATAAGCGATAAATTGAGAATTATCAAGTGTCGTTTCCTTTATGTCTTCGCTACCCTAACTATTTTGAAGTGTATCAAGTTCGATCTATATGTTTAATGACCAAGTTCCGTTAATCGATCAAACGCATGGCATAAAGATATTTCACCCTGATTCGCTGCTGAAAAATAAAACCCTATCAGAATGATCCTATCAGAAAAGAATCTAGTTTTATTAATACAGTTGTACCTTGACTTACGAGTTTAATTCATTCAACTTGCTAATCAATTTCCTCATAAATCAGATCAATTTTCCCCATTGAAATAAATCGAGATACCATTAATCCGTTTCACCCCCCGCAAAAAAATACAACCTGATTTTTTTGTTATGATTTAAAAAAATATAACACTGTATCTATATATACAAAAGTTTTAACCCTTGCCTGTTTGTTCATGAACTCCTAGCATTTTGGCTATAGACACCCATGACCATATACATTCTGAAACTACATTACTTGGAAAACTATATTCACTCTTGATCGAAAGGGTTTCCGGCGGCACCTTCCACCTATTGAAATTTCCCTTGGATTTAAAATAAATTTTAACAATATTCAAATGACCAGATATGATGCTTATTAAAAAAAATAACAGCAAATTTCAATAATATTTAGACATCTTAATAGTGGTTAACCCTTTTATATTGAAACTAGTGTTTTTGAAAATAGACCCCATAACAATATATGATCTGAAACTACATTACGAAAGGTACTTGGATTATTATATTTCATTTTAATCAAAGTTGGTACCCACCAATGGAAATGTTTTTTTCACTTCGATTTAAATGTAAATAACAAGATATGCCTACTATTTACCAGATTTCAGCACATTTTAGTTATAGTAAGACACCCTAATGGGAGTTAAACCTCTCAATAGTGAACATTTTGGAAGCCCATTGAGTATTGAGACCTCTATTATCATGGGTGTTTTCTATTAATTAAAAGTAAATCAACAAAATACGTCTCTTTTAAAGTGAAATTTGGCTAATTTTGACATTTTATGGCAAAACATCACTAGAATTATGACAACAAAAATTATTAGTTAATTAGCTTAAAATCCACATTACCGGGTGGCAATCAAGATAGTTATATAAAAAAACATAATGAAATAGAATATAATAAATCACGTACAGTAATCTTTTTTATTGATAATATTTTTCTTTGGCGTAATAAATCTGGAAATTTAAATGTTTCAAGTGAACTTATTAACATAAGCATATCTGTAGCTGACTCATATATCAATGTTTGTCTTTTAACACAAAGCAAAAAAATCGAGCAAGTGGCAGCTCGTAACTAAGAAAACTCGTAAATTGATACACTCGTAAAAATCAAGATAACATTGTATTAACTAATGGTGAGAAAAGTAAAAATGTACACTGCGCTATTTCTGAGTACCGGTATGGAAGACGTACTGATTGAAGAAAAAATGCACGCTTGCAGTTAGAATTAAATTCGGGAATCCATTGCCGATGGACATCAGCCTTATTATTATGCTAGTAGTAACAGGTGATGGAAAGTTATTTCTTGCCGAAGGAGACACACAGCTCTATCAGAGAGGCGGATAAGTTCAAGAGGTGAAATTCAGCCTAGGGGTCAGCTAGAGGTGATAGGCATAGAGACCCGACTGGAGACAGTGCGGTCAAATCGATGGAAACGTTAGGAACTTTGATAGCACTCTTCACCCCTCTTCACCCCATGATCTTATAATGTTAGTTAGATAGCACGTTTCTTCTTCGTCTCTCCAACTTTTACAGGTAATAAATAAAATGTCGGTGTCAACAGGGAGTGTTGAAAAGTATATATTCTTCACAATGAGTAAGAGAGCATAAATCAGAATTAAGAGAATTTGTTATCACATTTTTGCGATCAACAAGACGAAATGGGGTTTTACTTATTCACGACGTTTTTGAAGATTTTAGGGTGCCAGTTATTTAAAGGAGTGGAAATCAATATGACAATGACAAAATATTCTATTCTTTGATTTTCCAGTAAATATTTTTCTGGGTAAGTCCGAACCATTTTAATAAAAAACAATAAAATGGGATACGTTTTTGTTGAAATATCCATGGGAATAGTCATCACTTCCTCCTTTAAGAGTCACAACACATTTTGTAACACTTTGTACATAAAGTAAAATGCATTAAAAGTATATCTATGAATTTCGGTTTACACATATATTTTCCAGTGTTTTAGTTAGTTGGTTGTTTTGTTTTACGACATATCAACCTTTTTCGGGTCATATAATGTCGAATCAAATCGTTTTGATATGCTATTTCTTACAGTACCTGCTAATGCTTAGATGGTCACCAGGCTCATTGAACAGGCTCATCACTGCTTAACTTCAGTGATCTAGCGACACCAGTGCTTTCAACGAGAATTGACCCTATTCCCCTAGTGTCCCAGTCGATATATTATCTAGGGTAGACCGAATCATTCTAATAAAAAACAACAATAAACGAAAACAAAACCCCAAAACCCAACAAGAACAAGACTGGGAATATATATTTCATATATATATATATATATATTATATATATATATATATAGTCGTATAATAAATTATTAATTAATAATGAATTAGGCGGGAATATATTATGTATATCGTATGTATGTGTGTTGATGATGTGGTAGTGGTACGTGTGTGTGTGTGTGTGTGTGTGTGTGTGTGTATGTGTTTCAATGAGCCTGACACACAGGCCTTAATTTGCTTACAATACCTGATATATCTAAATTGTCACTCATTTAAATATTGATCTTCTTCATTATTGCTTAACTTCGCTTCCTAGTGATTGGTTGGCTGTTTTTTTTTCTTTTGTTTTTCTTTTACGGCATAGCAATATTTTTGGGTCATTTAATGCTGAATCAAGTCATTTTGATAAACAAGACCCAGCTTGCTTACAGTACATGTTCAGCTTAAATACTCACCCAATTAAGTATTAAACAGGCTCATTGCTGCTTAACTTCGATGATCTAGCTGGAACCGATGTCTTCAACGACACGACCGTGTGCTTCTATCAAAACAGTACCAGAAAAAAACAACAGATTAACAACAATGCTAAGCTTACGTTTGGTATAAGGACAGAATTATGAGCACCTAGAATAGATCACTACCACTATTTTGTAGTTATTGTTCTTCGAGACTACTTTGCTTGCAATTAAACTCCAACGATGTGCCAATGGGCTTGGAATCTCTTAACGTTTTCTGTGATATGATGTTCAAGAGACAGACTCTCATTTCCTCTTCAATACACAGAAGTCTTTGGGCAGTACGATATGATGTTACTTAATTTTCTTCAACTTTCCGAATTCTGCGAGCTGGTTAACAGCACTGATGTCCAGTTTAAAACAAAAGTCCCAAAAGCCCGGAGCTTAGTATTAGCATCTGTCATTACAACGTCTGAAACAAAAAGTACAGACGAATCGTATTGAAAATGATATGATATATACTATAATAATTTTAATAATATCATACATAGTCTTTAAATGTATGCGGGCAATAAGATTTATAGCAAAGTATTTTGGATAAACCGAAATATACGTTACAATAATATTAATAACACAGTGGCGATAGATAATATATATATATATATATATATATATATATATATATATATATTATATATATAATATAAAAGGACAGTAAATAAGAAAATGTTTGCATAGAGATGATCAATGGTCTAAAATGTAAGATTATGAGACTATATTACTGTTAATCAATTTTTATTTGTATTAGACAATCGTCAGACGGGAGAACAGTCTCCTCTATCTCTGTCTTCTTTTCTTACTATCTGTCTGTCTGTCTGTCTGTCTGTCTGTCCGTCTAATATATATATATATATATATATATATATATATATATATATGAAAAAAAAATATGAAATATGAAAACATATGAAAAAAGAAATATTCAGATGGTGTACTTATGAATGAATATATAGTTCTGCTTTCGTACGTGCCTTTTAGTTTTTATACGTATTAGATTTATTAACCATCATCAGGGCAACATCGAGCAGCGATGCCATGAAGCTCTTTCAAAAATGTTTTTTCATGCGAAATGAAACGAAAATGTGAAACAATTATTTGGTTATCATTAACAGCTTTCATTTTTTTCTTCAAAATATAATAATAATAATAATAATAATAATAATAATAATAATAATAATAATAATAATAATAATAATAGCGAAAAGATCGATAAATATTGGACCTTGTCAGAGAACTGAGAAAACTGTAGAACATGAGGGTGAAGATCGTACCAATTGTAATTGGGGCCCTTAGAACAATCCACAGGGGTTGGAAAAGAGTCTGGATGAATTGGAAATCAGAGGAAGGATAGGGACCATCCAAAATACAGAATTATTGAGATCGAGTGGAATACTCAGAAGAGTCCTTGAGACCTGAGGAGATTTGCTGTTACTCAGCCTCCAGTGAACCACCGGCTACGGCAGGTGTAAAAAAAACTCGAATTGAGTGAAATAATAATAATAATAATAATAATAATAATAATAATAATAATATATATCTAGTGTAAATATTAATAATTAACAACTTATATTCTCAACAGACTTAATGGTTATGAACTAATGAAAGATCCGGTTTGAAATTACCAGAAGATCGCAAAGTGCAAAACTAAAACTTTGGAAGTATAATAATAGCGGAGATCAGAATACGATTCTTGGTTCATTAGTGTATAATAATGATAATTCATCATCTCATAGATTCAGACATACTATTCCTATTTCCATTTCCTCACAATTGGCTCTGTTCTGATTAAGCTTGGCTCATTGAATATATTTAATTACTGGTTCATTGCTGCTTAGATGCCATATGTTTAAGCAAAATTTATAAGGCGATTTGAACATTTACTTTTCATCTGTCTGGGTAATTTATTTATTCTTTTTAAGTGAAGTGTGTTCAAGTGAAATCGAAGGAACAATGAATTAAAAACAATAACAAAAAACAAAACAAAAATAAACTACAATGCAATCCTCAGATATGTAATAAGAAATAAAAGTAATTGGTAATTAGCTTGAAGCAATGTTAAGTATGTTATAATATATTAATGATTTGAAGGCAATTACAATGCGTATAAAAATAAAAACAAAAAGATGTTATTTTTGTCTTATCGATTTCAATGTAGAAACTTCATCTTCAGGGGTGAATATCAGAAATATTTTCTGATATTCACCTCTGAAGATGAAGTTTCTACTTTGAAATCGATAAGAGAAAAATAACATCTTTGTTTTATACGCATTGTAATTGCCTTCAAATCATTAATATATTGTAATAAGGAATATTTATTTCAAAAGTTTATCTTGCTTGAATCTAAGCGTTGACGTAAATTAAATACAAAAATACTCAGTTCAGCACAGTGTTACATGGTATTTACTCGTATCCCACTTGTACGGTTAGGCACAAGGCCCTATTAACGTGGGACCACCCACAAACTGAAGCTCATGGGTGGCGGTTGAAACATTACGTTGATCCCTTCGGCATTCCCCCTCAAGGGGACACCTCAGGCACTGGGCAATAAACCCAGCCCTACCCCTTTAAATCGAGGGGGAAGGTGTTGTCTGGGGATAGCCTCCTGGGATCAACGCTATTAACTTGCAAAGATCCAGGGCCGAAGCCACTGGATCCCCACCATGAGGGGTAGGTCTAAGTACAGTGTTACATGCTTTGCAATAGATATTGATTTTAATAGAGCTGATATTTATAACTCTCTTCTTGTATTTATCAGCCCCTATGTATGAGCAGTATCTGATTCAATTCAATATAATTATAATTATTAGATAGAAATACTAGAAACGATACAACTGTGTGCAAATTATTAGTATTAGATATGAAAACTTGATATCATATAACTCTGTACAAAAAGAAACAACAACAAAAACAACAACTTAAAAACCAACCACACAAATGTAAATATAGACATAGAATAAATGCAACCTCTAGGCGTAAAATAACCCTATACAGATTGACATCCCACTAAAATCAATCAACCAGTCAATGATAAATATAAAAAACAATCCCAAAAAGATGTATATGGATGATTATTTTAATTAAAGAAATGTCTAATATATTTCACTATATCTCCACATGCACAGATACTACACTGCTCTGATATTTAACTACCTCTTCATGAGAATAAAATGTGTGCAAGGGTCATTTTAATATAATGGTCTACATACATACATATAAACACGGACAAAATTTGTGTCCCCCATAACTAAAGACATAAATCATAAACGTATCAAACAATTCTAACCCTCATTTTTGTGCAACAGGGAGGTGCAGCCTTGAGGTTGAACTTCCCAGTACTAGTTTTAAGTGTGAGAAAACATTATGAATTTAGAGTTTTCCTTCTTATATATATTTACCAACCCCTCCGCACGAGCAGGATGTGACACAAGGTCAAATTCTTAAGCGAAGTTCAACAGTTCAATTCAGATTTTCCTTCTCCTAGACTGGTTGCCTAACCAAGGTTAAAGAGTCCAGTCTGCCCTACTATTTATCCATAGTTGGTGGGAGAGTAGGATTCATACCTTTCCCAAGGGTATTAGCGCTAAGTGAAATGCAATTAACACATCCAGGATTTGAACTCGGGGTGACGAGTCCATTTCCCATGACTTTAACCATTACACCACGCGCTTCCTTTTAATAGACCGTAAAAAGGTTTTTAAAAAAACCCAGTCTTCCCTACTATTTACCCGTATTAATCCATTTCTTTTGGTGATAACCATTACACTATATGCATCTATATATTTCCTCTTTGGTAGTTGTAACAATGATTAAGTTGTTTCCAAAATATTACCGAGTTTCTTTTTCTTTGTCATTATCAGTTCTTAAAAAAATGTTTATAAGTTACTATAGTTGAAGTGCGTGGTATAACGATTATTGTCGTAGTAAATAGACACAGTGAGACGAGTCCAAATCCTGGACGAGACTTATTGCATTTCATATACCGCTAATACTTTTGGGAAATGTATGAATGTAACTATTATCTCTCATACTATGGGCTAATAGAAGGGAATACTGGGCTCTTTAGCCTTGGTTAGGCAATGAGTCTAGGGGAAAAAAACTCTGTATTCAAATCTGTGTTGCTACTTTTATTACTTTCTATGTTATTTATTTGTTTTCTTTCATTTTTACTCTTGCTCACCGGAATAGAAAAAATACACCAGATCACATATTCTTTTTTCTTGGTAATTAACACTAGGTCTTGTCTTCTGTCCGGGATTAGGTGATCCGTTTATATCTCAAAATCCCAAGGCATTTTATACGTTTCATTTTCTAAACCCGTCAAACTCACTTCCATAATGTCAAATGTTTATTTAGATTTGAAAAGGTAGACTGTTATTTAATTTTTCAATATTTTCTTTAGTTTTCCATAGGCCCTGTAGATAAATTGTTAACATTAAAAACTAATTGTAACGGCATATAATTAGTGATTTTTATGTGTGTTTGCTATCGGCATTGTCCATGTTTTAGAGACAATAATAAACTGATTTGAATATTAACTGCGTTCATAGATGGCTATATAAAAGCTAATCGCTCGCGGAAGGGAACTTGAGTAAAAAAAAAAATGTCTAATAAGTAATTATCTTGCACGATGATAATTAAACTTATTAATTACATATCTTTCTTATTAATTCCATAGACAAAATGCTTAAGGGTTGAAAAGAGAGAATCCGAGCTGACAAATTTGAATATCTCTCCTGGTATTAATGGGAAGTAACCCAGAGGAACCCGCTCATAAAAAAAAGTAAATCAATATTGTATTTAAGAGCGCAAGTGCTCTTTTTGTTAACATATTTTGTTAACGTTTAATTACATACTTTTCAGGACATAATTGATGTCTGTTAGGCGTAGTTAACATATTTCGATCGTTAAACGTTCTTTGTTCCTTTCAACTCGAACCATTGACAAAATGTGTGACAATTCATTAAGACGTTATGGAACCGGCAGTTTAACAAAATCCGGGAGATGTATAATGCGAATAACAGCTTGCTTTAGATAAAAAACAAAACCTTTGGTTTTATGCAGGCTGTCAACAAGTTATGAGATTTTTTCTTTTATAAGTTGTTCCTTCAAATATACATTGTTTCTCCGAATATACATATATCCACGTGCATATAGACATGCCCACCTCTACATATATATTACGCTTGAAAAAACTTATGAAAAATCGAGCACTTTAAGTTTATTTTATTTAGCAGTAAATAAACTAATAAATTGGGTTATTTCATAATATTTACCTCTGTATGGCTTGTACAAAATTATTCTATTAATTTAAATAATGTAATCTAGTTTGTTTAAGGAATATTTCATAAAGCCAAAATATTCCCTTATCAAAGAAAAATGTTTTGCGTCTTATCTGTTATTAGTTTATTTACAGCTTATTAAGTTTTCTTTTTTCTTTCTCTGAACACACTTGTATGCACACTCACATACTCATGCCCACCTCCTACACACACACACATATATATATATATATATATATATATATATATATATATATATATTACACTTGGTAAAAATTGTGGAAATCGCGCAATTAGAGGATGTTCTCTTTGGGTTTATCTTATTTAACAGTACATAAACTAATAAACTGGTTTATTCCATAATATTTTATGGAAAATAATCATAATATTAATTTGAATATTCTAATCCAGTTTGTTTAAGGTATATTTAATGAAGACGCAATGTTCATCGATTAAAGAAAAATATTTTGCATCATATCTGTTGTTAGTTTATTTACTGCTATATATATATATATATATATATATATATATATATATGAAAATAAAATGGAAATTAATCCGACAGTATGAATAAGATATAATGGAAAAACAAACGATGTTTACAACTGAAATAGGCTCATCAGAAGAGAAAGTGTGCAAACCGTTTCGGGGCCTAATTCTTTTTTAAACCGTCAAGAGAATTAGGCCCCGAAACGGTTTGCACACTTTCTCTTCTGATGAGCCTATTTCAGTTGTAAACATCGTTTGTTTTTTCATTATATCTTATTCATATATATATATATATATATATATATATATATATATATATATAATTCTGTACTTCTGTTTATATCATTGTGTTTTATAGACTCCTCAGCATTTGGACCATATGCATTGAAACATGTCATGTGGCCTCATTTGGTCTCTGGCTACCTATTAAATAAATTATAAGTATTATAACAAACAATTGTTTCCATTGCATTGACAAAAATGTAAACAATATTTTTATACATATTTCTTTAGTTGATCAGAATAAATCCTTTAGCAAACAGCTTCTTTTAATTTATTTTCTTTTTGGTTGAAAAAAGAAAGAAAGAAAGAAAGAAAAGAAAGAAAGAAAGAAACATAAGAAATTGGCCGTGGTAGACGATAATAAAACTTCGGGATTTACCGGTAAACAATAATATTTGAAGTCAAAAGCTTTTTTCTACTTCCAAGAAAAAATAACACAATAGATTTATAAAGAAAAAAGAACACCGGATTTTAGATTCGATTGTGTCAGATGGAGAAATATATATATATAAATAAATAATATATATATATATATATATATATATATATATATATATATATATAATATATATATATATATATATATATAATATATATATATATATATATATATATATATATATTATATGCTGAAACTTTAAGCAAACATAGTGCACCCTCAAACAGTTGTAAAAACGATAAATGAACATATGATCGGCAAGTTCATAGTTTGACTCTATTCTAAGAACGTATTTCTTAATGCCACTTTAACACGACAAAGCGAATTATTTCTAATCTAAACTCAAACATAGAGTAATCTTGTGGCGACCAATTAGTGGCAATTAACATCAGGATATGGGTCGTATAATACAAGTTTGTCTTGTATGAAAACTGGAAGACAGCTCAACATAACCCAACCTGTTATCACTCATCGGGTAGAAATAAAAAAAACCCAAAACGAAACAAATACCAGTCGATATAGAGGACTGGTAAAATACTCGAAGACCAGGATAAACTTATGATTGCCGTGACAGGTTGGTTGTGACAGTTAACTAGAATATAATCCAGTTCAACATGCAACGTAGATCGGGCTATCTAGCCTTAATACTGCAACCAGTCTAAGAGAAGAAAGTCTCTGAATTCAAACCTGCTGGACTCCGCTTAAAATTGACCTGTATAACATGTTTCACATGGCAGAGGAATTGGTTAGTTGATTGATTGATTGATTCTAATGGCATGCAAACCGAGCTCGGGTTATGTTTAGGCATAGATGTTAGGGAATCGTATGTTTATATTCATATTTTTTGTGTAGTTGTTTCTTGATATTTTTCACACATTACTATCGAATACGAATATGCTTCAAATAGATCTATTTGACCCATTGATGGAACCCTAACATATACTACCAATTCGCGGCCGGTGGCATTTCATATAGCAAAAAATAATCTTGGGAAAGTTATGCATTCAACTATTCTCCGTCCAGCTATGTGTAAATAGTAGCGCAGAGTGGGAACTTTAAACTTAGTTAGGAAACTGGTCCAGGAGAAGGAAAACTATGAATTCAAACCTGTTAATCTAAGAAGAAATTGATCAAAGTGTCATATCCTATTCGTGTAGAGGGGTTGCTAAATACATATACTAACAATACGTGAGGCGCGTGGTCTAATGGCTAGCGTCATGGGAAATGGACTCGTCAACCCGAGTTCAATACCTGGACGAAGCTGTTTGCATTTTAACATGGCACTAATACCCTTGGAAAAGGTATGAATCCAATTCCCTCTCCAGCTATGGGTACATAGCAGGGTAGATTGGGCTCTTTAATCATGGCTAGGTAACCGGTTTAGGAGAAGGAAAAACTGATAAACTCTTTGTTGGTTTAATTTGTTAAACTCCGCTTGTTGGTTTGATTTGTTAAACCGGCTTAAAAATATTGACCTTGTGTCGCATCCTGTTCGTGCAAAAGGGTTGATAAATACATATACTAACAATACGGGTCTGAGTGTACATGGTAGTAATAACAATGACGGGATACAGAACTCGAGCATTACCATTAGATGCAGTTTAGTGTTACACCAAAAACACCCTCTTCTTGGAGGGAGTGGCCTTACCCCCTATAAGGAATACAAAATATTTATACAACACTTTCCACCTAGATTCAAATAAATTAGCATAGACTAAACAGACCAATGAAAAACAAAGAAAAAGACAAAACACAGAACACTGTTTAAATCTATTATTTTATTTATTTATTTATTTATATATATATATATATATATATATAATATATATATATATATATATATATGAAGGAAGGGTGGATAGGTGGATGGGTTTAGGATCCGACGATATGCTGTAGATAGAAGGAAAATGGTCAAGAAATGATCAACTTGTTTTGAGTTGATCATTTCTTGACCATTTTCCTTCTATCTACAGCATATATATATATATATATATATATATATATATATATATATATATATATATAATTCTGTACTTCTGTTTGTATCATTGTGTTTTATAGGCTCCTCAGCATTTGGACCATATGCATTGAAACATGTCATGTGGTCTCATTTGGTCTCTGGCTACCTATTAAATAAATTATAAGTACTAGCAAATATATGCACCCTCCGGGTGCAAGTATTTAAGTTTTAATATAATAAAATATCATATTAAATTAGAAAGGCTGATGAAACTGAATAAGAATGTAGTTAAAAAGATTTGGAACAGAGGGGGTATGATTGAAAAATAGAACAACTTTGAAACTAACTCTTCCATCATTTTCCCTTACTCCCATTTTTCATTGGTAATTTTTCCTAATTTAACTGTTTAGTTAAAATAGGAAGTAAAGAATAATATTAGTTATTTCTTCTTGTTAAGGGATTTCTTTTAAGATTTATCCACGAGAACTTTGCTCATATTCATTACGATAAAACCAAACAATTAGAAATCAATAATACTAAGCATATATTTATTAAAATCAAATTTTTAAGATCAATATGCAAATAAGCCTTCCCATTCATACTGTTAACCGCTATTTTGTTGTATATATAAATACAATTGCATGTTATTAGTATGTAGTTATGGTCAACATTATAAGTATTGTAATACAATTTTATTAATAATTGAGGTATAAATAAAAATAAAATCATGGTAAATGTGATGTAAATAACAAAGGGAATTGTGACTTGTATAGTAATATAGTTTCGGTTACAGACAAACAAACCCACAATCTCCATTATAATAAGATTATAACAAACAGTTTTTTCCATTGCATTGACAAAAATGTAAACAATTACTGCGGGTGGAGGGATTGGGTAAATATATACTTTCAAGGGAACCAATATTTCTTTGCACAGGTTAGGCCAAATTTGTTAATGTTAAACTATAAACTTGTTTTATATAAAGTCGCATTTTGTTTTATATAAATAAGTAGCTAATTATCATGATTATCGTAACTGAATTTCTAACTTATTCGACATTGTGTAATTATGTATATGTTAGATATAAACTGATAACTGGCATATCCACAGCGTCCGGTTGCCTTTAAAGAGAGGTCGGGCGTTTATCATCGTATGTTTTAATGCACCCGTTCATGACGGGCTTTGACTTTGCTTCCAAATTGCCACACGTCCATCTCGTATATTGTAGTTTGATTACCCTGGGTATCGTGCCATCTATCGAGTTCTTGAGACTTGACCTGAAAGAGGATTATCATTTGCATAAATCTACGGATAATCACAACATGCAGTGATTAATCGACGTAAATATATCCTAACGAGTATAAATGACTTACAATTGGAATCATATTCATTCATGGGCTCGTATATATATATATATATATATATATATATTATATATATATATATATATATATATATATATATATATAAGAGAAGGATAATGTAGAAATAATATAATTTATTATGCATGATCGTTTTTCACAATAAAACATCTTGTGTGAACAACACACACACACACACACACATTATATATATATATATGAACAACATATATATATATATATATGAACAACATATATATATATAGTATAACAACATTATATATATATTATATATATATATATATATATATATATATATATATATATAGTCATCCACAGGAACCACATTTCGACGTATCATATCTCTTCATTCATGCTAGATTTTAACTGATAACTGCATATATCTGTATATATGTAAAAGCCAACAGAGAGTGCTCCATCCGTTTTATAGGAGAGGCTTGCCTTTTAAGCTTAGTTGGTGATCGTCAGCAAAAATACCCTCGGAAATGCTCAACCCGCCGGGGTGGATAGCACACACACACACACACACACACACACACACACACACACACACACACATATGTATATATAATATATATAATATATATATATATATATATATATATATATATATATATATTATATAATGTAGTATTTTTAGAACATTCTACAGCAGAATTCAATTCTTTTTTATTGGAAGCTACCCTGGGCTTTCATTTGTGAGTCTCCTTAAATAGTACCACTACTGGCATTATATGACCCACGAAAGTTGTTATGCCATTAAGCAAAGAAGCAAAACCTTTCAAACACCTACAATGAGCACAAGTTTTAACTTCTTTCTATTCAAAATGGTAAGAGTGATTTTTATTCATTAAAGATGAAGATATTCAAATATCTTTTTCGCTTTCTAATGGTTGCTTCATTTATATACAACTGATAGATCAAGAGGCGCAAGTAGGGTAATCTATTGCTCCAGCCAACAGGGCTGACAAATACTTGGAATTATGGCGGCTATTCTCAGTGACGTAAACACTCTTTGTTTGGTTTGGTTTGGTTTAATGGCATATCAAGCCTGTTGGTTATTTAATTTCAATTCTTTATTATATTTATAAAATATCTATATAATATACATAATATAACAACGAATAATATAACATGATATCTAGCATAACATAATATTTATAAAGTACATAACATATGATGGCAGCAAACTCGAGTTCGAGTATTGCCATTGCTTGATTAAAAAAAAATAAAAAAAAATAAAAGAATGTTCAGAAGTTTAAAGAATACAACGATGAGCTTCAAAGAGTTCAACCAGTTCAACGGTGAGCTGCGCGAATGTGGCTTTTTAGTCCAGCTAAAGTCTTGCACATCTTCCTACATTCACAAATTATTCCAGGGAGCACGGTATTTTTGGTCCATTCCGGCGATGCACAGTTTGGGGACTCATCAGACCAGCTCTGCCCTGACACGGCATTTCGCATTGTTCACATAGTAGACCGATTTGAAGTCCTTCGTCGTCTGTTTTATTAACGTTTCCCTTGCGAACATCTCGCTTTAACCGTGCATATTGCCTATGGTTGGTCTCATAACATATACATATATACATACATACATGTTTTATAAGGGATTATTTTGTGGTGAATTCTTTTTTATTCTTCAAAAAACATATTCTCAGGGTGCGAGATTACAGTAATCTATTTTATATTTCAGTTGCGTTCCCGTAAGTGGTATTGTGGACGTATTTCATATCCTAATCTTAATCTCCGATATATCTTTATTTCTCGCCAAAAGGACAAAATGATATTTATGTTAACATTTTCAACAAATCTTTCATGTTATTTGCGTTGAAAAAATCTTTTTTCTGGTTGGAGCATAAACCTCGCATTCTATGATGAAGTGTTTAACAGTGCATAATCTTACATGTTACGCATCGTGGTTGTTCCTCTTCTTCAAGCATAAAAGAAGGCGTAATCTTGGAAATAAGGAAAAATTTCTGAGACGTTTTCTTTTATATATTAGATTAGATACAATGATAGTAATACGGGGCATCCAGTTAGAATCGAACTCACTAACAGTGTTATGTTAGTGTAGTTCACTATAACACCATGACGAGATGTCCAATAATTCCCTGGAAGTTGGAGTCAA
>CM042138.1:129606232-129608732 GCA_023376005.1 Doryteuthis pealeii | reverse complement strand
CCAAATGTGGCCACCTGTTGACCGTGGGTGGCGACCCGTGATGCTTAAGGATGGGGTCTTGGTGGATGAGCAGTCCATGACCTGCAACACTCTACTTAGACCCTTACTTAGGCTAGACGGGCGGTCCAAGAGGCCCCCTTCCATCAATCGGCTGGTCACGTCAAGCCCTAGCACCTACATGATTGCCCCAACCCTATTTCCCTGATGGCAAGCCCCAACCCTTTTTATCATATGGGTGTTAGAAGGCGGTGGCTGAGGTTCTACATGTCCTGGGAATGACGTTAAACTCTATCGGATGGTGAGGTTCCAGTTTTGGAGGTTTGGGGAATGTGGAGCACTCCTTCATCGCCATTGCTCCCTGGTCCACTCTGACCCGGAGTGGTAGTACCTGTTAGGGTCCCATCTATGGGTTGAATAGAAAAACATGAGTTTATAAACAAAATTTGATTATCCATTAAGAACGAATTTATTTCAAAACTTTGTCGGCATTAAATGACCCACTAGACAATTTTTCTAGAAAACCTGAAGTTGGTGTCAAATAATTGATTGATTTGTGTTAATGGCACTTTAAACCGTCTAGGGATTTTTTTATGAAAATAGTTAACATGTAAGGGATGGTTAGATTTATTGTTATATTTTTTCGAAGAATTTTTCTGGTAGTAAGTTGTCTGCAATTGTTTTTTTGTTAAATTGATTCGGAAACTTATTGTTATATTTTAAGTATAGTCTTATTTCTTTCGGGAAAGACAAAATGTCCTCTATACAGACACTTTAAAATATATCTCTGGTGTTGTTTGTGTTCTAAAAGCGTTGTCTAATTAGAGCAAAATCGCCACATTCTATTATAAGGTGTTTAACAGTATAGGGTGTTTAACATGCTATGCATTCTGTCTGGTACGAAAGGGTCTTTCAGTCTTGTGTCACCTATACGTAGTCAGAATACAGTGACTTGTTCTTTTCTAGATTTTCTTAAGCCTTTTTTCTTTTCTCTAATATTAGGTTTTAATTAACAAGAGTTTATCGTGTATGTTGTTATTCCAATTTTGTAGTCATTTCTTTAATAGAAGAACGTTGATTTTGCTCTTCAATCTATATACGGGATATTAAATATTTTTAGTGATGATTTGGCTACTGAGTCAACTTTGTCATTTCCGGAATAGAGTTATGTTAAAGATTAAAGGGTTATCAATTTTTATGGATATTAAAACTGAGAGTGAGTCTGATAAGATCAATAAATTTTGTTGATTAGGTTGAGTTCCAAGTGTATTGCACATACTTTTGCACTAAAATTGGAGGTTTCTTGTGGGGGAATTCTTTTGGCCATTTTCTTGTTTTTGCACAACTGAACTTGCAGTTTTATCACAATCTTTGGATCCGTCGGTACAAACATAGGAGTGATTGGGACATTACTCCATGATATTCTGGAGTATTTCCTGATAAATAGGAGAGTGGGTGTTTATTTTGTGAAGCGTACTTAGGTCCAGGATCACCTCGGTTTTTTAAATGTCCAAAGGGGTATATTAGATAATATAATATCATTTAAATTGGTGATAATGTTTTAAGGATTCTTCGGAGATGGGTTTTATACAGGCCAACATTTTTTCTTGCTTTTTTAAAAATAGTGTTCAATTTATTTCATTTCCTGTGTACTGTAATGGGGTATCCATTGTAGTCCTATGCCATCACGGTATGACTTATTTACGTGACTACCACACGTGTCTCCGGACACCCGCTCTTTTGATGCCCTCTGCACCCACGCTATGTTTCTTTGACCTGCAGAACTGGGGTCAACGCAACTCGCTCAGAGTGTCTTTGTGATGGGTTGAAAATTAGTGCAAATAATATAACACACTGTTAACAACAATAACAGTTTTCATGTATAATGAATAGGGGTAATATATGAGTATGTTTTGCTCACTACTTTGGATAAAAAAACACGACGAGGAGCTTTGTTTGGCGTTTTGTTTTATGTGAAATTATGGAATTAATCTTAGCGGCAAAAGTCTATTTCTCCTAGTGGCAATTTTCTTATATTTAGAAATTCCCGTGGCCTGTGACAAATTTCGTTTTTGCGATCCGAACTCCGACTACCCCGGGTGCCTGACTGACTGTATTGGTCTCTGCCCGCCTGCCTGATGGTTTATTTTCAAAGCGTGGATTTTATAAAAAGAATTGTATCTATATCTGTCATCGTGACTGGGTCAAATAAGTGATAACAGCTACCAGCCCCGAAAACATTGATTTAACAGGCATGTCAAATCTTTTAGGGCAATACTGTAACCTTTTCTTCTATGTATAAACAATGCGTACATTCAGAATGTATTTGATATTTAGATTTTTGCATTTTGCACCTTAACAAAACCGATCTATGCTAACAAAAAAATTTCACACTTTTCTTTTTCGTCAGAAATTAATTGACGCCAACAAAAAGGACTCCTCGTGTCATAGTTCATTTTTATTATTTATCACACGTACATGAAAGGTACTAAAATGCTGAAAA
>CM042138.1:129543732-129603732 GCA_023376005.1 Doryteuthis pealeii | reverse complement strand
CCTGGAGTCTAATGCGCTTTGCAAACGCTTGCATGCATTTCTGGAAAGATTCTTCCGGGATTCTCCGTAGCTCTGTCGTCACGGCCTTTTTGATATCATGCACATCCTCAAAACGGGTTCGCTTGATGAACCCCCTCCTTGAGCTTGGGGAAGAGGAAAAGATCACGTGGAGCCAGGTTGGGCGAGTAGGGAGGTTGTTCCGGCACAGTGATGTTCTTCTGCGCCAGGAACTCTCGGATACTCAGAGTTATGTGGGCAGGTGCGTTGTCATGGTGAAGCACCCACGAGTTGTCCTGCCACATCTCTCGCCTCTTCTCGCGCACTGAATGAAACAAACGCCATAGTATCTCTTTGTAGATATGCTGGTTGATTGTTTGGCCCTGTGGCAAGAACTCGCAGTTGACGATGCACCTCACATCGAAGAATACAATCTACGTTTCTGACATACATCGTAGTAATGTAAGGCAAATATTATGGAATCTGTTTTTATTTAGCATTAAATAAACTAATAATAGATAAGATGCAATTCATTTTTCATTTGATAATGGAACATTTAAAATTAGGGAGACATCGCTCTTTAGACTTGGTAAAGCAAACGATTGATCCCGATAAGATGCTCTATCGTGGTTTGTCTTCAGATTTCAACTGCTAATTCTGTACTGATCCTGATTCAGTTTAAAATGGATATTTTCAGAAGAAAGATGGTGCTTAACTCATAGATTGTTATCTACTATATAGAAACTGCATACACCATAGATCCTTCTAGTTAGGTGGCTGAATGATCATGACCCCAATTTTTTCACATAGGACATATCCAGGACCCCAAACCCCAGTTTTTTATAAAACCATCCATCTTACCCTAGTACATTTAGTCCTGGAAAGTCGAATTTTTCTAGTTAAGCCAACCCACCCCACCCACAGAGAAACCCTAATTTTTTCACCAACTCCACACTAAGGACACCCACTCCCATCTTAGAGGAACCAATCGACTTGCTTTCGATCCCTGAAAAGATCGAAAGACAGTCGGAGGTCCTATACAATAGTAGAGGGAAAGGGGGTAACCAAAATGGCCCACAATTTTATTTTGTTACACCTTCAGTTTCTTGGGAATCTTTTGTTTCTTGTTACCCCAACCCCTCCATTTCCCTCAAATCATACGAAGCGAACTCATGCTTAAAAATCTAAATCATTCGAAAGGGTAAATTTTAAGTAGGATAAAGCCATAGAGCGGAAGTGGTATTTTGGTGCAAGTAGGCTGTGCAAGGAGAGAATGCCAGATTTATTTTTGAATGGATCGGTCGGCGAGTGAACCTAGCTAAATAGATCCATGTAGTAGTAAGACCAGCTTTGTTACCCTCCCCCTCCAAACTAACCTTCCGGCTATATGCCGAGTCGTGATGTAACGCTCATGTATTCACTTCATGTTTTTTGAAATAAAGAATTTCGAGTGAGCATGTGAGCGTGCTCACTTCAAATATTATCTACTATATAGAAACGCTAATGTAAGCATTACTAAGCTTGAAGTTATAGAAAAATGAAGACTGTTTATGAGAAAATAGATTCTTAAAAAGCGAGTTAAAATTGCTAACACCCAAGCGATTTTACGCTTATTGTCAAGAATCTACGAAACGTAGAAATTATAATAAACAGAAGAAAATCGTTGCAAGTTGTTCACAAAATGTAATCTAGTTGTCACTCAATTTCACCGCTGTCCGTCTTTCTCTTCTATATGCTCCAGTCGTAGAAGTTCTCGTTATTCTCAAGGAAAGAATTCCGTTGGATTATATGTGTACCTCAGTTAGTCATGTAGATTTTCTTCACCCCCACAGTAGGTAATTTGTATACTGTGTATGATAAAGGCGATTTTGTAACTCTTAGGTCAGAGAGAGAGAGAGAGAGAGAGAGAGAGAGAGAGAGAGAGAGAGAGAGAGAGAGAGAGAGAGAGAGAGAGAGAGAGAGAGAGAGAGGGTCATGACTACTAAAGTAATAAATAGAATACATTAAATAGAATCTATATGTTAATGCGCTTGTACCTCCGTGTGTCACATCCGTTGGTCACCTAAGATAAATCATGGATAATTCCATTTTAAAGAACATCATAAACGTGAAAGAAAGAAAGAGTGAAAGAAGTAAAAACAGAAGAGGGAAAGAAATAAAAGAAGAGAGAGAGAGAGAGATAGAGAGATAGAGAGAGAGAGAGAGAGAGAGAGAGAGAGAGAGAGAGAGAGAGAGAGAGAGAGGGGGGAGAGAGATCCATGTGTTATGCTTTGTATAAGACCTGAATGCATGTGCCTAAATTTTGTCAAGGATTCAACTCGTTAAAACAAGATTTTTTACATATTTTTTATACATTGAACTAGTTTACCATAGCTTATATATATATATATATATATATATATATATATATATATAATCCAATTGACTGGTAAGTATGAGATGATTCTATTTGGGCCCATCAAACTGTATGCCCATATAGGTGCAAACTTATAGATTTACAAGGACTTTTATGAATTACTAATAGAACTCACTGTATATTAACTAATATATTAATTATATAAAAAGCAATATTTAACTTTCAAAGAAAGAAAAAAATAAACAAATGACGGTTTGTTAAGTTTTTCTTTGTTTGAAAGTTATATATATATATATATATATATATATATATATATATATATATATATATATACAGGATGTTTGGGATAAATTTGACATTTATATTTGGTTATTTTTCTCCGTAGGTTGGAGGTATTGACGCACACTACGCATCATTTAAAAGCTTAGGCCGTTCTGCATTCATATACGTAATGACAGATAGAATGAATGCATGACTGGAACCCACCTGAATCATGGAAGAGAATGATGATGATCTGCGCCGGCCATCAAAATAAGAAGATTATGGTGGCTGCCCAATGCTCTCCCAACACTGTAAAACCAATCAGACATGAACTTGATAATTGCAATGGAGACTACGATGCTGGTGCTAGAAAAAAAGCAACATAACAGACAATTTGATTGCGTCCGTACAGCATAATTCCTTGCATTTTTTCAGAGAGGGTATCAGGTTGAATTCAAATGCCTACGCGGAGTTTCTAAACACTATAGTCAAGCCCTAGATAACAAGGGTAGTCAATGGTAGACCATATGTATGACAGCAGGATTCGACCCCCTGCCACACCCTGGAAAAAGTAAAAAATGATTGTCAGCGAATTTTTACGACTACACCAGTCCCAATGTTTGGTCTCCGAACTCCCCATGGATTATTATGTATGGCGCGCTGTCGAGAAAGACACCAATCGCCGTGCCAGTACTACAAAAGCCCAGATAATCAACAGAATTAAGGTAGTTTTTGAGACTCTTCCCAGGGAAACTGTAACATCAGCTTGCTCCAGGTTCCGGAGCAGGATTAAGGCTGTGATCGACGCTAATGGTGGGTATTTTGAGTGAAAGTTGTCAGTAATGTAATTTCCATGCCTGTTGAATTTCTTTACAATCCATTAAATGTTGTAGTTACCAAGCACTTTTCCTTTTCCCTTGTGAAACTGTCAAATTTATCCCGAACACCCTTTATATATATATATATATATATATATATATATATATATATATATATATATATATATAAAGTCATAATAATTGAATTATCATACCCTTGTATACCCACTAGTATAATTAATTAGAATAAGAGATAAAGAGAAATTCTTTTCTTTCTTATATACCAATTTTGTTTCAGCATGCTTTCCACACTTAACGTTTTAATCTGAGATAAAACAAAACACCAATTACGTTAATTAAAATAATCAATAATGCTTCGTAAACATTTTACATGTCCAGTTTTAAGAACTGTCTATAAAATCAATTAGTCATCTTTGATTAAGTATGAATAATTATGTTAGTAAGATAAATAACTTGCTTTTTCTTTTAGAGTTAGAAAATTCTGCAAGATTAATTACATTTATGACAGTAGATTTAGTTGAAACTGTCTTTTTATGCGTATTATTTATTTGGTAATAAGTAGTAGTTTACAAAAGATATGTTTCGTGACTATTTTTGTATGTATGCAGTGAAGGTAAATGTTTTAGAATTCTTGCGTGGCAGGCCTCAAAATCCTTGAAGAATAAAACTTATTTACCGTCGTGAATTTTTTTGGGCTGAGATTTTTGTTTCGTCTGTATTCTGAATCTGCTCAGTTACTACTTTAACATAATGGATAGACATAGCCTATCATTTTTAGGAAGGAGAGTAGAGTGATTTGAAATAACTATAAAACAGCTAAAAAAGTAACGGGATAATATACTTTCATTTGAAAAGTGACACCACGGTATCATCTGGAACGAAACCTATCATTGACTTAGAAGATAAGGGGACCAGGCGACGTAGAATTAGCAGTTGGTAGTTGAGTCTAGTGGCTCATTTGGGTAAGACGCGTTTTTCTATCACCGCACTCCCCACTCGTGTGTGTATCAGGAGAAAAGTCATTTTGGGGAATAAATGTATGTATACACAAAAATGTTACCTTTTTATAATGACAAAAACAATATTTGGACCTGAAAGAGAAGTAGAAACCCCGATGCGACACGATATGAAAAACAGAAATCCGAGAGAAATATGAGTAAATTCCGATACGGGGGTAGGTCATAAAGTAATACTATTTTGTGTAGGACAGGTATAAATACCAATACAAGAACATATATCATACATCAAAATGAAGCATGTCCTATGTGGAGCACATCCCTACTTCTCTACATAGTCAATGTTTCTCTCAATAGCAATGTTACACCTTCGAATGAGGGCATGTATCCCTGCCCCGTAAAATTCTGTTGACTGTTCTTTGAGCGACTTCTTCACTACAGATTTCATTTCCTTGTCACTGGAATAATGTTTGCCCCTCAAACCCTCTTTCGTGGGCCGAAGAGATGATAGTTTGAAGGCGTTAAATCTGGTGAGTACGGAGGTTGCGGTAAAGTTGTCCACTCGAGCATTGTCACGCCGAAGAGGGACATTGTCGATTGGCAGGTAGAGTCTTACTCGTCGGATTCTTGCTCTGACTCTCGTTAGGATCTCAATGTAATCCCCCTAAAAAAAAAAGAAGAATTTCACAAGAAATAAAGAAAATGGCATTACTTTTTGACCCACCCTCGTATATTCACTGGATTTCAATGGCAGAATAGGGAACTTTTCTTTCTGGAAACCATAAAACACACGGGTATTTTTTCTATTTTTACATTTGGAGACATACGTGGGTTAGGGACCTTTACATCTATACCATGCAATTGAAATTCCTAGGGAATATACAAATTGTACAATAGAAAAAAATATAAACAGAGAAAAACGATTTATTTAGCAAAAACAGAAACGAAACAAACCACAAAAGTAAACAAACACAAAAACAGTAAATAAACGCAAAAAGTGGCAGTAAACTAGAAAAGGTTCTCCAAGCAAGAAAAAAGTAATTCCCTAAGAGAGAAACTGCCTCAGATTTTATGTCTCTTTACTTCAGAACGATTCCAACCAACAGGAAGCATCTTGCACACAAGACACGTTGCATGCTCACTTAGCCTCAGAAGATAATTCATTTCTTCTCTCGCTACATTTATTAAATGCCGAAGTTAGTTATTTTTTGCAAGCAGTTATCTGCTTTTGAATTTCTAATAATAATCTATTATAAACAAGTTTAGCGTTATGTAACTATCCCTAATAAAAATAATTGGCATACGGTTATATCATTTAAAATATCGCTATCAATATAAAAATATAAATATAAAAATATCGCTATAAATATAAAAATATCAATATAAAATATATCAATATAAAAATATCGCTATCAATATAAGTATTTTTCAAACAAATCTCTGCACTGTTGGCTGGAGCTGTAAAACTCGCTGGCTGCACCTCTCCGAAGAGATAAACCACACTACACCTTGAATGGGGGCCACCTCTGTGTCGTAGGTGGCGACCTCTAATGCCTGGGGAAAGGACCCAGGTGACTGAGTGGTCCATGATCTGGTTACAAAGTGGTCAGGTGACCTTCAACACACCACTTCGGTCTTTACTTGGCTAGAGACGCGGTCGTAGAGTCCCAATTCCATCACTCAGCAAGTAATGTTAAAGCCCTAACTCCCATATCATTGTCCTGATCTTATTCTTCAAATTGCACTCATATCTTATATTGCTTCTAATCTTAAAGGTGATAGAAAAGCGTGACTGAGGGTCAACCACCTGTTTTACGAAATTTCTTCTAACATTAATACAGACGAAGTTAATGAAAATTATTTCTTCTGATTTATTAATACTTATGAAATCATATATACAAAAAGCAAATCATCTAGTATTAAATAACACATAAAGATTGATATGCCATTAAACTAAACAACCAATCAAACAAAGAAACTATTTGACTTCTAGATGAAAACCTTACAGGTACGACGATTCCATGTCAAAATGGATCTGAGAGTAACGGTAAAAAAGGTGCAGTACATACTTCCTTAGAGCTCAAGAACTGGAACCTCATCACCAGATTTAGTTTAGTAACATACTAAGCACACACCATTTTGTAGGGGTTACCTTGTAATGTTTTTAAGTGCCATCCTTGGTAATCGTATAAGTCCTATCCTGCGTATTGGTAAAGGTCCACTGATTTAATCCTATGTCCATCATCAAAGAATGCTGTAGTAATTATGACCAGTAGGGTGGGTTAAATATTGTATCAGCCTCAGAGTACTGCCAATGATTGGCCAAGGAATAGATCACATAATCTTGCCTAGTCTATAAGTATGTGCGAGGATCTAGCACACACCTTATATACCAGAATTTCTCAACATACCTCTACATAGTGGATAAGTTAGCGTTATCTAAACTCGGCGATAGGGCATGATTATATTGAACCCTGAATGATGAAAAATACTGAAGTACACATAATGAACGAGAGATTCAAGTAAATTGATAACAAACGTATTCTTTAAGAGTCACGTTCTTTAAATTCTGAATTGCCTTTATGGCCGTTTGTGTTGACTAGAGAACTCTAATAAATTTGTGATTCATAAAACTTTATGTTCAAAACTTTTGGGCATATATATTTTGTTGACACATTATCTTATTCGTCTTTGTTTTATATTCTATACATTTTATGGGAGGCACTTAAATCATATTTTATGTATTGATATCTAAATATTTTGCATCGTGTCTTATTTTTTCGAATCTTTGCGAATTTTATTGAAGCCTATACAGTTTTCTATATACAAATTTATGTTTTGCGATAAATCAGTCATTATTTTTTTCTCGTTCATCCGTGTCTTAGCAAAACAACAATACCCTATATTTTGCAAGTCTATTAAAAATCACTATTCTTCGCTCATAAGGTATATTTCCAACACATCTAACAGAAGATTGTACATTGGTGTCATCAAGTAGACCGATTCCTTTGAAAATTTCACTGCTTATGATCAGTGAAGTATCTGTGCATTCTACTGTTGTACATATTTTTTTACCAATCCCTCCGCACGAGCAAGATGTGACACAAGGTCAATTTCTTAAGCGGAGTTCAACAGGTTTGAATTCAGAGTTTTCCTTCTCCTAGACCGGTTGCCTAACCAAGGCTAAAGCGCCTAGTCTGTCCTACTATTTATCCATAGCTGGAGGGAGAGTAGGATTCATATCTTTCCCAGGGGTATTAGCGCTAAGTGAAATACAATTATCACGTCCGGGAATTGAACTCGGGGCGACGAGTCCATTTCCCATGGCTTTAACCATTACACCACGCGCTTCCATTCTACTGTTATATACCATTTTACTCTGGTATATAAGAGAGAGAGAGAGAGAGAGAGAGAGAGAGAGAGAGAGAGAGAGAGAGAGAGAGAGAGAGAGAGAGAGAGAGAGAGATGAGGATAAGGGGTTTTTGTTTTCTCTGTCTACTTGTTCCTGCTGCTAATTCGTCGGCCATTTCCTCAGAGCTGATTCTGTGGGTTATTTCTCCGAGTTGATTCTACTTGTTCTTTGGGCTGGTCATCTCTTGTTTTAATGAATTAACAAGAATTTGTTGTTTTTCTACATATAGCTTTTATTAAACAATCCCAGACCAGGCGGTGAGAAGCGATACTTGAGAGGACATCCTTTTTCGCCGGGTAACTGGTCGCAACTAAATTAAAACTTAAAATGATCACACGCTTCCAATCGCGCGTTTCCGGAAGGGTCAAGCGGAATGTCACCACAAGTCAATCGTAACGGCTAGGGCAATTTTCCACTACCCCATTATTTTGAATCTAACGAACCCTGATGCAAAATTTATTTAACTACACTACGTACATAATTCATAAGTTACCTAGGAATTATGTAACACTACTTTGCCTCAGCTAATCTCTTGTCAACCCGATTATCAATAATTAAACCTTACTTTCCTGCTGTCTGATTGGGATTAATATTACAAAAGCAGTGGGTGTTAATTTATAACCAAAACGAGGTGGTTTGGTTTGGTTTGGTTTGGTTTGGTTAAACGGTATATCAATTGTTGTAGAGAAGAGATGGTACCCCTATGGAATAGAGTGGACTCTACTGGCTTAATATGTACATTAACGGTGTTGAGCTGGGTGGCCCGTTATCCTAGCGAGAATAGATTGTAATATACTACTTTTAACACATTCTTGTAAATCTTGTTAAAATAAAACCCCTTTCATTTGTAAGTTACGCTCCGAGTTATGGTATTTGGTAGTTGCCTCTCATCCCACTTATGAAGGCCTGACACAAGGACATTTTTATGTGGACCCAGCCACAAACCAAAGCTCATGGCTGGTAGGCACAAAAATGCGTTGATCCTGTAGGTTATTTAATGCCAAATCTTATTATTGTATATATGATTTGTAAGGGAATTGTTTGTAGGTAAAATATTTTGTTTTTAAACAAATTGTTAGAGTGTGAGACAACAGTTGGTAATCCATTTTGCTTTACATGTATAATTTTGTAGAACTCAGTTTTTGATCTATTTAACCCATAGCTTAGACCCTAACAGGTACTACCACTTCGGCTCAGGATGGATATGGGAGTAATGGCGATGAAGGTTTACTCTACACTCCACAGAGCTCCAGAATTGTAACTTAATCAATAGATACAGTTTATACAGGACACTAAGATACTCAGCCACCGTCTTCTAGCGCAAATATGATAAAAACGGTTAGGGGTTTGCCGTAAGGGCAATATGTGCGGAACAATCATATAGGTGCTAGGGCTTGACGTAGCCAGTCGATTGGTAAAAGGGAGCCTCTCAGACTGCCCGTCTCGTCCTAATAAGCACGGTAGAAGGTAGCTACTTCTAGTATTTTACTGAGCGATATGTGCGAGTTTTAATTTAACAAATATTGGTACTGAACTTTTACTACAACTTTGAATCAGTAAAATTGTAGATTTAAAATGAAAAAAAAAAATGAAAAAAAAAAAAATGATTGAGCTTCCGTTATTAATTTGTTTACTTTTTAGCAACGAACGCCGAAAATTGCCGAGTAGAATTTTAACGTTATTTTATCATGCTATTTAATTTTCAAATGTATTAAAAAATATAAATCAAATCTTCATTATTTTTGCTCAAAATACGATGTCTAGTGATACTGAATGTATATTTACTTTGTCGTTATTCGTTTTATTTTCGAAGTTTCATCCGGACATACATACACACAACTGCCATTTATATATGTATAGACAGATTGACTAAATCTTGTGCAAATTGTAATGGTTAGTTTTTGAGGTATTTGAAATTTACGAACATGGACAAACTGGAATTAGTATACAGATGAAACACATATTAAGTTAAGACCAATGAAACCTAATAAAAAAAACTATTTTTTCTTTCTGTCCATGTTGAAACATGGGTAAAGGGAGTGATTTAATAAAATGGTGGAAAATAGAAAATGTCAAAGTTATTGTGTTGTATACTCCCTTTCCTTTCTTTCTTACTTCTATTCTTCTAGCGTCTGGACTTCGTCTTGGGGACTTCGTGTCTGGTCTTCCATTGGGGATCTCTCTTTATCAGAAGCCCTGTGTCATTGGTAGTTTTTAGATAATAACACAATTTATCGTGTTATCGATTTAACTTAGATCATATTTTATTCTGAAATCCCCACCAGACTACCTGCGCAGATTGAGTCGGCACCGTGCATAACACGACTTACCACCGTCGTGGCTTTGGCCGATCTGACTAAAACCCTTTCTAATCTAAACCGGAAGAGGGTCTTCTCCACCGATTCTCACGGTATCAACCGGAAGGAGGACCAGGACTGAGGTCAAGCCTTGTCATTCAATCCTTCA
This sequence comes from Doryteuthis pealeii, assembly GCA_023376005.1. NCBI lineage: Eukaryota > Metazoa > Mollusca > Cephalopoda > Myopsida > Loliginidae > Doryteuthis > Doryteuthis pealeii. The sequence goes on along the minus strand of CM042138.1, from coordinate 129,593,445 downwards.
AGCCCTCCGGCTGAACTTATAACAGCCATTTTGGTTTCTACACTACTGTACACAAATATTAGGAATCTAATAATTATGTAACAATTGAATGAGGAAATGTCCACATTGAAAATATCAAATGAGCTTTGCAGAGATCATCGAACGATAAAGAAGGCTGTTGAAAATATAACTAAGCAAAGGTAAAAGCTCTAAGAACTTCATTCCTCTTCATGAACGTAAACTAAAGCGAGTCATAGCGAAATAACCACTTTTGATCATCGCTCAGAGCCACTATATAAAATGTTAAAGATTCAATGACTTATCATATGTCTTTGTTATTTGTTCTATGATAGGTATTGATCAATTTGCTGATTTTATTGCCTTTTTATTGAAATAAAATGTGATTATTTGCTGTAGCGTAATTATTATGGATTGATAAGAAAACAGTAATCGGATTTCTGGAGAAAGAGAAGAAAAAGAAATAAGAACAAAAAATAGGTTAACGTTTTGAAGTGTAAATACTCAACGGGAGCCAGCCATTGACCGACCAATACCCCGGAAATAGTTTTAAAAATAAAAACGGAAGTTCCGGGGTTTGAGCAGAAGTGGATGTGACGTTCCCCCAAACGGAAGTAAAGAAAATTCACTGTCTTTTTCGCCGGATCCGAGAAGGGTCAGACGCGTTTGTTGGGGCTCCGTCGTGACATATCTAGGGTAGCAACGAACAGCGCGCATGAACGTGATTTAAGAACAGCTCAACCCCCCTCTCTCTCTCTCTCTCTCTCTCCCTCTCCCTCTCCCTCTCTTTCTCCCTGAAAAAGAACCCACGAGCCTAGAAATAAGTAAACTACCCTTTTTGACTATACGACTTTCGTGTGGTGTTCCTTCGAACTAACGACGATTACTACTACTAACGACTACTACTAAAACTCGACTTTGACCCCTATCCAACATTTGGTTTTGCCTAATATCTTCTGATGACATTTAGAATACATAAAATAATTTCAATAACTTCATTAAAGAATATTGAGACATACTTAAACATTTAGCTCAGGCTTTGTTTGGCAAATAAATTGGTTGTTTAAAATTTGACAAATTTTTCCGACCAAATTTGAATTATTGAAGTGTATGTTATTTACTTAATAGCTTCAACGGAATGTAGGCTTATTCTATGTCTAGACGTTGGGAAATCGCATTCATTGTACATTAAAATTTACATTTTTGTGAACTTGTTTCTTAATGTTTAAAAATGATTTTGAATATGGTACTATTGAATACGACCATTTTTTAATTTTTTAAACATACCTGTTCTACACTAACAGATCAGAGTTAAATTGGGAGTAATGGCAATGAGGGAATACTAAAGCTTTACAATCGGATACAGTTTAGTATCATATCAGGTAATCCTCTTTTGAGGTATTTTGCTCCTTTGTGGGGCATACAGTCTGCGTATTCTACGTCTCACCGACAGGAAGAAAATTATTTTGAGAAATTGTCTATATATTCAACATCTTTTACACCCACAGAAAAATATTTGAAATTCTCTCCTACCTGTCTGGCAAACGCAACCAGATATACATTCCATTATATAAAGAATTTTAGGAAGTAATGAAATATCTTTTTTAAAGCCTTTTACCGAATACAATAAAACTGAGAAAAATACTGTGATTTATCTATCATATATATATATATATATATATATATATATATATATATATATATATACAAAGTTCCTTTCAGTTGACCGGTTTTTGGCAAACGTCACACTTTTCCTTTTATGGTCCGCATTCAGCTGTTATTACGTGTTCATCTCTTAATAGGACCGGCTTATATTGTATTATCACAGCAGTGTATTAGGCCCGGGGAGAGTTGTCTGTCAATAAAAGTGATGTGCGTGATTAAAAACATTAAAAATAAAAGGCTGTAGACATCGAAGAAGATTTGTCGATAATTGGACTGATACAATGTAGGATAAGTCTCGAGGAGTGAAAGGTTTTCTTTTTTGGTTTGTTTACTCCAAATTTCACATAAGTTAACTGAATTTTGACGAGGAGCACTAAAATGTTGCATGCATTATTTAACGTTGTTCACTTGAGCAACAGTAACCCATTAAAACGACCAACGTTATTTCTTGAATTGAAAAAAGAAATATTTATTGGACATTGAATAATAGAATTTGAAAGTGTTCTTGAGATACGTTTAGAATTGATAAAAGAGAAAATGTTCTTAGTACAAAACCTATGTTATTTTTTCCTAGTACCCAATAAAAATGACGAGCATTGCGAAAACGGGAGCCTACAGAAGCGGAGAGATATTGACGTCTACTCCATTCAACTCAGTACTATGCCCTGTCGGCGAAGCTTAGAATACACTGTTGTAGAAGTTATCCTCCAGATAACATAAAAACTGCAAAGAGAATAATAAATGGTAACACGGGCCCCCAGGGTTCGTTGGATAATGACAACGTGGCACGGGCCATCCTGCAATACCGAAACACCCCCATCCAAGGTATTGATCTATCCCCAGCACAACTCCTACTCCACCGCCGACTTCGTGATTCCAGTTCCACCATGCTGGTAGCTACTACAACCTCAGCACGCATTATGCTGCGTTCCTACAACTTCTACAACTGTATACCCTTCTATATACTTCTACAACTGTATACCATTCAGGAAGGTAAACCTCCCCCAAAAGGGGATATTCTGTGTATGACAGTAAACTCTATCTGATGACAGGGCTCCAGTTTTGGTTTGTGTGGAGTACACCCTTCATTTTATGGTCGGCATTGAGCTGTTATTACGTGTTCATCTCGGAGTGGTAGTATCTGTTAAGGTCCCATCGATGGGTCAAATAGATCTGTTTAAAATTAGCCCTATTTAATAGGACCGTATGCAAAATAATTTTAAACCTTAAAAAAATAGGTAAACAAAAATGTAAATATGAATATAGAATGAACGTGATTCTTTAACCTCTAGTGATAGAATATTACCTGTTAGGGTTGCATCTTTCGACCAAGTAAATATATTAAAAAAATATTTGTATTCGAATTTCATGTGCCAGCCCCCCCCCCAAAAAAAAAACTCTTAAAAATCAACAACCGAAAAAAAATGTAATGATCATACAAGGAACGTAATTCCCTAACCTCTTGCTCTGGGCATGAAATAACTCTAGACAGATTGAGATGCTGTTAAAACAATTAGTTAATGAATCTCTACAGGAGATACAGTGTTTGTTTGGGTTAATTTTATGGAATATCAACACTTGGGTTATTTTTATGTCGAATATGTTTTTGTTTTATTCATTCTTGTTGGGTACTTGATTTTTGAACTCATCTTTTAAAAATATATCTAATCCATAGATAGGACCCTAACTGATACTATCACTCAGGGTCAGAATGGACCTGAGACTAATGGCCATTAGCTCTAGAATTTGAATCTAGCCACTAGATGCAGTTTGGTGTCATACACAGGACACGAGATACAGTGTGTATTCTAAGCCCCACTGACAGGAGGATAAGTATCTAGTCATAAAAGGAACTATATATTGTTCATAAACTATTCCATCAAACCAAATATCTACTTACAAGTTGTAGTCTTTGTTTACTGCTGTAAAGCATCTACTGATGATATGTAGTGTAATTATTATGGTCTACTGAGAAATTTCGTATTGACAGGGAAAGAGAGGAAAAAGAAATAAGAAAAAACAAAGGTTAAAATTTGGAAGAGTAAACACACAACGGGGTGCAAGTAATTTAACCGCAGAATGACCCCGGAAATAGATTTTAAAATAAAAACGGAACTTGCGAGTGTTTACCGGAAACGGATGTGACACAGGGACGAGAAACGGAAGAGGGAGAAAATCAGCCTCTTTTCCTTTCGGGCCTAGTAGGAGTCAGATGTTTGTCCCAGTCACAAGTGTGGGTGTGGGTCAGCGGTACAGAGAAGGATATTATGAACATAGAATAATTTGACGATACTCCCTCTCTTTCTCTCTATCTTTCATTCTCTCTAAAAAAGAACACACGAGCCTAAAAATAAATACACATCCCCTTTGGACTATATAACTTGCGTGTAAGTTGTTTCTGAACTAACGACTATTACAACTGCTAACGGTAACTACTACTACAACTTGAGTTGGCCTATGCGACAAACACCGTTCTTGTACCGTAACCATCGTTATGCTACAAGATCGAAGTCACTGCAGAGTGACATTAATACAATATAAAACAAAGCTAATTTATGAATTTTATTATTTCAATGTGGATTCTATAACACGCATAAATACATAAGGGTTTACATCAGGGAAGTTATCAAAATATATACGAATTCAAGTTTCCATATATGTTCAATACACAGCATCGCATTGGTTTCTGTCTGTCATAACTGATTAAGTATTTCAGGGAAGTTAATCATAGGAATAACACATATCACCCTCCCCAATTCATCAATGTATATTGCAGTGACAAGGTTATATTTAAGGGAATTGGCAAAGAAATGGAGTGCAATGAAGGTTCATAGGGATCAAGTACTACATAAAATGAATACACACAAAACTCACACACACACAATCTAGCCGTTACATACGCACGCACACACACAGACAGACACACACACACACACACATATATATATAATATATAACATATATATATATATATATATATATATATATATATATATATATATGAATAACACACATAAATATATATATACGTATGTACGTGTGTGTGTGTGTGTATGTGTGTGTGTGTGTGTGTGTGTGTGTGTGTGTGTGTTTCAGAGTAATCTAAATCTCACTGGGCTATTATATGAGAAATAGGTTTATTTGGGCAGCACCTTTTCATTCAAACAAATTTGGTTAAACATAACAGAATCTTTATTGTTTCGTTTTTCTTTCAAGTTTCCTAATCATTCGATTGAGATTATCATCTTGAAAGTTGTTAATAATTTGTCTACGAGTTATAGCTCATTCGGACAAACTATTAATAACTTGTTAATAACTCCAAAAGAAGGATTCTGTTATGCTTAACCACATTTGTTTGAATATATATATATATATAAAAACATAAATTTGAAGGCAATTTACAAGGCAATACAATAGGTGTTAAATGATGTATATTTACCTAAATATTTTCGAGAAAATTCTCATCATCAGAGGTAGAAGTACTTGTGTTTTTTTTTAGTACTCATCCCACGGCGCCGGCGTAATTGTTTGTTGTTATTAAGTTGGAGGAACGCCAGATATTTGAAATGTTCGGGATTTTCCGTGATGGCATGGCGGTCCTTTGTACGTGCGCTCGTGCGGATTCTTCGAAATTCTTTTAGTTTTTTTTATACTATAAATTAAGCCTCGCTCAGGCGTGGTGAAATACGTGTTTTTTTTAATAGATTGTTAGAAGCATTATATGTATGTGTAAAATATAAATTTGAAGGCAATTTACAATGCAATGTAATAGGTGTTAAATGATGTATATTTACCTAAATATTTTCGAGAAAATTTCTCATCGTCAGAGGTAGAAGTACTTGTGTTTTTTTAGTACCCATCCCATGGCGCCGGCGTAATCGTTTGTATTATTATTTATATAAATTCTACATACAATGCTTCTAACAATCTAAAAAAAAACACTTATTTCACCACGCCTGAGCGAGGCCTAATTTATAGTATAAAACCCCCCCAAAAAAAAACCCTAAAGAATTTCGAAGAATCCACACAAGTACACGTACTTCTACTCTGATGATGAGAAATTTTCTCGAAAATATTTAGGTAAATAAACATCATTTAACACCTATTACATTGCATTGTAAATTGCCTTCAAATTTATATTTTACACATACATATAATGCTTCTAACAATCTATAAAAAAACAATTATATATATATATATATATATATATATATATATATATATATATATGTAAGCTATCCAAATGACTGGTAGTAAGGGATGATTTCCCCTGGGATCCTCAAAATCTCAATGTATAACCATACTGTATGCTCCTGTAGGTGCAAACATATATTCATACAAGGATATTTATAAATCTCTAAAGAGAACTCAATATATATATATATATATATATATTATATATATATATATATATATATATATATTATATATATAAATGTGTGTGTGTGTGTGTGTGTGTGTGTGTGTGTGTAGGTGTGTGTGTGGTTTACAGATTAATGTAAGAAAAAAATTAGGTGAAATTCGGTTCTTCGATTCGCTTTTGCTTCTCGGATCTCCTTTGTTCTTGCTTATTCACAAATCTTTTTTGTCCATGTCCTTCATAACCTTTCTCTCACGTTTTTTTTAATCTCTCCTACTCACACGTTACTACATAAAATTCACGGAAACGAATCCATAGATTCGATTGGATATTATGTTTTTCTCCATTGCCATAGTAATTCTTATTTTCACTTCTCCTCCCACGAAATAAGTGATATCCCATTTTTTTTTATTCTTCCCTCAATTCTAACCACAGTATATTAGTCGTAGTAGCCGCGCTTGGCAGAAAAATTTAAAAAGAAATATTTTTGTCTATTTTCATGGTAATGAAACTAGAATTCTCAAGTTTTACTTGATCCCGACAAAAGTAATTTTATTAAAGTTTTAACTATAATGTTCGAAAATGAATAATAAATAAACGCTGAAGGATCGGAATAAACACCTCCGTCTAGACTTTTTAAAAATTAGCAAAATAATTTTTCGGCTCATGAAAATAATAGCCCACAGAGATTCAGATTAACCTGGAAAAATTTGTTTATGAAAATTTATTTCTATTTCATTAGATTTTATGCAAAAGGAAAAAAAAAAAGAAAAAAACATAGATTTTCAAACTTTCGTTTGTATACAAATACTGCCACCACTTAGGTTGATTGTTGTTTAATGTCATATTAAACTTTTTGGGTTATTTAATGCCAAATTAAAAACAGTGTTTATATGATTTGTTTAACTTCATGTGTATTCGTAATATAGTAGAAATACTTTTACGATATATTTTCATTAACTTCATGTCTATCAATAAAGAAGAGCAAATAATTTGATATGTATCAATAGACTGGTGATTGAACCTCAGTCACCACCTTTAGGCACCTATATGATAAAAAAGGTTGGGTGTTTGCAATAAGACCAATTTGAAAAATACGGTCGGGATAATAATAAAAATGCTAGGGCTTGATGTGAGCCCATGTAAGGGCCAACGCGGGGTCTTGCAAATCACAGGATAACTTAGTATCCGGGTCACAGAACAATCTTGTTCGCAGTATATATATATATATATATATATATATATATATATATATATATATATATATATATATATATATGTAACGTATACATACACATATATACATATACATTGACATACATAAATATATACGTATATATATATGTGTGTGTGTGTGTAAAGAGAAAAATGGAAGTGAATCCGACAGTATGTAATATAGTGAAAAATTTGAAAAAACACAGGTTCATAAAATGGGTGATGTTTATTTTGAAGTGTTTCAATCTGTTTCAGTAGATCTTCATCATGGCTTTTGTTTATTTGAGGAAAAATAGATTCATCACAGAGAATAAGGAGACTGTGAGAGTCTTTTGTTGGTCAATCTATTTAAAAATGTTGAATGAAAAACTAGTGTTCTTTGTTTGTGTTAGTATTGCAATGTATAATTTCAATTAAAATTAGTTTAAAAAAATATTTTTCAACATTAAATGTATAGTAATTGGTGTTTTTTGTTGTTTATTTTTTTTTAAGCAATACGTAATTAAAAACAACCTTAATCCCCTAAAAACGTAACCAAATTCGCAAAATGTTAATTCATAGATTGCAGTTATACTGTCATTTGGTACCAGCAAAAACTTTCCGTTTTAATTTTCCGATCTAAATCAGAAGTCAGTCTAGTTTGTTTTAGTTAAAAGACTGAATAAAACTTTCACTTAAACGGTGGGGGTAGTCAATGTTTGCTCATTTGAATTCCATAATATTTAAATATGTAACTATTTATTTTACCCAACATGAAATATTTTTAAAGTAAGTTTAATAATCATGTTAAATCAGACATGTATTCCGAATTTGACTCTATAAATTAATAATTAAAGTAATTCAAAAAATATTTTAAAGCATGATTTCAATTTTAGTTGAGCGTAAAAAGAACTTTTGTTTTATTTTATTAAAACAAAACAAAAGTTATTCTCTGTGGTCTGGAGAAAGGAAAGGGGCGAATCTACCAAGAGTTAGGGGGTGTTAGGAGGTGTGACTGCTGATTTTTAATAATAAAACTATTACATGTTGTGAGCTCTTCCACTCCCCTTAACTGGCATATAGAGGGGAATAAGAGAGTTATGTATAATGTTAGACAGGGATTGGTCAGTTGTTGACTTAATTGCTAATTACGACTAATTAAAACCAATTAAACTGAATTTTTTTCAAACACTGAATAGTCCTAAAACCAAGGAATATCTAAGTATAAATATTGTGTCCATAACGTAAATAGAAAAAAATCCTTTAGGAAATGAAATTTGATAATCTCAGCTTTAGTATAATAATAATAATAATACCAATAGAATAGTAAGTGTAGACTTTGCAGTAATAGAGATGAGACTGTTAACCATATACTCTGCGAATGTAGCAAACTAACACAACGAGAATACAAAGCTAGACACGACTGGGTTGGGAAGGTGATCCACTGGGAATTATGCAAAAAATTAAATTTTGACCACACAACAAAATGGTATATGCATAAAGCAGAATCTGTTCTTGAGAACAAAACGCACAAAATTCTCTGGGACTTTGAGATAAAAACGGATCACCTTATCCAAGCAAGAAGGCCAGACCTAGTGTTGATAAACAAAAAAGAAAGAACTTGTCAACTGGTGGATTTTGCAGTGCCAGCAGATCACAGGGGGAAGTTAAAGGAAAATGAAAAAATAGACAAATAGCTGGACCTTGCCAGAGAACTGAAAAAGTTATGGAATATGAAAGTGAAAGTGATACCAATTGTTGTTGGTGCACTTGGAACAGTTCCAAAAGGATTAGAAAAGGGTTTGGAAAGTTTGGATATCAGAAGAAGGATTGAAACCATTCAGAACACTGCACTGCTGCAATCTGCCAGAATACTCAGAAGAGTCCTGGAGACCTGAGGAGACTTGCTGTCACTCAGACTCCAGTGAAAGACCATCAGCTAACACTGATGTGAAAACTCAAAAGGAGTAATAATAATAATAATAATAATAATAATAATAATAATGATAATAATAATAATATATATATATATATATATATATATATATATATATATATATATATATATATATATATATAAACAGATTATTAAAATTCCTACTCTGATTCTCACCCTATGCAGTCATCTTCAGGAAATTAGGATTAAAAATAAGACAGAAGGAAATTGTATGGTTTGGATCATAATACTTTTAGAAAATCAAAAATCTGTCAAACCACCATAACTTCTGTATTATAAATACTATCAAAAGTCAATTTTAAAACAAGGAAGATAAACTGAAACATCCTAAATGACATTACTGTAAAAAAACGTATACGCATCGGTAAAGCATGGAATACTATTGAATAGATGACGACTATATAAACATATAGCCGTATCGGTACTACTGTATAGTTACACCACTTGTAATTGAACCAAAAGCTTAGAGAAAAGAGATATTGCGTGCTGTTTTGAATAAATCCTGGGAACAGCACGCTACAAAGCAGCAGTTGTATGGAAACTTACCTCCCATCTCACAAACAATCCGAGTAAGACGAGAAAGTCATTTTGGATACTGCTGAAGAAGAAAGGCTGAACTCATAAGCAATGTTCTTTTATGGACTACCACACATGGACATATCAATGTCGATCAGCAAAAACTTTTCGTTTGCTCGGTGCGGACACGGGGTACCGTCTGTAGGGCTTACCAAGAGCGATGACCGTTAGGGAGGGATGGCGGGAGAGAGAGAGAGAGAGAGAGAGAGAGAGAGAGAGAGAGAGAGAGAGAGAGAGAGAGTCAAAGGAATCCGTTTTGTCGACACACATTGATGATGAGGATGATGATGATATTAACGATCTCCATCACAAGCGGGTAAAAAAAAAAAAAAATTACGAAGACCCATTGACAATCAAACAGATAACTTTAAAAAGGAAGTTGGTTGTCAATTTATATCCTATTTAGAGAATTTATATCATAATTAAAAATAATCAAATTAGTCTTATACGATATTTGTGTTGTCTTTGTCTATCTATCTGTCTATCTGTCTGTCCGGGGATGCAATTTAAAACAAAGCCCTGTATCAAGATCAAACAAAACTTATCTAGGTTAGGATTTTACGAAAAGTTCAATAGTTGTGTTTGTATTTACGCCTGAATTAATTTGAGGTCACTAGAGACCAAATTACCGGATGTGGTATAAGAAAATAGGAAAATAGTCTAAGGGGAATAACTCCGATGAATTTGCTAATTCAATGAATTTCTATATCGAGCATTCTATTCATTCTATTCATTTGTATTAATGATAAAACTCTTGATATTGTCTCATTCTCTTTCAAGAAATAATATTATTACGTTATTGGTAAATAGCGGTTAACATACACACATTTCGGTTGCAACATTTTCTCAATAAGCACATAGAGCAACATGTACTGAATATGAGATTTAAAAAGTATGTACTTAAATTTAGTAGGAGACTATATAACCCGGGCAAGATAGCCAGTATATAAATATATAGAGTACTATGTGTTGAGATGAGGCTTTTTTCAGACTGTGGTCCTCATCTTTATTGTTATATAGTCAACGTTTCGGCCGATATGCCTTCGGTCAAAATGTGTATATAAGAGAAAAAATCTAAAGTACTGTATAGTTAGCATGTGTTAGTTTTCTTCCTTTAGAAATTATATATTTTCTAGATTTTTGCAAATACTATCACTATCCATGTTGTAAACTGGATTAAGATCACTCTGCCAACGGGTCTTACCATATGCTAACTATATCCCCTGCAAAGACGTTAGACCCCATCCAATAGGATCATCTTGGGTATGAAACTAAATTGCATCTGAGGGTGAGGCTCCAGTTCTGTAGGCCTGGAGAGTGTGGAGTACCTCTTTATTTTCATTACTTCCGGTTCCACCCTGACTTGGAGTGGTAGTACTTGTTAAGGTGTATGGGTAAAATAGATCTGTTTAAAGATGATTCATCTTCAATACGACCAGGTGCAAAAAAAAATCTAAATAAACAAATTCGGTCTAATCACGCTGAACGTATCGGTTCCCACTAGATCACCAAAGTTAAGCAGTGACGAGTTTGTTCAGTACTTAATTGGGTGACCACTTAAGCAACTGCAGGTACTGTAAGAAACCTGAATACTTTGTTTAGCAAAATGGCTTGATTTGGCATTCAATGACCAGAGAGAAAGTTGATATGACGTATAGCAAAACTAACCAATCATGATAAACAGCGACCCAAAAAATGTAAACATAAACGCGATTCCCTAACCTTTAGACATAAACTGTGGATGGGTTGACATTTTGCTAAATCAACTAATCTATCCATTAATATTTATTGAGATCTTATATGATAAATATAAAGCTCAATTGGTAGAGCACTTACCTAGGAATCGTAAGGTTCAGGGTTTGATACTGGTGCCCGCTAATTCAGCGTATGAGTAACACTGATTGCGTAATCTGATCTGTGCGGTAAAGTGGGGAGCTGATGGTTGGTGTGGCGCCCCACTGCAGCAAAAAAACAATCTCCTTGGTCAAGCGATAGCGAAAAGGGTAAGGATTCCCTCACTGTTCGGCTGATACCGACAATAGGCCATTCCGTCAACTTTACTTACTTTTACTTATAACGTTTTAATAAAATTCGGTGGTGCTAGTAGATACGTGTAGGCTATTTTGGAGCGGAGATTCACAGCAGCGCCACGTCAGTTATGCGTGTGTCTAACTAATCTTAAATAATTTTTGTTTAAAAAGACGAAAAAAATAATGCACTTAAATTTCAGACGCCACTGCAAGATAATCTAAAAAAATAAATAAATGTTTTACGCCACTCTATTAAGTTAGCAGATGCTGATAAATATTTTATTTCATCGATGTTGCAATTAGTCGACTCAAATTGTTTAATCAACTCTCAAATTAAACGTGTATCGTGCAAATTTATATGATCAAATCAGCAGAAGTTGATTGGGAGGAGAAAATACATTAGCTCTAATAATTTCGTCACCGAATGAATTCGGATGGCTGTTCCAAAGAACATTTTTAACTATTTCCGTTATACACACATTACAAAAATAATTGTATTATACAAACTAGTACAAAATAAAAAAACGCCCTCCGAGCGATGTAAAAATAGATTTTTGAAACATATTGCCTGAGATGTGGGAGTAAAAGATTCAATGTCAGTGTGTTTTTACCCTAAGTAAGTAAAACCATCAAATTCGTTAAAGGATTAAAAAATAAAACAATTTGAAATGTAAACTTTAAATATGTATTAAAATAAAACAAACTATATATAGATATATAATACCAGTCAAGTATTTATTAAAACTTGTTTTAAAAAACAATGAGGACTGTCTAATGTTGCATGTTCAAATTTTGAGTGTATTTATTCTATGTTATGACGATTTTGTGTAATGTGACGTAAGCAGTGACGTAATTTTTGTTACAGACAAAAACCGGAAGCGAATCTCCATTATTAATATAGATTGGGTGAATATGAAGGCTGCACGTAAAGTTATAGCACCCCTCCTATTTATTTTCATGGAAACAACGAGAGGTACATAGCGTGCTATACCTGTTGATTTTTCTTATTGACCATGCATGCACAAAATATACGTTATTTCTTTTGTTTAATTCATATTGTCTGTTATCATTCTATAATTATGTTATTAAAAGGGCCGGGTTAGCTCAGTCGGTAGAGCGTTCGGCTATAAACCACAAGGTTCCTAGTTCGAAACCGGCCCTCGTCAACTCAGCGTATGAGTAAGCACAGGGATCCTTTCTGTAAAGCAAGGAGCTGATGGTAGGTGTGGCGCTCCACCTCAGACGCAAAAACAATCTCCTTGGTATAACACTAGTGAAAAGGGATAGACTCCCTCGCTGATTGGCTGATACCGATACTAGGCCACCCCGACGACTTTACTTTTTTATTCTGTTATATATATATATATATACAGAGAGAGAGAGAGAGAGAGAGAGAGAGAGAGAGAGAGAGAGAGAGAGAGAGAGAGAGAGGAATTAATATCAGATGGATATCGATTAGATGATTAAGTATAATCTTTACAACGAAAGCTTAAGAATGTATAGAAGAAGTACTGTGTAATTGATTAAATTTTACGGCATGTCAACCCTTGGGTTATTAAGACGTTTCTGTTTTATTCATTCTTGTTGTATAGCCAATTTTTAAAAACCCTTTTTCTAAACTAATTTTTAAATATGTATTTAACTCAGAGATATTATAATAACAGGTACTACCACCGTACGTCAGAGTAGACCTGGGAGAAGTGGCAATAAAGCAGTACTCCAGATTCCCCAAGCCAAAGAATTGCAACCTCACCACGAGAGATGTGCAGCGATTTTACCACTGGGCCATACCTTCATGTGCTGATCTCGCTTCATGAAGACCAATTATTGATACTGTCGTCGATTGGTCTCATTCATTAATACTTCGAAAATTAATTATTCGGTAGTTGATCCGCAACGTGGAGAAACACAGTTTAATCATAGTAATTGTTGATCAAATTCTTGTAGTGGCGACTCAAAGTAAATCCTTGTTTAATCAGTGCCGTGATCAACCAATGAATATTGCTCAATTATTAACTGAAGATCTTAATTATTAAACATTAATAGCTATGAGAACATTCATGAAAGTGAAAGTTGACTTGCTTGTATAATGTTCCCTCATAATTGAGTTGACAGGCTCATTTGATTTGCAATGATAGTTTGGTTTGGTGTGTTTAATGGCATACAAACCCTGAGGGTTATTTAATGTTAAAACCCTTAGAGAGACGAAAGTTGGTACTCAAGTTTCCTTTACAGGTATATTTTTGTAGATTGTTTCGTCGATGTATTTGATATCTGTTTCATTATTATCGGTATATTTTTTATTTCTCTCAAGGAGGATTGAATGCAAGTATTCTCAAACAGACCCGGATAAATCCTATTTAATGGACATAAATTCCACCATCGTATATCACCCCGCTGAAAGAAAAAAAATTCTAAAAATCAATGAATTTACCGAATTTAATCAAATTTTCAGTGTTGATATATCAATGTATAAGTATTATAATGCATCAGTTATTTTATTTGAAAACTCATACATTGTTTCAGGTCAGTTAACTTTGAACCACGTATCTTTGAGGCGTAACACAGATTCACAAACATATGTGGTTCAAAGTTGATTGAGAGAAAATGTAAAAGTTTTTAAATAAAATAACTGGTGCATTATATCTTTTATTTATTAATGTATCAACACTGAAAATTTCATCAAATTCGGTTAAATCCTTAAAATTTTTAGTATTTTTTTTTCTTTCACCGGGTGACATATGATGGTGGAAATTAGGTCCGTTAAGTAGGATTTAACACAGATCCCTCATATTATTTGCGTTGAAAGATTTTTTTCTGATAGGAGCGAAAGCTACACATTCTATGAGGAAATGATTGACAGTGCAGGGTTTTTGACATATGATTGATCCTCTTGTTTGAGTGCGCTGATCCTCTTGTTTGAGTGCGTAAGTTCTGTATGGCCAATGCGCAGCCGATCCAGTATTATTTCTTCGTCTCGAGATTTTATTTATCATAGCTTTCATTGTTTCGTTGCACTACTACATTGTTACCAGTTTTACTTGATCTGTGCATAGAACCTGGATGTTTTCGTCAATCTTTTTTATTCATGACATATTTTGCAGCTGAATCGGTTTTGTTATTTCCCGTTATTTCAATTTGGGATCCAACAAATCACAACTTCTTTTGACTCAGATAGTGAATTGACTTTGCAAAGATAAAATTCCTAAACGTGAAAAGGATATACTACTACTACTACTACTACTACTACTAATAATAATAATGCTGTACAGAGGACCTCCCAGGAGTGATAAACGATAAGGATGTTTGGAGAGAGAGAGAGAGAGAGAGAGAGAGAGAGAGAGAGAGAGAGAGAGAGAGAGAGAGAGACAGAGAGAGACAGAGAGATAGCTAGAGAGCAAGAGCGCTAGAGAGAGAGAGAGAGAGAGAGAGAGAGAGAGAGACAGAGAGAGGGAGAGCTAGAGCGCTAGAGAGAGAGAGGGGAGAGAGAGAGAGAGCTAGAGAGAGTGCTAGAGAGCGCTAGAGAGAGTGAGAGAGAGAGAGAGAGAGAGACAGAGACAGAGACAGAGAGAGACAGACAGAGACAAGACAGAGAGAAAGAAAAAGAATGTACCATGGGAAGCTGTGCTGACAGCACAACCTGATGATGATGATGATGATATGTCAAAAAATAGGAAAGAAGAGGACTCGACAGATTTCTGCCTTTTTGAGCCCAACCCAGAAAATATCAGTAAAAAAAAAAATAATAAAAAAGGTAAAATGATGAAATAAAAAGAGGAAAGAAAAAGAGAAGTTTAAGAGTAAGGTGGTGGGGGCGATGTCGACGTTGATGCGGTAACAGTGCAATCGATAAGTGAAATTAACATCTCTAATGCTAAGATCGTTATCTATAGGTCTCGGGCTTTTAAAATCAGCGCTGTCCACCGGATTAAAACATTCAACTCATCCTCTTTTTTTTCACGTACCTAAAGAGAAATCACAATCCCTGCACCCTACCCGACCAGTTCTACACACAACCTTCTTCCCACGCTCAGATTGCTACCAATTTCAATTCTTTGTCTCTCTGGGGAGATAATTTAAAATTGGAAATTAATTGTTTAGCGCCAAGCGGATAAGGAGTCTTAAATTGATCGAGTGTGAATTGCTGGTCGAGTGAATGCGAGCGTCTCTTATTTTTTCACTTTCAAATTAGACCATAAAACAACAAATAAAAGAATATGATGATTATATTAATTGCGTTTATAATGCTATTTCGTTTAGAATTGATAACGAGAATGAAATGTGATAAAACTCTAAAAGAGAATAAAGCAACAAGCAGAATTCGATAAAGAGAGAAACCTCACACTCTTCAACGTTATTGTCCTTTATTTAATAACTGAATTATTGTGCATAGCAGACCATGACCTAAAAAATCTGATTTTATTTTGCATGGAAGATTATTCCACTGGGGATCATTCAATAAATAAGGGTATTTTTTCTTCTAAGGAGCGGCTAGTAGGAAGCATTTTTTTGTCTCCAAAAATACGAATAGTGATACGTCCTTTAATGTCCCAGAAGACTGCTATAATTACCTTCTTTACTGATTGCTGTACCCGAATTTTTTTTTTTTTTTTTACTGAAGAGACACGCAGTGACAAACCCATGTTTACCCTATTTGTAAACATTTTGTTCTTACTAAAACATGTTTTTTCCCTAAATATTACATATTCTTGTGTACATCTCTCATGATTTGAACTTTGTTGACTGACCTCTGTTCAACCTTGGTTTGATTTGTTTCCATTTTGAATAGACTCAAAACATATTTTTACGATTTATTAAGGCATTGTTTGCTATAAACCAATTCAAAACAATACAGACCATACATTTATGGAAACAAATCTAAAAAACACAAAATCCTAATGAAATTTATTGCTTTGAAAAAAAGAATCTCTTTTAATAGTAACACAAAATAATGCTATAATATGTTATTATGTTAAACAAAATTTGATAATCCGTAGAAGAAGCAAATGTAGATTGAGTGGGGCTAAAGATGAAACTATTAATCACATATAAAGCGAATTCAGCAAACAGAAAGAAAAAATAAAAGAGTAGATATGACTGAGTGGGAAATGTGATCAACAGGTTATTTGGTCATTCTGATAAATGGCATAGTGCACAAACCAGAATCTGTCCCAGAAGATAGCCATTTATGGAAAAAATCCGACCCCCTCAGAACCCCCCCAAACCTTTTTGCGTTTTTTAAAAAAGAATCTCTTTTAATCCCATCACAATATACTACTATAATGTATAATTATGTCAAACAAAAATTGATAATTCGCAGAAGTAGCAATTGTTGTTTGAGAGGTGATAGATATGTAAAGCGAATGCAGCAAACTGACAAAAAAGAAATTCAAGAGTAGCCATGACTGGGTGGAAAATGTGATCCGCTAATAATTTGACCATGCACATGAACCAGAATCTGTCCTAGAAAATAACAGGCATTTGTTTTCTGGCATTTTTTAATTCAATTAGATTGCCAAATCCCAGCCAGACGACCAGACCTTGAATTAATTAACAAAGTTGTGACATAGTTGATTTTCCAGTGAAAGTAAAAAATGGATAAAGGTAGATAAATAAATGGGTCTAGCAACCAAGCTAAAAAAATTTGTGGAACATGGACACCATTGATATTAATTGACGTTGGTGCGTTACAAATTAACAAAATGTTTGCCAAAAATGAAAAAGAGCTGGAAACTCCGATAAATACTATAAGAGTATACAGCCAGTATATAGGAATGGAATTTAGGATAAAAAAGTGTGCCATGTTCGTGATGAAGAAATGAAAAAGAGAAACAACAAAAGGAATAGAACTACAAAACCAGTAATATAAAAAAAAACAATCGGAGAAAAAAGGATTACAAGTACTTGGAAATATTGGAAGCATAAACCATCAGAGATGAAAGAAAAAAAAGAAAAGAATACCTCAAAAAGACAAGAAAACATTTCGAAACCAACATCGACAAGGGAACAAAAATCTGAGCTGTTCCACTAGTAAGATACTCTAGACCATTCTTAAAATCGACAAGGGAGGAACTCTGACGAATTGATTAAAAGACAAAGAAATTGATGACTATGCCCAAAGCATTACATCCGAGAATCGACATAGAATTATTATAAGTGTCAAAAAAACATGGCTAACCTCAAGGGAAAAACTGAATCTCTAATAAAAGCAACACAAAACAATGTCATTGACCGATTATATCAAGGCAAAAATAAATAAAATACAATATTATAGCAAGTCTAGGGTGTGTGAAAACAAAAACGAAACTGTTAATCACATAATTCGAAAAAATTTCCAAGTCAATAAGATTCATAAAATTCCCCGGGATTACAAGATACAAACAGATCATCTAATCCTTGCCTGAAGACAAAACCGATGCTTATTAACGAGAAAAAGAACTTCTTATCTCGTGGATATAGACTAATAAATGAAAACGAAAGGAAAACAAAAGGCAGACAAATATTTGTATCTTAACAGAGAACTGAAAAAAAATCAGTGGAACATAGAGAGTAAAGGTGATACCAATTCTAGTTGGTAATATTGGAACAGCCACCAAGTGGTTGGAAAAAGACTGGTGGAACTGGAAATCAGAAACAGAATTGAGACCATCCAGACCACAACATTGTTAAGATCGGCTAGAATACTCAGGAAAGTCATGGAGACCCAAGGAGAGTTTCAGTCACTCATAATCCAGTGAAAGACTGCTAACTAACGGTGGCGGGAAAAATTCACAAGGAGTGATATAATAACAATAATACTTAGAAGAGTCCTGGTAACCTGGGGAGAATTGCAGTCTCTTAGACTTCAGAGTTAAATCATCAGTGAGAGCTGATGTGAAAAACTTGCAAGGAGTAAAATAATAGTTTCCAAAGTAGTAATATGGAAGAAGATAATTTATTAGTATTCATGTGATTGTTTCTTTTTCCAAGTGGAAAATGAAAGGGTTAGCGAACTGTAGAGAGAATTGAATAATCATGACAAGTGGAAACTGCAGAAATACTGAAAATAAGTAGAAATGATAGATCGGCTCGGCCGAAAAGTAGACACTAGAATAGAAAGTAAAAGAATTCCATGGGGAATCTCAGAGAGGAGATAATAAATTTGCTGACTCTAGCGTCCAGAACAATTGAAAGACAAACAGAAGCACTTGCAGTATTAGCACAGATATGACTGAGAACTAACTCTTTTAAATCCCCAAAACGTACAAAGTAGAAGAAAACCTCACTGTTGCCTGTGAAAAGATAAGGATAAAACAGGCGAATCATTGAATGTGTTTAGGTCAAAGCATTGAAAGAGGACAGGAATAGAAACGACTGTGTAGGAAAAGTAAATTAATTAGCATTGCGCAAACGATTTGCTTTTAACGATGAAAACGAATGGAAAGAATGAAAAAAAAAAAAAAAAAAAATGCAAACTGAATCTACCCTGGAAAATAGAAAGAATATTTTCTTTGACCGTTTTAAATACAAATGGATTAAATGAAGCCAGACCAAGTGATTGGATACGGTATACTCACTAAAGAATAGATGCTTGCATGATTACGTAACAAGAGGCGCTCGTGTAACGGTTATCGTCGTAAGATATAGAATCAACGACCCGAGCACAAATCCTGAACTATGTTGATTGCCTTTCACTTTGCACTAATTCCCTTGAGTAAGGCATGAATCCATCAATTCTCTTTCCAGCTATGGGTAAATAAATAGGAAACGCTGAATTATTTACCCTTCGCTGGACAACAATCTAAGAGAAAGAAAACTCTAAATTCAAACCAGCTATATACCACATAAAAATTGACCTTGTGTCACATCCTGTACGTAGTCGAATGATTGGATAAATACATTCATATTTAAGTTAAAACATGAAACTAATAAATAAAAAGGGAAAAACAGTGAGAATTGAAGACTTACAAATCCAAGTAAAGGCACTAATTGTGAAATGGTTATCATTGTAGGAAAGAGACATGGCAACTCAAGTTCAAATCCAGGGCGTGGCTGTTTGTATTTCACATAGTGCTAATATCCTTAGGAAAGTTATGAATCCAACTACCGTCCCTCCAAGCTTTTTAACCTTGGTATGACAACTTGTATAGAAGTAAAACTCTGAATTCAAACCTGCTAAACTCCACTAAAAATTAAACTTTTGACAACCTGATAAATAATATCGTGACCACATTTTTATGTGCACATCATATTTTATTTATTCACACACTTCAATTGTCCGTTCGCAACTAACGAGAATCGGTGATGGGGGCATGGAAAAATCTCGAACAATCATATCGGCGATTTGTAACTAAATAACTAAAGTTTCTAACTTTTAGTGTCGTCTAATCCCGTGAATTTTTTTATCCAATGAAAGCCACGTTCTCAAATGACATATAGGTCTGTTAAATATGCTCTTATAAATTCTATCATCTTCTAATGTCTGTTAGGGTCTGTTTCTAAATGTCTCTATTTCTCTGGGTTTCTTCTTTGGGCCATCTCTCTCTAGTTCTACATCTGTTAATATTAAATCAGGAACACGGAAACATATTCTTGGTATACACTCTTTGTTTTTATTTGATTCCTACGCAAGTGGGAGAATCAATCGTTAGAGACGCAAAATGCGTCTCGTCTATACGAGCGCTAACTTGTTTCTGAATCTAAATCCTATTTTTCTAGGCTCATGCAGCGTACTAAACCAATCAGAAAGGAGCTTTTCTGATGACCCTGTTTTCAAAGCTTATCTGTCAAACTCTATGAACAGGTACTATAAACTATGTCTATGCATTGTGTAATAGGTCATCACACATCAAAGAAAATGGATACCCAAACGCTCTGTCTTGCAAGCACGTGGAGGCGCGTGGTGTACTAGTTAAGGAATGGACTCGTCGACCCGAGTTCAAATCCTGGACGGAGCCACAGTTCACATAGCGCTAATACCCTTGGTAAAGGTATGAATCTAACTATTCTCCCTCCTGCGATGGGTAAATAGTAGGGCAGACTAGGCTCCTTAACCTTGGTTAGGCAACCAGTTTAGGAGAATACAAACCTCTTAAATCTCCGCTAGGAGTGGTCACTACTAGAATAGACTCAGGCCTACTTAGTGATCTATTTCAATTTAAATGAAATTATACTACATGTCAATAATAGATGTCCCCAATCTGTATTTTTCATTTTCCCGATAACTTATTTTTCATTTGCTAGTCAATTAAGACAGAATCTGTTTCTAATATTATCAGTTCAGTTTTTACGTGGTTATTAGTAATTGAATCGAAAGCAAAATGCTAACTATA
Organism: Doryteuthis pealeii; assembly: GCA_023376005.1. Classification (NCBI taxonomy): domain Eukaryota; kingdom Metazoa; phylum Mollusca; class Cephalopoda; order Myopsida; family Loliginidae; genus Doryteuthis; species Doryteuthis pealeii. Next base: position 129,572,355 of record CM042138.1, on the reverse strand, counting down.
TCCATTTTCAGTTACGATTGTTAATGTAAGATGTATTTTAAGTCGTGATCATTTGCTTGTTTAATAGACCCTTGGAATCAATTTCAAGTTGAAAGTATATTCTAGTCTGACGACACAAATCCAGCCCAGAAATCCACAACAATAGTGCAGCAGCCTTTCATTACACGCACAATACCGAGTTCCAAAAACACCTGTTTGTTTTGTCACTCGTGCTTTCTTTTATTGTGTGGCTGATTCCGGAGAAATTGTCATACGCCAAAGATCAGGTCTTGCCAATTCCCTTCGCTTCCAGATCATAACTATTGAATTACTTCTGTGGATCGGTCATATTCCTCTTTCTGAATTTTTAACTACTCCTGCACGCCAGTCATACGCGAACCCGCTTTCTTCGAGGAGATAAAAAAAAACAAAAGAAGAAATGATGCATTTATTATAACTGCCTATTTTTGTTAATTCCTATACTGATCACCATGGCATCCTTCATAACAAGGCAATCCATATAAAGATTTGAGTAAGATAATGTAGGGTTTTGACTGTATTTTCAATGTACATTCTTTCCCTTGGTAGGTGTTGGGGATGCAAATTCTAACAGCTCTTGGAAAAAATCCAACAAATATTCCATATTTTATTTTGTTGTTCTCGTGCATTTTAAGAATTTAGAATATCAACTTTATTTGTGGTTTTTCTGAAGACTTTGAATTTCAAGTCATAATTGTCTAAAATTTTCAGAATATCGAGGAAATGTAGTGTGTTGTTTGCTTCAACTTTGAACAAAATTTGAAAGTTTGGTTTTGTTTCTTTGTTTAATGGCATATCAACCATCATGGATTATTTAATGCCAAATCACGGCTGTGGAGTTTCATGTTCCTCTTTTTGAGTTTTTAACTCAACTTACTTTTTTAGGCATTTGTGAACGCGTTTCGTTCCCGTAGGTGAGCCACATTCTCTTCTACAAAGGCAATAATGACAGAAAGATATTTTCTTAATATTATCAGAGTAACTTCTGCAAATTCAAAATAAAACTGATTTTTCCAACATATAAAAAGTCTTTTAATGTCAGCATTGAAGGAAAAAGAAAAGAAGAAATGATACGATTATTTTTACAGCCTACTTTTGTTGAAAGGTAAGAAGATAAGGAATTGAATCAATAGGAGAAATCATGAAAAGTTTGAAACTAGAATTAAAGTAAGGCGCCAATACTATCCTAGATTTGCTTACGAGGCAGATATTGCTAGATATTGCTTGAAAGATTTAATTAAATTCAAACGTAAGATATCAAATAAAGGATGTGTGTGTTAATATATATATATATATGTCCATTTGCATATATACATAACCATTAATATATATATATATATATATATATATATATATATAGCCATTAATGCCACGGTTAAAACAGTAAGTATTAAGATAACGAATTTTTTACTAAGCTTTGCTTAGTGTGATACTTACGCCTATGGTTATCTTTCACTCTCATCTTTAAGTCACCCAAATAAGTACTGAATAGGCTTATCGCTGCTTAACTTCGATGGTCTGATGGAAACCGATGCTTTCAGGGAATGTAGTGTATGATAATGATTTTTGTCTGTGAAATGAGTTGTAGAGCTTCGCTACTTCTAAGAATTGGGATATAAAAGCATTTCCAAGGAATTCATAAATGGTATCAAAAAGTCTTAAAGTCAACCAATTTTAATTTATTGATGATTTCTGATTTTTTCATAGCAAGATCAGTACTCCAATGTGGAACTGCATCTATGACAATCTTTTTACTATTGTTATGCTTTTATAAACCGATTTTCAGTAGTAGGGAAGCTTAAAACTCATTTTACAGACAAAAATAGATTACAAAAAGTCGCCATTTTTCGCCAACCACACCAAATTTGGAGAGCTAAAAATCGACATAACTCCGCCAATTTTTGGGATTGGAAGCTCAAATTTTGAGGATTGTCTAATGTTAACATAGTCCACACCTGGAAAAATTCAGAATAATTAAAGGGGTTGTGGACAATTTTACTTTTTCTGGATGATTTGACATGAAATTACCCTCCATCTTGTGTTAAAAACATCAACTCTGTTGTAATACCTCTTTCTGCCTGCTCCAGACTCTGGTAAAGATTCGACTTTCGCAGATATATACGCTCGTGTAATGGTTAGCAAGCTAGATCAGCAAACCATTTATAGTGACTTCGATTCTCACTGGGTGGCCTTGTGCCGCATCTAATCTATGGGTAGTAAATAACTATCTAGAAGCTCTATATAATCTATGTAGTCTGTGTCTGCAATAGTTTCTGTGGCATATCTTTTGCCTCTTGCCTTTTTTAGTGTGGAAACTTTTTCCTTCTTTGAATCTAGCGATGTTCATAGTATTTTGTGTGTATACGTGTGTGGCCGCAGCATAATGAAAATCCGTGACAATAAAATAAAATAAATTACAAAGAAAAAATAAAATAAAATAGAATAAATGAAAAAAAAAAAAAATCTCATTTAAGTTTTAAAATGAAAAATGTATTTTAAGCAACTATATATTTTTCAAAGTGATTACAAAGATGCTGATAATCATAATTATGATAGTTACAATAACGATAAAAATGAGAGAAAGCACACAGCGTGAAGAGGATATTGAATGATGTAGACAATGCCGATAATGAATAGGAAATCAACCATTTGCACACATGCATGTTCTAATCACGTGGTGGTTTTATTGCAAAAAGGTCGAGCAGCGTGTGGGAGATGCAGAAAATATAGCCGTCGGTAATATAATTAAAATATAAGTCAAAGACACATAGAAATGCATGTTTTTTTTTCTAAATGAAATATCAGGAACAAAAGATCTAGCAGAGAATTACCAAGAGAACGGAAAAGATATGCAGCAAATTAATTGCCTTGGATGGAAAAATCATCCCGAAGATTTGGTGCTTTTCCAAGAAACCTGGAAATAGACATTTATTTCAGTTTGGTAGATTGAACAATACAAATTTCACTAGGGAACGCATTTCATTTATAAAATTTGGCGCCCGAAAATTGATCTGTACGGCGACAGGTCATAAGTAAATGAACGCCAGTAATCTATCATATTTTACATTTCATAAAGATTCAATCATTAACAATTAATCAGTTTACTATGAAAAAAAAAAAAACAAACAAAAAAAAACAGTAAAAAGAAATAAAACACAGTTACTTCACAATGCCTCATACTCCATGAGCACAAGTTTATCATATTTTTAAAAGTACGTACACCCTTGTGCAAATTAATTGAAACAAAAAGAATAAATCCGTTGTTACCATAATATCTCTCTGTAATTTTGCTAGTGTGTTCGTGCAGAGTTACAATTTTCGTTCGCTTCCTGGAGTAGCCTTCATTGCAGACAATCGACTGCTGAGACGTTAGTGTCTGCGCGCGATAAAAATCAGATGCAATCACGAATGACGCGATATTTTTCTAGACCAATCATTTTCATTGTACACCCCAAATAGTTTCATATTATTCTACACCACTGTCAATAACCTAATATGAGAAAATAGAAATAGATTACATCCTGTCACTCCATTGGGTCTAAAACTGACCATATTTTAAAAGAAAGGAAACTAAATCGGTTGTTTCAGTTAATTTACATAAGACCGTAGGTTACATAATGAATAGGATAGCCTATTTATTTTGTAATGTAGTGTAGAATTCAACCTTTTATCGTTTAATTGTTGAGAGTAATGGAAATATACAGGAATTCAGATAGGTTTGACAGACAGGCAACGAACACATGTTGACCTGTGATGGGATTCTCTGATTGGCTGGAAGAGTCACATAACGGCCCGATCTGTGGGAAAGTTAGTAGAGATAGAGCGCTTCAGAGCCTGAACAGAGAAAAGAAGGCATTAAACTATAATCTAACGCTTAGACGGGCCCCCTTAATCTCAGAGACGAGCCCTTAGTATTTGATCTAACAAAATTAAAAAAAAAAAAAAAAAAGAACTTGTCAGTTTGTAAGATCTTTCGCTGTCCGGTGCGCAGTAAAAGATGAAGAATGATCAAGAAAAGACGAAAAGATACGAGATTTATTTAATACTACGGGAATATGAAAAAGAAAACTGTGGAATATGATGGCTGAAATTGGGTACCAAATGTAGTCGCCCTTTGAAACGGTTGTTCCCAAAAGCTTAGTAAAATACTTGAGGAACTGGAAATCAGTAGAAGAAGTGGACCACCATGCAGAGAAACAACATTATTAACGTCACGTTGAATACTCAGAAGAGTCCTGGAGACCTACGGAGACTTGTAGTCACTCAGACTCAAGTGAAAGACCATCATCTAACACTAGTATGAAAAAATGTTTTTCTGTTTTTCCCTTCCCATCCAACGATTAGCCATCACCGACATAGCAGTCATCGGTGACTATATTACAATAAGTTTTTATACCAGAAAAATCATGAAACTGATATAAAAAATGAGTTTCATTCCTTACCTACCACGTTCCTCCCGTTAAACACAAGGTAGCGTGGCAAGCCTTATAAAACGAGAAGCCCCAAAGTCAAAAATTCTCTCTCACCTTTTAGCCTCGACAAGGTAAAACGCAGCAGTTGCGTCTCCTATTACAACAGGGGCGCTTCTCGCTCCAGCAGCACCATGTCGCATTGCACACGAGGAAACATGCTCAACATGTGAGTTTTAACTTTCTTATTGAAACAACGTTGTCTAGAAACTTTATATACACGAAATTTTTTTCATAAACAATATTTAGATTTGTGCTTTTCATTTATCAGCACTATGGAGGACAGGCTTCTTTTACTCTCTTCTGTTATTCTTGGTATTTTATACTATTAGATTAGTCCCTTCAGTGATAATTATGTTTCCTTGTTACATTATCGTCATGTTAAATTTTGTTTATATATATATAGGTGATTATATGGATTTATTATAATAATATATATATATATTATATAATATTATCAGTATATCTGTGTTATATACTAATTATATTGTTAACTAAAAGAATTTATATATTTTATTCTATATTTAGTTTGCAATTTATTTTCCTTAGTATAGATTACTCTTTTTTTTACTGTTTTCGCACTTAGGGTTATTTAAACAGTACAGAGTCCGGGTTTTTTAATCTACTAAAAAAGACTAATTCAGTAGCAGTGAGAAGTTTCCAAACAATTCGACAGACTTATGAAGACGTCGAAACAATTGCTCACAACAATTAAGTAGAATCAATTTATATTTTGAACAAACAGAAAGTTTTATAGTCCCCAAATCATGCTGAACTTATGCAATGCTTTGCTGTAATAAAAACAAAACAAAATAAATAAACCAAAAACCAAAACAAAACACACAATAAAGCAGAAAACCAAATTGAAGTCTACTAAGAGTTATAAGTCTGAAATACACCCTTATTATTACCTTATGTTGGATCTATGTAGACGTGTGTACAGAACTGCATTTCCACCCAAACGGTCACGATTTTAACAAAGATGCAACGTTTCTAGGAAGAATTGAAAAAAAATGTCACCTCCCCCCCAAAAAAAAAAGAACAAAAAAATGAATTTATTAGACAATATTACGTCGATAATAGAAAAACACGAAGTCAAATTGACAAAACGTCTACCCCCACCCCAACTGAAACACCGTGTTAAAAAAAACAATATAAAAAAACACACTAATTAAACAAAACAAAGGCCTATTGTAGTTCGGAAAGTGTGTGAAGTCTAAAATGCTCACCTTCGCGCCCGTCCTATCCCTGTACTACTCTGATTCGGTACCATTAGATCTTTTTTGTTCGCAAATGGATTAAAGGTAGGTATAATAATAATCGTCACGAGTAGAATGTGACACAAAGACAGAAGTATAGGGGTATCTAGCGAGGATCCTATTACAACCTTCTATAGTAATTGATCTGCGCGACTAGCAAGCTAACCATAACACCATGATATCAAAAGTAAACCAGAAACGTTCTTTATGAAGAGAATTAAAAAAAAAGTGGACAGAATATTTGGCAAAAAGCATAACATAAAAATGTGAACATGTTGACAGATTCACTAAATATAATAATCTAATAGAATAAATCTAATCTTGAGGGGAAATACACTTCCTTAATTTGTATACAGGGATTATAATTCTGTTTGTTTCAAAACACTGTTTATAGGATTGAGGATCGTATTTATGAGTCAATCTCGTACATTTTTATTTATTTATAACAATCTTTAGACATATAACGAAGTATATATAAATATACACCGAAATACCTATTTATTCAATTTTCCAATTCCAACGACGCATATCTATAATGGACATGTGATATTATGAATACTAGATCCTATCTTCGGTTCCAAATAAGACTTCGGGGAAAACAGCTTAATATTTATGGAATTAAAACTCACATTTAACATTATACGTTATTCTGCACACGAAATAAACACATTTAATCAATAACCTATATATAATTACTATATATTATATTTATGTATTTATAAGTATATATTATATATATTATATATATATATTATATATCTGTGTGTGTGTGTGTAGAACCACTTTTTTCTGCAAATGGCCACGATTTTAACAAAGGTGCACAGTTCCAGTATAGTCGAGGTTGCTAAAGAACAGAAAAAAAACTAAACAAAACAAACAAAAAAAATACAAACAAAAACTAAAAATAGCGCATTGAGCAATACCACGTCAGTAATAGAAAAATACGAAGATAAATATACAAAATGTCTGCAAATACTGATCTCAACCAAATGGCTTTTGCATCCAATTAAAATAATTCCAAAACACTGCTTAGAAGCAAGTAAAAGTAAAGTCGTCGGGGCAGCCTAAATTCGGTATCATCCAATCAGCGAGGGAGCATATCCCCTTTTCACTTGCGCTAGACCAATGAGATTATTTTAGCGTCTTAGATCGAGCGCCACATCTACCGTCAGCTCCTTACTTTACCGCACAGATCCCTGTGCTACTCATACGCTGAGTTGACGATGACCGGTATCGAACTAGGAAACTTGTGGTTTCTAGCTGAACGCTCTACCGACTGAGCTAACCAACACAAAGACCTACATAAACAATCGCCTTAGTAAAATATCTATTGAGACAAATCTTTCAAGAGTAAAATGCATAGCCATGCGTAAAGTATAATAAAGTGATCAGTGAATACACTTAGTCAATTCATATTTCGTCAATTTTCTTGTGGCATCACCATCGCTTGGTTTCTTGAACGAGGATTAAGGGATACCTGTTGACTGGAAGCATGTTCGTGGCTGATAAACCTCTATACTGAACAGACAGACACGACCGCAGCGTCTGCAGTTGAGTTTGCTGCAGACGCTAGATGGCATTGTGATATGTTGTTATTCCTTCTTTATTTGTTTTTGCTCCTTGAGAGATGATGAGCAAAGGAGACAGACACGCATTGATTTCAGTGTGCTGCCCTACCTAGTTTCTGTTGCACTATTTGGGTGATAAATATTGCGTAGGAACTGTCCTTCCGTCTTCTAGTGGTTCCTTTCGGTTTTCTCCTCTGTAACGATGTCCAGTAGAGAGTTCGTTGCAGGGCGTGATCTTGGAGACGTGTCCAGCACAGTGTAGCTGAGATTATACTAGCATGATTTAAATGCTGGTGATCTTCGCCCATTCAAAGACTTAAATATTGGTAAAGAAGTCATTTTAGTGGATGTTGAGGATGGTGTAGAGGCAGTGCTCGTAAAAACGCCCGAGGAGTCGTAGTTGGTGATGATGAGTCTCCCACGACGCTGAGCAATAGAGGAGGGTGGCAAAGACGATAGCTCTATACACACCTACCTTTGCGTTCTCAAAAACCTTCGCGTGTTGTACTCTGTACTATATGCGTTTATATACTTTGCCAAATACAATGAATATCAACTCTTAAAAAACAAACTTTTCTTAACAATAGCTTTCCTCCTGACGAAGTATCTATCGAGTGTTGAGATTAAAACATAAATAATACTATTTAGAATTTATACCTATTTGTGTTATAATTTTTTCATCCATCAATCTATTTATCTATCCTTTCTGTGCGTCTTATATATGTTTGTATGTCTGTTTCTCTTCCTTGTCTGTCTCTGTCTCTTTTTATTATATAATATGGTATATATAATATACATATATATATTTATTTTATAATATATAGATTTTGGATATCAGAGAGAAGAGCAGAGAAGAGTAGAGAGATGAGGAGAGAGAGAGCGTACTGTTATAATGTAATGATGAAATACGAGAAGTGTTTAAACTTCTAAAAACGGAAGAATATTTTTTTATTCGTCGCGCTGCAGTCTAAAGATTTTCAAAATAAAAGATACAAATATATTTCAAATATTTTTTGTTTTCCCGTATTTTCCGTGGTTAAATCACGAATACATCTCGGTAAGTCACGATTTGTCTTGCAGAAACAGCAAGAGAGATATCACTCCTTTATCAGAATTAAACATGTTTTTTATTCTATCTTATCAGTCCATGGAAACTGGTCATTGTTAAGAAAGTATCTTATCTAACAGCAAAACCCGTAGGCATCAACTCGAATCTAGTTAAGACTACATTTTTGAAAACAGCAAAATAACTCTCAGGCTGGAACTATTGTTTTAATGTATTTGTAAATAAAATGAACGCCCTTGACGTATTTTGAGAAAAGAAAATAGGATAATTTTCCTAATTGTTTTTGGCATAAATTTCCTAAATCACCTTTAAAAATAAAGAACACTTCGTATGACAACCTGAATTAATTTTCTTGGTCAACATGATATATATATATATATATTATATATATATATATATATATATATATATATATATTAAAGTAGAAATATATAGTGGTGTAAATTACATATATTTCCTTAAAGAGAAATAACTTTTTTTTAGCTACAAACATCTCTAAGATATGTCATGCCATAGAATAGTAAAACATTTTCAAAATCCTGAACAAAAAGAAAAAAAGGAGAAATGAAATGGTAACATTTCAGATACACGTTAGCAGTCTGGATATTAGAAACATCAACACCACAAATCGGCCTTACTTCCTGTTAAAGAGAATGCGAAAATTTCATTTTCATTTTTTGTTTATGGTATTTGTCTGTTACTATGGGTTTACTTTTTCTTGATGTAAACTCGTTATCGTCTTTTTTGTATTCGTCTGCGTTCTGTGCAAATCATCCTAACCTTCAGAAAGCAACATTTATTAGAAATATACTGAATCGTCTACCAGGTTCTCTGTTATTCGGATTTAGTCTCTAATAAGAGTTTTGTTTTCTAATCCAATGTATCCATTTACATTTTCTTGATACTTCAATGATAGAGTAGGATAGGTAAGGATTAATTTTCGGGTTTAACTCTTTTTCTACTAAAAACGACATTTCGTTTAAAAGATTCAATTTCAAACACAATCGTCTGATAGAATCGGAGTGGAATACTTTTTGGACTTGTTTGTTCTAACGGCGAAGGTTCATTATGTTGCTTGGCATTTGCTCGATTAGTTATTTGAAAAATGTTAGAGGGTAACATTTTTGGGTATTTTGTCCTGGGTCGCTCCGTAGTTGCATGTGTTGGATCTGTTTTTGCTAGGAAGGACAAATGAGATTTGATATACTCATTATCTTTATTATGAGGGTATATTATATATATACTATATATATCTCTATTGTTTTCATATTAATTATCGTATCATATTATTTATATACTCACAATCACTCTGTATATATTAGGGTTTATATTATATGTATTATACTCGATATATTATATTTATATCAATAATGTGATTTAAATTTTGTATTATATAATTATTCATATTATATATATTTATATATTTTTATATCTATCTCTATCAGAATGTTATCACAGACATCGTTCGTGTTTCGAGGTTTATCCTCTCATCTTGTGTTTGTCTACACTATATTAAGCAGCTTTTAGATCTGAATGAATTCGTTTACGGTGCGAAGTTCTCGTTACCCATACGGTCCTTAGTAGCGGCTGCTTCATTAATATAGAATATTCAACTCTGAGAGATCACGTTTCTAAAAGCGGACATGAATTTCTTACGTTTGTCGGTCTCTTGTGATATTTTGCTAGACATCAATATGTGAGGGTTCGCGTACACGCTTAGGTACGGTGAATTTTACAATTCTTTAACATTCCCATGGACATATACCTGCACTTAGTTTAGATATTACTCTAAAATTCCACTTTCTAATTACGGTTGTATACTGTTCCAAATATAATAGGATTTAGTCGGAGTGTTTCCACGCTTGTGTTGTGTTTCGTTGTTGTTGTTAGTGTGTGTGTGATGAGTAGGCAAACAAATATTAGTAATGTCATTTGTTTAGTTGTCTATAATGCGATGTCTTAAACTGTGCAATTTATATGTATCGTATTCAAATCGTTATTCATGATGTGGATTATTATGTGATCATATTCGACATACTAATGTATATAGATTATATTTAATTATATTATCTGCATTTGTAAGTTTATGTATTATTTGGTCTTTTATATCTGCGGAGATACTCTCTCCACGAACTTATCTATTTGTATTTTCTATCTTTTTATCCGCAGTGAAAAAGTAATAACAGATATAGTTTTTTTTTTTTTTTTTTTAATTTTTTTTTTTTTTTTTTTTTTTTTTTTTTTTTTTTTTTTTTTTTTTTTTAAATAGTTTATGTCAGATAAATGAAAATATTTAAAGTGTATTGGAATTTGCTTATTTCTAGAGGCTTTATATTGGAATTTTCTCTTATTTTTGTGGGATTTTTTCTTTATTAACTCCCTCTCGTTTTTGGAATAATAAATACTTCTAATAAATTGTGCGTTCAGTGGCTTGATATCTATAAACTCATTCTATTGTGTGTTTAACAGATTGAAAATCTCAATGGAACTTTTTGGTTACTCTCTCGCTAAGGAATGGACCAGGGCACCTTTTGCTGCCAAACATTCGCACAGACACTATTTGTTACGTTAAAAATTAGGGCTGAAAGACGCATGAGACCAAGAAAGAGGAATGACCGTGGGTTTGTATGTTATTTCGTAGGATCAGATTTCTTGGTTCATTGTTGTGATTGTGCAAATTTTGATGGCTGGGATGCTATCTTGTATATGCTGAGTCAGAGAGAGAGAGAAGAGAGGAGAGAGAATTTCTATACGAAGTAAATTGGCATATATTGTCTTCCTCTCGTTTGCCTGTCAGCACTAAATAGAATTGCTGCTGTGCGACATATCAAGATATTTTCCGGATTGTTAGGATCGCTGGCTATCAATCATTCGAGTTCGTGTTTACGAATGAAGGCGTCCAGTAGGAAGGTGTTGATGGCTTGTCAGATCATTGCGTGGGATTCTTCCAAAGGAAAACGTGTTCAAGATTATTGCAAACGGCAAAAGAGAGAAGAAGCCTTTGGAATAATTACATGTTTAACATCATTTGTTCAATACAAGAACTTTTCCTATCTCCTAGTTTGGGTCACACTTTTATGCCCAGGTAACTTTATCATGTGTGTGTGTGTTTTCAGGGCAAGTATGAGAATAATTAAGATTCTTTCATTGGTGAGGATTTAGATCGCTGAGTTTAATTACTTCGTACTTCCAATAAAGCGCATATTTGCTTGTTTATTTTAAAAACACTAACCTTTATTAACAGTGACCGGTATTCTCTTTCTGACGTGCCCAGACGAGTGGGTTTTTTAATGACGCTGAAAGCAATGTGGGCGTAAACGCTTTAGTAGCAGAAGTTTAGGGACAGTCGTGTATGCTGTGTTAATACTTATCTCGCGCTTAGACTTAACAAGTATTTGCGCCTCAGTGTGTTAGATTCTGGCAACTGCTGAGGTCCGATTCTCTAGATATTCAGCGTGGAGTTTCTCTGGGAGTCAGGAATGACTGTCGAAACAGTTGGTGCGCTTGCATTGCCGTAAGTATTATCAAAGCAAAGCAGATATTTGCTTTGTTTGTTTAGCGACATATAAAACAAATCATGGGTTATATTATTACTTAAAACTTATTAATATTTCTTTAAGATGTTTGAAGTTCACAATCATAATGACTTTTCATGGACACACTTCTTTTATGTGTTCTATAAAGATTTTATTTCAGCGTTAGGACTGTCATAATATTTCTATCCAATACTAATAATTTTTCAAACGGAATTCTGTTTGACGTCATTAGATGGAACTACCACCTTTCGAGTATCAGAGTGGATCTGGAAGTATGCACTATAATGGGTTTAAGCAGCACTTCCTACCGGAGATGGAGAACTGCTCTACCCTAAAAATAATATGCCTGGTAATGTAAGAATTAGATTCTGTGTCCTCATGACCACTGTTGGCTGTGTGTCGCAACTACGAGATCTTAAGATGTATCCTGGTGCAGAGCATTCCAACACTCTACTTTTGGCTTACTTTGGCTAAGACGGGTGTCGAGTGGCCCTTCGATCAATGGACTGTTCTTCACACAAGCCTGGCTCCTGAAATGGGATTGTATCTAAGGGCTACTTTGGGGGTGACATACACTTGTTGATTATATATGTGCTAGAAGGCGCGTTTGATTCTGAAGCGTCCATGTTAGTGTCCTAGGGCTATAACGCTTAAAATCTCTATTTTGTGGTGAGGTTCTCGGTTCTGAAGTTCTTTTTTGGGTTGGTGTGGAGTTACCCTTATCGTTGCCAGTTCTAACTAACTTCAAATGTTCACTCTGATTTCGGATGTGTAAGTACATGTTAGGACTCTTAACTGTCACGGTTGTATAGATAGAGAATTGAAGTTTTATAAAAATTTGAGCTTTATAAAAAATGTATTTGTGTTGTTATAAACAAAATTAAATATAATTTAGAATATCCATCAGTAAATGAATTAAACCATATAATCGTCTTTGTGTCACAGATTAATATCCGATGTTAAATGAATTTTAACAAAATGGCAGCAATATATAAACAAACCATGTCATTCTCTCCATCTATAGGCTTAATATAGATAATGCAATGAGGCCAAATGGTTTAACGATAATATTATAAAAAATTGGCATACTCGCAACACGAATTAATGCAAAACATAATTCATTGGCATAAACGGAGCTAATTGGGTTGGATGTTATGTTTTAAATTTTTGTTTCCCGTTATGCATAAACTGGGGAATCCATATGCGTTTGAGTGTGAAACAAAATTAAAAAATGAATATCCATCAGTAATGAATAAAACAAAACGTCTTTTGCAGATAATAACCCAACAATGGTTAACATGCCATGAAAACAAACCATCCATTCATCCCATCTAAGGCTTAAATAGATAAGAAAATGAGGCAAAATGTGTTTAAAAATATTTTAAAAATTGGATATCCAAAACGAATTAATAAAACAAAATCATTGGCATAAAATAACCCAATGGTTGACATGCCGTTAAATTCAACCAACCAACCGACTTAAGGACTATGTAGCAGACTAAGCAAAGACTAATTATATAGCTCCAGTTACTTACTGTCCAGTCACTTTAAAAGTACCAGTTTCAACAATAATTACTGGTAGTAATAGATGGTCACCACATATTGCCCAGAGCTCCAGAACCGGAGCTTCACAACCGGATGCAATTTGGTGTCAGAAACCCTTCTTTCTGGGGAATGATACAATCAGCTTATTCTAAGTTTTGTGGACTGCACAGTTCATTACCAGATGTTCAGATGTACAAATAAAAAGAAAAGAGAACTTTTGATAAGTTAATTGTGACCTTTTTTTAGATACATATTTACCAACCCATCCGCACGAGCAGGAGGCATCACAAGGTCAATTTTTTAGGAGGAGTTTAACAGGTTTGAATTCAGTGTTTTCTTTCTCCTAGACTGGTTTTGTAACCAATGTTAAAGATCCCAGTCTGCCCTGCTATTTACCCATAGCTGGAGGGAGAGAACTTGTATGCATACCTTTCCCAAGGATCTTAGCTCTATGTGAAATGTAGACAGCCTCGTCCAAGATTTGAACTCGGGTCGACGAGTCCATTTCCATTACACAACGCGCCTTTTTTTAATTACATTTCATAGCTGAATTTTTTTTTCATTTTAAGTTGTTCCAAGAAGCATATATAATTATGTGAAGATCTTTCTAATTCTACAAATTTTCATAAGGTAATGATTTCTAATGATATATAATGTCAATATATCTATAAAAAATAAATAAAACCCAGCTCCATACCGTAAAAATGTCAACTGCTAGGGGATTAACAAAAATCGCCAGATACTAATATACCATATTTAAAAATGCAATGCGCCACGTTGGGCGCATGTGTCTTTGACAGGTCATTTCCGTTTTATTAAATATTAATGATTAGATGAATATGTCTGAGGTTTTATTTCATTTATATATTTAAGAGATGTCCTTATTCTCACTGAATTATTTAAAGTTAGCAATGCAAAGTTCTTGAGAGAGATTCGATCATACAAAATTGAAGTGTATCGATGTTATCTGTTTGCTTATCAAGTGATATTAATCTGTGTTTAATATATACATATATTTTTTGTTCGGGAAGTTTGGTGTTGGAGCGTGACGGGTCCAGCTTAAGTTTATCAACAATGTAGTTGTCGCACGTCCATTTTTGCACGTAGGTGAGTCATCGATGTAGGTCACAGTGCGTCCTATTAAATATCTATCCCCCACATCTTGGGGTCCGTTTCGTAATCGGCATCGTTGATGAATATAGTTTTCAATCTTTCTACTGAGAATTAAAAGTGGTATTCTTTTTAGGTCAGTGGCTCATTTCATTTGCTGCCTTTGTGGTTTTATTACACTTACAACGTAAGAGGTGCGTTTTGTGTAACGGTTACCGCCGTAGAAAATGGAATGGGCGTCACGAGTTCAAATCCTAGACTAAGCTGAGTGTTTCTCTGAATTTCTGAGGTGAGGCTTGATAATTAGTATTATTTGTATTATTCGGACTATTGCCCTCAAAAGGTTCCCGAGTCCGAGATGGTTCCCGAGTCCGAGAAGGTTCCCGAGTCTGACAAGAAATACCTGAAGAAGGCCGGAGGGCACATCGACCGAAACGTTGTACAGATAACAATGAAGATGAGGACAATAGTCCGAATAATACAAATAATACTAAGCTGAGTGTGTTTCCCTTAGTGATAATCCTCTTAGGAAAAGTATGAATCAATACCTTCCTCCTCCGCCAGTGTTTTAATAATTGAGCAGACAGGGTAATTTAGCCTTAATATTGTAACCAATCTAGGTGAAGAAAAAAAATGAATTCAACCAGCTTTACTCCACTTGAAGGTTTTCCTTGTTTCGAATCCTGTAGTGGATGCGTTGGTCAAATACACACAACGTAAGTTTACCAAGGGACTCTTGTCGTGGTACAATGGTTAGCAAACTAGCCTAGCAGATCCATTATTCCTCGCTGGATGTCCCATACTTACGACCTTGTGTCACATTCTACCCGTGACGAACCGGTTGGGTTGAAAAGGTCGGCCCTTCTTGCGGTAATTGTTATTAAGCTTGTCTCGCAGATCCATTACTACTACATATTGAGCTCGATCTTTGATGGATGCTCTAAACATGTGACCTGGTGTCATATTCTACACGGGGCAAACGGGTTGGATTAATAACTGCAACATAAATTTATTGTACATACTTTACCTAAGTACGTATGTATTAGATGGTTGCGACAGAATATTGTTTAGAAAGGTTAGATAGATTTCCGATTTAAAAAAAAGCAGGAAAAAATCACCTCGGTAAATCCCAAGTGGAAATCGGTGTGATTGATTATTATGAAAACTGCCGGGAAAATTTATATTTGTTCACATCCTCATCGTAGAAAAAGCAGTTAACTTTGGAAGCTTCTCATTTTGTTTATACTGCTCTGTCGGTCGATGATGTATAAAGTCAAGTTCTTACAGCTGTATGATTGCCCCGACCCTAATCTTCAACTTGCTCTCATAGCAAAGAAATTCTGGTTATTTCCTAATTGAGTAACTTGATATTGCAGGGTGAACCAGAAAAAACAGAACCCAAATAATTTATTTATTTTCCCATTAAACTAACCCTAAACCCAACCCTAACCATAACCCAAACCCTAACCACCCCTAGTTGAGTAACATGATATTACAGGGTGACCTAGAAAAAACAGACCCAAATTATTTATTTATTTTCCCATTAAACTAATCCTAAACCCCAACCCTAACCCTAACCCTAACCCTAACCACCCCTAGTTGAGTAACATGATATTACAGGGTGACCCAGATAAAAACAGATCCCACAAATTTTGTAATAAAACTGTTAATTTTATGTTTAACCTTGAGGAGTTAGGGTTAGTGTTGGGTTAGGGTTTAGGGTTTAGGGTTAGTTTAATGGGAAAATACATAAATAATTTGGCTTCTATTTTTTCTGGGTCACCCTGTAATATTATGTTACTCAACTAGGAAATAACCAAAATTCTTTTTATCATAAAGGAGCTAGAGGGCGATTGCTGAAGGTAGACCACCATGTTTATTAATATACATAAAGACATTTCTAATTTATTGAACCAATTTCTTAATACACATGTATGAATGAAAATCTTAGATACATTATTTTAATCGATTTTGTATTCTGATTATGACGAATGAATGGTAAAAGTATAGGGTTCTATGTTTTTGTGTCAGTTCTTATGACAAACCCCAAATATCTTGTCTTCCAAAATTGATCAAAATTAATAAGATAGTTCGAAAAATATTGCTAATGACAATGCCTCTTACTGGGTTCTTCATAATTTTAGTGTTTGGATAAATTTAGCTTCAGCTATTAATTCTACCAAAGTCAAGTGTGTCCAGCATTGATGGGATCTAACTATAAATCGTTTACGTGCCAGTAAACTAATCATTATATTAGGATGAAAGTTCAACTAGAAATGACACATAATCAATAATCAATCAATGTATCGATTTGTGGATTTGATTATATTTCAATCGACGATACTGACGTCTATTGTTGTTGAAAAATCTATAATAAAATTTTAAAATACGATGGTGAGTCAAAAAATAATGCCATTTTGTTTAGTACATATATAATTACCAATACAGGAACATGTATCATACTTAAAATGAAGCTGGATCACATCCCTACTCCTCCACATAGTCAATGTTTCTCTCAATAGCAATGTCCCACCTTCGAATGAAAGCATGTGTCCCTGCCCCGTAAAATTCTGTTGACTGTTCTTTGAGTCACTTCTTCACTACAGATTTCACTACCTCGTCTCTGGAATAATGCCTCTTAAACGCTCTCTTCGGCCCCATGAAAGGAAATTTGGAGAAGTAGAGATGTGATCCACAGAGGACCAGCTTCATTTTGATGCATGATGCATGTTCCTGTGTTGGAAATTATATCTTTCCTAAACAAAATGGCATTACTTTTTGACTCACCCATGTACTAGGGTGAGTCAAAAGGTTTTTATATTTTGGTAACATAGAGCACAATTCGGCGGCTTTGGATGCTTCTGCCAAGGTTCTGAAGGTGACGTGACCCACACTGGAGTGTGAGATCCCGTACTCACCGAGTTCTTACTCCCGTATTTTCCTCTCTGGCTTGGATCACCAGCACCGGAATCCAGGACGTTGGCTAATCGTTGAGATTCTTGCAATCTGAGCGAACTTTCTTGAAGCATCTGGTTACTCTACTGTGATCAACTGCCCTTTCACAAATAGTTTTGGTTGATTCAGTGGAATTAAGGCATAAGAATTAGACTACATTGCACGTTCACCCGAGTGACTTTTAAATTCCACACGGGGAGAAACGATATGCAACGTTTCAAAGTATCATTTCTCACGATACTACCAATAATGACGCAAAATAGCAAGTATCAAAATATTGCAAAACTGTTGACTCATTTTAATAAAGTAAAGCTGGCGGAGTGGCCTATTGTCGGTATCAGTCAGACAGCAAGGAAATATATCCCTTTTCGCAAGCGGGAGACCAGGGAGATTGTTTTGCTGAAGTGGAGAGTCACAGCTATTATCAGCTCCTTGGTGCTTTACTGCACAGATAGATTATCAAATCTGTGCTACGCATGCGTTGGGTTGGCGGGGACTGGTATCGAACCCGGAACCTTGCGATTCCCAGGTGGGTGTTCTAAGGATTAAGCTAAGCTGGCCCAATCACATTATAATATTATAGAACAAATATATATATTTTTTACTAGAACTAAAGTTTTAGTTCGTGATGCGGCAGCCTCATGGTTAGCGTCGCGGAAATATGATTCTGTCAGGGACAACTTACGTTAGTTTCACACTAATTGCAGTGGGAAAGGGTGTATTCTGTTCTTCCTCAACACGTGTGACATTAGATTGACAATCCCCTTTAGCCTATTCCCGTTAGTCGATCGATTAGATTGAAGTTCGATAATAAATCGGAAAGTGTGCCTGGCTACTGGTAACATGTAACCTAATACAGTGCGTTGCGTTTGACTCGGAGACAATCGTCTGCAATTAACTTTTGACGAAATCGTACATTTTAGCATCTAAATGTCGGAGTGTGAAACCACCGAATTACGTCTTTAGACATTGATATTGTCGCATTGCAGACATTTTGAGATAGACGAAATTATAGTATCACCCATGAATAATTACACCACTAACAAAATTTAATAAAAAGTTAATTTCCTTCCAAATCAAATATACAAGGAATTTATAATTTCAGGTGGAATATTATGTAATCAAAACAGATATAAATAGCTATTATTGTATATAACACAACTTAGCACTGAAAATCGGTTACAAAAATTATATATATATATATAATATATATATATATATTATATAATATTAATATAAATAATGAAATTCGAAGGCAATACAATGCGTAAAAAATAAAGACAAAAAATGTTTTATATGTCTAATGATTTCAAAGCAAAGCTTTATCATCAGAGATTTTTCAGAAATGACGTGGTTATGTTTTTAATTTGTTGTTACAATTTTCTCACATATTTTCCTTTTCCTCTCCTTTTTTCCCCTCTCTTTCTTCTTCTCCTCTTTATGATGGGAGAATAACTGTAATTTCTTATTTCTCTCTTCCTGTGTGTGTGTGTGTGTGGGGGGGGATTGAATTACTGAAGGAAAAAAACTTCAAATTTACTTTGTGTAATAATCTATTTCAATAGCAAATCACAGCATCATCAGACAAAGCAAACACTTTGTTGTTACTTATTTATTTTGGGAATATTTGGACTTAGGAGGAGGGTGTAGGCATTTCTTGAGAGAGTAGGAAGGGACTGAGCTAGGTATCTGGCGTGTGATGTCATGTGATTTCATCGTAGGAAATGGACCCAACGAAACGTGCCGATTTAGATATTATTTGTCTGAACTTTTGAGAGGGGTTTTTAATAATTTGTATTATTGAGATTTTCCCTCAATTCTATTGTTATATATTATATATTATATATATATATATATATATATATATATATATATATATATATATTCAATTTTGCTCGTACCACAATCTATTCATAATATATATATAATATATATATATATTATATATATATATACTATTATGGACTCTCTCGTCGATTTTCGACGTATGAGGGTTCACACACAAATGAACCCCACACAGTGATTTGTTTATAGTGGTGAAGGCTTGTGCTGGACTATTCACACTTTTGGCACAGTTGATAGGAAAGAATTGGTGCATCAAGGGTTGCCACAAACCCAATCAACGACCGACCTCAGGAATTTTGAATCAGGTTATCCGCTCCTAGACTGGCTACGTACCAGAAGGTTGAAGGGCCCAGTCTGCTCTACTATTTAACCCATAGCTGGATGCACACACACACACACACACACACACACACATATATATATATATATATATATATATATATATATATATAATTTGGGTATCAATCGTGAAGCATCCGGCTGGGAACCACAACTTAGCGGGTTCAATACCAGCCCTCGCTAAAGCACATGAGTAGTACAACTTGGATCTGCGCAATATAGCTGAAGGTAGGTGTGGCGCTCCACCTCAGACGCTAAAACATCGTCGCTGGTCTAGCACTATTTAAAAAGAAATAGACTCCCTCACTGTCCATCTGTTACCGACAATAGGCCACTCTGCCAACTTTATAAATGCTATATGTGTATCACAATGAAGATGGACAAACAGTCCGAAAAATGTATATAATACAAATTATAAAGCTTTATCTAAAAAATCATACAAATAATATTCAATCAGTTCGATTTCGGTATGAAACAACAATGGAGACAATTAGAAAAAATAATAAAAAACTGGCACGAATGAAAAAAAACAACAACTTATACAAATGCCGAGATCTGAAGCTAGGTTCTCCAAAGTCTATATCTCTTCTTATAATGAAGATTGTGTATTTGTCAGTCTGTAACCGAAACTCTATTACTTATCAACTCACGATTCCCTTAGTTATTTATGTCACATTCTCCATGATTTTATTTTTTATTTGAACCTCAATTAATAATAAAATCTCTTTTTATTATTAATACTGTTGACCATAACTATATATTAATAATATTCAATTGTAATTATATATATACAACAAAATAGTTGTTTACAGTGTGAACATAAATTTTAAATTTGCATATTGATATTAAACATTTGATTTTAATAAATGTGTGCTTAATATTATTGATTTCTAATCATTTGGTTTTATCTTAATAAATATGAGCAAAATATCTTAAAAGGAATGCATTAACAAGAAGAAATAACTGTAATTTTATGCTTTACTTCCTATTTTAAATAAATAGTTAAATTGGGAAACTTTAGCAATGAGAGACGGGAGTGAAGGAAGAGTAAGTTTCAGTTATTCTATTTTTCGATTATATACCCATGTTTTAAATCTTTATATCTGTAGCCTTATTTAGTTTCATAAGCCTTTCTAATTTAATATACTATTTTATTAAATTAAAACTTAAATACTTGCACCCGGAGGGTGCATATATTTGCTAGTAACAATAAAAATGTGGACAACAATCTGAAAAATCTAAATAATACAAATTATCAACCTCATCTAAAAACATTCAAACAAATAATGTTTTGGAACTTTGGTGATCAGTAATACTCTCAAGCCCCAAGATGAAATATTGCGTAAAAATACACACTTTTTTTTTATAGAATCCAAAAGGTTAAGTCATAGTTGTTTGGGATAGACTGTAGTAAAAACAAGAAACTTTCTTGTATTACTAATAAAAGTCCGAGACGCTGGCAAATATCAATAAAGCGAACAGATGTTATCTTTCGTGCCATTCAAGACGGCATATTTCATGAATAACCCGCGTTTCATGACGGGTTTATGTGTAAAAACATGACGGCATTTTTCATGGAAAAGAAAAAGTAACTGCCATTTTCCCCTACATTTGTGGCATCTTTCCAAAAATGCTAACAAATGACCTGTCGACTTTTTAGAGGAATCCAAATCAATAATTCCCAGCGATGTAAAGAGCACACAGTGCAATGTGCTGGTTAGCGTAATAGCCGTGTAAGGAATACATAGGAACTGAGTTCGTGTTCATGTGAATACCCATCGAATATGGCCTTGTGCCAAAACTGTCTTCATTCAACAAACATTTACAAATCTCATACAAAAGCATCTGCCACTAAATGATAGCAAAGAAACTCGCTTATCAACCAATTCATTTATTCGCGACCCTAACGGCCTATTCCTATATACACACACTACTTGCGTTTCCGGTAGGGATTTGAATACACCAATTGCATTCCTGTAAAGGTCTAATAAAATCAATGGAATGACCTATTACCGGTATCAGCGGGATAACGAAGGATTCTTCCCCTTTTGGCTAGAGTTAATCCATGGAAATCTTTTGTTTTCTTTTTGTAGCATTAGCGCCCGCTTTACCGCGCAGATCCAAGCTGTACTACTCATGCGCGAGTGGTCAGTATCGAAGCCGGAACCATGAAGTTTCTTGGAGGATACTCTAACAACTGAGCTAAACATTATTCCACTCTTCCTTCATGGGTAGGATCTAACATTAGGTCACAAGTATGGGGCATCCAGCGAGGATCGAACTCACTATTTAGTACTAATGGAGATGCAAGACTAGATTGCTAAACATTATACCATGATGGTACGCCCTTATTTACTCAACCCATTCACCTCGTGTAGAATGTGACACAAGGTCTCAAATTTAGGGCATCCAGCAGTAGTAATAGATCTGCGAGACGAGATTGCTAACCATTACACCACGATGGGACACACTTATATAGTGGGTATTTACCCAATCCCGTTTGCCACGAGTACAATGTGACACAAGGTCACAATTATTGGGCACCAAGGGTCAAACTCGCTATTCAGTAGTAATGGAGCTGCGAGACTATCAGGGGGAACCAATACACCACGATGGGACGCTTATTCTTACCAAACTCGTTTACCACGGTTAGTATGCACACAAGTTGGCAAGTATGGGCAACTAGCGAGGACAGAACTCGCCATTCAGTAGTAATGGATCTGCGAGACTAGTTTATATCCATTACACTCACGATCGAGCGCACATTTTAACCCAGCCGTTTGTCATGAGTAGGATGTGACACAAAGTCACAAGTATAGAGCATCCAGTAAGGATCGAACTCGTTATTCAGTTGTAATGGACCTGTGGGAAGAACTTGTAAACCATATTACCATGATGAAACTCCATTGGAACGTTCGGAATTATTGATTCACCGCTTCGTTGCCATTACTCCCATATCCTATCTGATACGGAGTGAGTGAACATATAATCGTCCCATCTAAGAGTTAAATAGATCTTTTTGAAACAATGAAATGTTGACCAGTATAAAATAATTGTAAAGACACTCTCTTGTTGGTTGGTTGGTTGGTTGGTTGGACAAAGCTAAGAATTAGTGTATTATTTTAAGAATAGTCTCTTTTTGTTGTTTACATTTTTGAAACAATTTTATCTTTTTTAGCGAGAAATGAATGTATTCGTTTAATTTCTTCTTTTTTTACCGTATTAAAATGTAACAATAAAATGCTAAGAATTAAATGCTTTAAAATTGTTCGTATTACTATTTCTTTTTTCTTTTCTTTTTCCTTTTTGTTTTCTCAAACTCTTTTGTACATACGAAAAATAAGATGCTGATTAAAAATGGATATATTTTATTCTGAAATGAAAGTATTAATAATAAAAAACAAAGTTGAGTTATTATTAATCGTTAAATTAAATGTTTTCGTTTATTATTGTTATTCACTTCGCTGAAAATAATAATTCAATCGATAAAACCACATACAAATTACATATTTTAAAAAGATTGTTTTATTTTCGTTCTAATCAAATAAATATTACTAAGGTTAGAGCAGTGATACGCAAGAAATTCCGAGTTGAAAGGATTAGGGCACACATTTGTCATCTTCAAATTACCAGCAGCGGCGCCATTTTAGATCACTGCTGATATAGGCAGCAGCCAGCAATTAAAAAAAAATATTAGCAGCAGCAGCTATGCCACAATTATCGCAAATAGTTTGATTTTGGTTTAATTAATTGAATATATCCTTAATCAGTAAAACTCACTACCCAAATTTGATGTGTTTCTTAGTTATAAGAATGTCAAGGTGTATGCAAGATTTAGAATCTGAATAACATCTCGTTTCTTAGTTATAAGTCGACACGTACATACAAAACTTTCTTATATATATATATATATATATATATATAGGTTAGGTAGGTAGGGGGTAGATAATTCACCTGATAATTGAAACATGAACAAGTCAGTTGTCATTTTCTAAATGTAGCGCCAATTTCCATCAATAAACTGCCGAAGATTTATCGAATAACGAATACATACAACCGGTGCTTCTTAATCAGATTAGAGCAGCAATCATGTATCAATTATTTATCTTTTACTTTTAATGGATTCTCACATAATCAAAATGAGCTGAACCAAACTTGAAATAATTTCGATAATCCCCTCGGCAACTGATGTGTATACAAATGGAATTTTCATATAAACTTTCATCTCTGGATTAGTGAATGTATTCAATAATTCGTAACCCGATCACCCACTCGACAGTCGCGATATTACTTTCATTTTCGAACTAATACCCTCTGGAAAAACTGTTCTTTACTCCACGCGTTCGCTACAAGTAGGATGTGACACGAGGTCACAAGTATGAGACATCAATCTTGGGTCAAACTTGCTAATAAGTAGTAATGGATTTGCGAGTCTAGCTCGTTAACCATTGCTCCACGATAGGACGCATACCCTTGGGAAAGGTATGAACCTCCTTATCTTGACAGATATGGGTTAGATAGTGCCAATACTGTTATTTCACAAGTGTGGCGTTGGCATTAAATAACCCACGAAGGTATATATGCCATTAAACAAAGAAACCAAACGATACCAAGCAGACAGGCTCTGATTGGTGAAGTCTTCTTTAATATCAGATGGCAAATCTAAGTTTGATTTATCATTTTCATGAAGACATTCACAAAGATTTTCATCTGTTTGCTTTGCCAATTCGGGAAAGACGAACAACTTTAAATGGCTTTGCTAAATGGCTTCTGGCCAGTAATTGCTTAGACGAAGGAGTGTTTATTAGATGTTAGAACTGACAGTAAAAAGTTGTCATCAATGACAAAAAAAAAAAAAAAAACAACAACAAACAAAAAACAAACAAAAAACCAATAAACCCCAAACCCCAGCAATATTGCCGATTCACAGGGAATTACAATTACTAACAGGACCACAGTATGATAATTTAATTATTACAACATTTGATATGCTTACATAAGAACTGTTGTGGAGAAAAGTAGACAAACATGGGATGTTGTACAAGATGGAAGTTTATTACTCTGGTGATGTCGACGATATAATGTTTCGGTCTATCAGACCTTCTTCAGGACACGAGCTGAGTTCTTGTGTTGAAGGATTCAGTTCTCTTACTAACGAGTGTCATGCAGTCGTGATTGAGAGGGGGTGCTTGTCATAATGCGTTGTGAATATTTGGGAAGGTAGTATGGGTTTTTGTGTGGTTGTTGCGGTGGTAATGATGTCTACTGGTAAGGATGTCTATGGGGTCACAGAGAGGATTTGTGGTGATTGTTTGGGGAGGAAGTTGGATTCATCTGTGTATAGTAGACGTTGGGTCTAGTGGAGATAGGAATGTGGGTCGCCTATGAGTAGGAAATGGTAGAGTGGATTTGTGTAGGTTTGTGTGGATGGTGGATGGCAAAATAGTTCAATAAATAAAAAGTATAATAATCTTGATTTAACTATATCTCCCTTTTTTTCTTTCTTTCCTTCTTTTCATCTCTTCATTAGATTCGATTGAAACTGATTAAAATTATCGCTTCCGCTGCTATCTTTCTTTCTTTCTTATTATATTTTTTTCTGTGTAACATGTCCATTTTATTTCGGAATTTTTTTTTAAACGGAATTGTCCATTATATAGCTGAGTTGACGACACTCAGAAGAAACAACACCAGATAATCAGGATTGCATTATTACACCATTGCATTTTATTTTGAAATATTTAGAAGGTCTCATTTTTAACCAGAGGGTGTTGCAAGATGATGACAGTCGTACAATTAAGGAACACGAATATTAATACATAGATGTATGGGTTATTTCCTATCAGTCCAACGTAAACAAAGGGGAATTACTCTTTACTGATAAATTATTTATTCATTTATTGATCTACTAGGAAAAAAGAAGACGGTGTTAGGGTTAGGTTTAGTGTTAGGGTTAGGGTTTAGTGTTAGGGTTAGGATTTAGGGTTAGAGTTAGGGTTAGGGTTGTTTTAATGGGAAAATAAATGAATAATTTATCAGTGTTTATGTTGGACTTATAGGAAATAACCGATGTATGACTCTTGAGCTGCTGTAAATATCCAATATCCGCAGTTGAGTCATACAATTACGGTTACTGAACTTTCCATCAGCCACATTCAATGTGTTTAGTCACTACATGTGCGGCATTATTACCATTAAATTTTGTTCCTTATGTTAAAAATCATGACGCTGGTACGCATCAATCGATTTACAATCCCAGTTCGTGATCTATGTCGTTAATAACACATGCAATCAATTTTTAATGAGATTGCTCAGCTCTGTTTTATGACATGATGTTGCGATTCTACACTCATATTAAGAAGCATCTAATCATTTGTTGTGTTCATATATATCTAGGGGAGTTCCCGTAGCGTAGTAGCTAATGTGCTGGACTGTGACGTCGTAGTCAACGAGTTCGAAATCCAGTCGCGTTATTACATTCATTTCGGACTAATCACTTTGGGAAATGTATAAACCTCCCTCATTCACCAAGCTATGGGTTAGATAGCACACACACACACACACACACACACACACACACACACACACATATATATATATATATATATATATATTATATATATATATATGTCTAGAAGGAAAAAATTGAGGATAAAAATATTTAAATTAACAGGTCTTTGTTGAGGGTGTGTGTGAAAAGAAGCGAGTCAAACGCCTTCTTGCAGGCAAAAACACCGATTTCGTCGTCGTCGTCGATACAGTCCTTAGCAGCTAATGTCGCAACACTCATTTCTGCCGTCACCCCACTTCTACTTATACACCGTTTCCCCTATCACCCGGGCGTCTGCGCTCACATACGCGACTGTGGCATCTCGACTCCGCCAATGTGTCGCCCTTTCGCATTCTGAAGGACGCGGGTTCGATTCTAGATTGGTCCTACACGCTAGGCAAAGCCTAGCCCGCTTGCTTTGAGAATACGGCAGGCCTTCACGCCCGCCACTCACCTCGTGTTCTCTGTCACAATATATATATATATATATATATATATATATATATATATATATATATATATATATACTCTTTGGTGAGGTACCATGTCCTTTGGTATTAGGATGATTCTAAGCTGGTCCTTACTTCCAACTGTTAATTTGGATAATTGCAAAGTCCAGGTCCAATTTGAAAGCTCAATCTTTACTTTTTATAAACAGAAAAAAGTAATTTGTAAAGAAAAAAAGGCTTAGAGACCGGGTATTAAGCGATTATGGTCCACTTCCACCCGTGGGTATCTGAGCTCGGATAATTGTGGAAACGCAATTATTATTATGATAATTATAGCTTTTTATGGTGTATTGAGCACTCTTGGATGAATTACTAATACTAAATCAACAACGTAAAAAATAATAAAATAAATAAATAAAAATAGTAAATAGGTAATTAAATCCGATAGTATTGTTGCAAGATGGGTATATTCCTGACTTTTGTGAGCTAGGACTACTAATGGAAGGAGGAGGAACAAATAACAAAGGCTTAAAAAATAGTGATGACCCAAAAGAGGAGAGCAATGCTTTGACCGTAGCGTAACCCCGAACGGAGAATTGATCGCAAGCGGAAGTCGGGTGTTGACCGGAAGTCACGTGGTGACGTGGGGGAAAAAAGAAAGGGTTCGTCCTCTTTTTGCCAGCGGCGGTCGTAGGGTACGGACCTCATGAGAGCCCAGTAATCTAGTAGTGTTCTCTCTCTCTCTTTCTCTCTGCCTTTCCTCCTCTCTGGTAGGAGCCCACTATACGAGCACGAAAATAAAGGCTGGCAGTTGTGACGACATGTTTCTCGTGTTATGATTTTTTATCGGCACCATTTCAGCACGGTGACTTTTGGAGTTTTAGTACCAAGAAAGAAAAAAGGACTACGGTACATTTATCGTTTTAGTGCCGTGAATATTACAACGTAACAGTATGTAGAAAACAGAAAAACACAAAGTATTCCAAAAGATGAGTTTTATTCTTGATGATGAAGCCGACGTTATAACGTTTCGGTTTTGAAACCTTCATCAGGACTTTAGGTAGGCGGAATGGTGTGTGGTGAAGGAGGATAACTTCTGAAAATTGGAGAGTTGTTGGTTTTGTATGAAGAAAAGGCAGTAACCAGTGTCTGTTTAGCGTTATTTCTGGGACGCGTGAAATTTTTCAAGAAGCGTGAAATTTTTCAAGTATCTCGACTAAGCCTCCACACTTTTCAGTGTGGAGGCTTAGTCGAGATACATGGATATGAGACGAGAAGGATATATATCCATGTAGCCTCACTAATTAAACAGTATTAATTAGATGTATAGGAACTTCTTTAAACTGGAGATGTACGGTAAGTATTACTATTACTACTGAATTAGTACGAGCAATCATGATAAAATGTTTGAATTGGTGTACATTGTAAGTATTATTCACATAAATAATATAAGTCTTTCCTATAAAACTCTGGGAAATTTTTCACAGATCAACGATATCTCCATAGCATCAAACATAATAAACAAATATATTTACTTTTATCTGGATTTTTTTTATTGAAACAATTACCGTTTGTAACCGTTCAGTGTAAAGTTTTAATTGACAATAAAGATTTAAAAGTAGAAATAAGTAGGGATTGTTTGATATCTGTCTGTTAGATGGAAGTCTTGACTTTTAGCCAATATAAATACATACATACTTATATATACATATATATATATATAGATACATACACATATATGTGAGTGCATATATATTATATATATATATATATATATATATATATATATATATATACTTTTTCTGTGTGTCTGTGTTTTTGTGGGTGTATACACACGGATACACACACACAGATATATATATATATATATGTATATATATATATATATATATACATTTATATATATATATATAT